>JANPWX010000271.1:5603005-5914213 GCA_024734555.1 Trochalopteron elliotii | reverse complement strand
CCCCGTTATTGCTATTGAAATTATGCATCTTAAAAAAATGAATGAATGATTGCAAGGTGCTGGTATGAGCTGTTTTAGGTGACATGAAACATCCAACTCATGTACTTTGAGCAGCTCATAAATGCGTTAAGGAAAATTTAATTTCTTGAGTTTGGGCTATTGATGATTCACACTAGTTGGTTATAAGCAAAATGGACTGGTGAACACAGTTGCTCTCTCTACCCCATTCCCCTGGGTGTTCACTCTTTCCATGGAAGACACCTGGAAAGGTGGATTTTTACACTGTTCTTCCACAGTAGATGATTCTTTTCGGGGGGCCCTCAACTGGTGTGCAAAAACACTGAAGTATTTTGCTTTGTGCATCATAATGAGAGGAGAAAGTAGTTTTTGAGCTTTTTTCTATTATGTGAAAAAACCTCTGTATTTCAGACAGGCTTTATTAAAGGAAGTGGGACAATCTCTAGTTCAAAAGAAACCAGAAAATTGCTTTGCAATGTTCTTACAACATTGAGTGAAGCATTTTGCTTGCAATGATGACTAAAGGAATTTTATATCCATAGTCATGTTATAATGGGAGTCTGAAGAGAGGTACAACTGCAGTGTTGAAATCCATGGCATGTGAAGCACCAGGAGGGGAACCAGTCAAACTGTTGCTTTGTGTCATGCATAAGTCAGTAAGTAAATGATCTTGAAAGTCATTGAATCCCAAGAAGTAGAATTGAATCCCAGCAAGAGAAATGTAGTATAATAGTACATAGTGCTGGCAGCAAATCACCAGATAGTTGTTAAGGAAAGCATCTATCTTAGATGTATCCCTGATATATGGGAAGCTGTCCTCTTCTGGCACTGTAAGTGTTTTGTGGAATATGTTTTACCAGTGCAAATGTCTCTGTGGCTTAAGGAAATGATTCATTAAAGTTGCTTAACTCTAAAAAATAATCAGTTCAACTTTGGAAAATTTTATATTAAACTGTCTGTCTGACATTACTACCTTTTTTAAAAATAACCTTATAACATTATGGGAATTCCAGAGGCAATGGTAATTTTAAAGTTTTGTCACAGGATAAAGGGACTTCCTGTCAGTAAATCTCTAATCCAAGGGAAGGGTTATTGTGAGACTTGAATGATACAGAGTTTAAAGAATGGGATATAATGAAGTCTCATGGACGTGGATTTGTGGGAAATAGACTGTAACAATTTAGACATCCCTGTTTTGGGACTCTATATTTCATTAATAAAGGCATTGATTTAAAGTCTGCCATAAATATTGTCAGAGTCCAATATCCTCAGACCAGATTGTTTTAAATACTCTATGCATGAAGAGTGTCATGTTTATTGTCAAGCTTACTTATTTAATGATATTTAATGTTCCATGCAATTTTTGGTTTAGCAGAGTGGTACAAAATGGAAACACAATGTAAATTATGTTTAGAAAATTGTAACAATTGTGATAAATCTGCCCATTTAAATAAAATAAATGAATCAATCACAATACCAGTGTGATTTGCCTTACCTGTCTTAACATTTTTACACTCAGGATGCTTGGCGTCCTCATTTGCCAGGCAGGAATATTTGGGTTGAAGCCAGCTAAAACCTGTTGCTCTGTTTGAAAGCATTTTGTTAGTTTTGGGTGAGCCACATCATTGCTTTTGCCATTCAGGTCTGATCACTGCTGTGTTTCCACCAAGTCAGCTGCCTTGTGTTGTGTTCTGAGCTTCCAGGGCAATTCACCCCTGCCCATCTTTGAGTGTTGTTCATTTTGAGGAATTCATTCAAAGACCCCCATTCCACCCTTAGGGGTTTAGTCAGTGACAGATAGGTGTAGAGGTTTGAATTAAATAGATGGTGGCATTTTTGTTAAAAAATAGTATTTCCATGGGTCCTGCTAAATGGAATGAAACAGGTAAATATGTCTCAGAATATATTTGTAAGCAGACAATAATTTTTACATGTCTGTGTTTCTCATGCAGTCCCTAAAGGGACTGCTTTTTAACCCTAAGGTATTTTTGTTTTACTCCACAAGCAAAAATGCAAAATCATCCCAAATTTAGTTATGCAGACAACTCCAGTTTGGGAGCAGTATGTCACTTGCAGAGGGAGCATAACTGAAAGCTCCAAATAATGCTGAACTCCTTGGTGAAGCAGGCACAAGGAGACAACCTTCAGTGTGGCCACACATCAAACCAGGCTTGTGGCAAGGAACACTGAACACACTTAAAGCATCTCTGCTTGTGGAAAAATATAATGAAACTTGAAAAGAACTTTGAAGGCTGATGTAACAGTTGGATTTAAGAGCAGAGGAATGCAAGACTGAAGTGGAGAAAGTCATGGTGCTTTGTCTCCTGAGGGTGTGACTCTGCTATCAAAATTTCCATGATATATCAAATTACCTCTGTGTCTACAGCATGGAGATTTAATTAGGTTTTACATGTTATTGTAGGGAAATCCTGGTTGTGTTTTTTCTCAGGTGGATCATGTTTCCAGCCCTGACTTTTTTCTGTATTTTTGGCATACCAGGCTCTTTTATAAGCTGTTTGATGCCATGCAGATGTAAATTTTTTATCTGGTCTAGGAGCTGTGTCATGCCTTGTACAGAAAGCTAATGCTCTGCTTTCCCTCCTCTTTCTGTTCTTCAAACTTCCCCCGTATAATTGTCTACACTAAATTATGTTCAACGAAAATATCACTTATATTTACTGCAAGTTCAGTTTTTTTACAGTTCCCTTGGTTGCCAGCTTATTTGACCAAGTATTTTGTGAAAACCAATGGCTCCTACTGGTAATATTTATAGCTTTAACACAAAATGCTGCAAACATTTTAGCAATTTAGGATTATTACCTTTGACCCCTCTGTTCTGGTCAGATAATGTGTAACATTGAAGTACATTTTAGAGGGCTTTAAAATCTGCTTTTTCTTGTACAAAATTGATAAGAATCTCTTTGTGTCACTGTCACAATTATGTTCAGAATGAGTGTGTGTGTATATATATGAATGAAGGTTGATAACGCTTGATAACTTCTAAGTGGGGATTTATATTCATGGAAGGATATAATCACAGGAGTATCTGCACATAAATATGCACCTGAGAGAATGGAATTTGTTAAATAAAGCAGGCAGCAATCTGTAGCTGCAGGAAGATAGCACGGCTATCTGATGAGGCTAATGGCTTCAGCACTGCGTTTTGTTAACACCTTTGTTCTTTTCTGAGCTTCTTAAAAAGGGAAAAAGGAGCATGTGATCTCACATCTTTCATGAGAGGAGTGTATTGATTTCTTTTTATTTAGATTCTTTTCACAGTTTTTGGACAGTAGATAAAATACTGGTAAAAGGAGAACCTTTCAACCTTCCTCTGTATCTCTTGGCGCCTTATGCTAACTAAACCATCTCATTATGATTGTATATTATTGTGCATTATATATATATACATAAATTCTATCTGTAAATCCACATTATACTTACATAAAATATTGCTGACTGTTGGTGACTGGCATAAGTGACCAGGAAAAGTGAAGGTAAAGAGTTTTTTATTAGCTGGTCTTTTCAGTTTAGGTCATGTGGAAAGCTTATCTGCCTGCCTTCAGAGTGTGTAAGAATTACTGAACAGGCATCTTTCAAATTTCAGTAAAGATATATAATAAAATCCAGGTTCTTAATGTGGAAAAGGCAATAATTGAAAAATTATAATTGAGAAAAGGCTACATGAAGTACCCATTTAGGAATATGTTGCTGTTTTCTGAACAGTGATAATGAGAAAGTTAAGGTGGGAATTGTCTGCATGGAAATTGAAACTTATTCACTATAGTGGTTAAAGGAAAGAAATTCAAATTGCTGTGGACAGGCTTAGTTAAGAAAGGCTGCTCCTAATTGAATTGAGCTATACTGAAAATCAGGCTTTAATAGAAATAAGAGGTTCCACCTAATTATTTGCAGCAATTTAGCTTATGCAGTTTAAAATATAACAGAGGCAAATTACAGTGTAGATGGCCTTTAATAGATTTGAACTACTAACATGGGAGTAGGCTCTCAGCTGATGAATATGTGCCTGCTGAAGTTCCCTTCACATTCACAGTAGGATCTGCAGGCTCTGCCTCCTTGCCCAGGTACGTTTGGCTACTTTTTCTGAGGGCAAACACAGAATTCCCTGTGAAGCTGAGGTTTGACTTTGTCCCTAGGAAGATTTAAATGCCATTCCAGAGCTGTGTTTCAAAGGTTTCGGCATTGTGCCTTGTCCTGATGAGAACAGATGGGCCCCAGGATATTGCCCAGTGGGTTGGGAACCCTTATGTAATAACACTTTTTTGCACCTGCTCATATGAGTAAGAAACCATGAAATTTGTTTGTTTAATTAAAAGCAATTACCAGTCTTCCAAAACAGCCACCCTTTCAGAAGTCTTTAACAGAAAAGCAGATGCATGAATGTATAAAATTTCCTGAATCCTGCAAGGGTTGGACACTTATGAAAAAGAGTTTGCATGTATATATTTACAGAGGTGCTAAGAAATGTAGGTGCATAAGTGTTGCTACTTTCCTCAATGGTTATGAGAGCAATAGAAATTCAGATATTTGCACTAGAATACTGCTGCCGATAACTTCATGCATGTAGGAGTCACCCTGGGTGTCAGCAGAGGATACTGGAGATACAGAGGATACAAAGACAGAAGCAGACTCTCAAGACTGGTAGTGTGCACTTGTAAATGTGGAGAAAAATGTCATACAGTGGGTTTTTTTTTTTTTTTTTTTTTTTAATGGATGATGAGCACAGGACATTTAATTAGATTCAGACAATATTTGAGTATGCGCAATATAAAATAAAAATACCATAAAGTCAGCATCATATACTTTGTAGAATAATATATTCTCATAATGCTGAAGGCACCCACAAGAGTGCACCTTCACATGGAGGGAGGAGAAACCATGAAAGGAACAGTTTAAGCATCTGCTTAAATGTTTCAATCAGTTCCTTAGTTGAGATTGCAGCTGTCAGTTGTAAAATTTAAACATACATTACTGGGGCTGTAATGCCCTCCTCGTTTTTAATCATTTTCACCAAAACAAATACCACTCCAGAGGTTTGGCTGTTCTAACAATGCAATTGATACAAAACTCCCTAAGATATAAAGCAGGATGGGCAAATAATTTGGAAATTATAATAATCCAGTGGAGGTTAAGGTTGCCTTGTTCTGCTTGGATTTAATAAAATTTTAACCTTATACATACATCTGAAATAAATTAGCTGTGGGTGGTTCCTTGAGTTTTATTACTCTAGGGTACCCTTTCTTTAAATTTGAGATCTTCCTATTATCTGGAAATGCATTAATTTCAGTGGCATATATTTCTAGATTAATGTTGGCTCCAAAACTATTTGAGTATTTAGGATAAAACAGGATCATGAGAGGCCATTTTGAAAGGCAGATATAAAATTATTACTTTAGCGTCCGTGGCTACTGGTCAGGAGATACTTTGCAGCTCCCTTCTGTTTAAAATATCTGGTTTGGTGTGAAGGAAGCTACAGAAAATACCACTTAGCTTGTTGAATGTACTGACAAAGAGCTTTAAAAAGTGAGAGAGGAAAAAAATGAGAGCAACTCAGCACAGACATGGAGAAAAAGATGAATATCTTATTAAAATCAGATACAAAAAGAAAAAAATGAACCTTAGGTAAAAGCAAAAATGATTGTTAGGTGTTCGTTTGCTTTTGAGGGCAATATACCCTAATGAAGGGCTGTGGAGCATGGGAAGGAGCTGATGATGGAGAGGGATGAAGTGTAGGCAGGAGTCAGTGGGGTTAATGACCTAAGAACCAGCAGAGAGGGGAAACAGAAGATATTCAGGAGCAGAAGAGACAGGGTGAGATATGAGATGAAGAACTCAGAAAGGAGTTGGTGTGGGTGTGGAACTCCCTGGGAAGTGCCCAGCAGCCGTGTGAGGAATGGGAGGCAGAGGGAGCCAATGAGAGGTGAAGGATGGCTCAGCTCCTAGGTGTGTGCTCAGGGTATGAGTGATAAATTGCCTTCGTTTGCCCAACCACCCCTCTCACAAAGGGCAGCACAGTCCTTCCCTCTTGCTGTTACCTCTGCATTTCTCACTGCAGTGTCTCAGAGGAAGGGAGTCACTATGGCCTCTGCAAGCTCCCCAAATATCCAAACAATCCATTGTAATCAGCCTAATCCAGTCCACTAAAAACTGTAACAGGCCTTTGTTGCATATTTTCAAGTAGCCTCTTTGGTCAGAATGTAAGTTTTTAGAACAGAATGAGGATATTTTTGCATGTTTACTACCATTTCTCCTTTTTTTGGTGGTGTTTTATTACCTCTAGAATAAGGTAGTTTTAGATGAACAATAAATTGCTTATAAATCTCTTCCCAGGTTATCAAACCTCTTATGCATAATATGATTTCTGACAATTCTTGAGGAAGTGTTTTCTCTCTCTTAATGATCTCAGTCTGCATATGAAGCAAATGTAATTAAACAAGCAAACCTGGCCCACCTAGCTGGTTATTATAAAGGTTTGTGCATCCTGCACTTGCTGTGTGTTTGAATTTTGTGTTTCTTATCTGACTTAATTTCCTAATTTAGAGCTGAGTGTTCTAGGACATCAGGCACTTGGGCCAAGGTACACATACATCTGTTTCACTGATGAGCTTGTGTAACTCTGAGGAGCACCTCCTCAGGAAGGTGCCTTTAATATAAAGTCTCAGTGCACTGAATTTAAATAAAGCCTAGCCCTTGGGAGTGCACATCAACCCTTGCTGGCAGGAGCACTCCATAATGTGCAGTCGCTGTAGCAATATGGTTAGATGGGAAACAGCATAAAAGTCATAAAAACAGTTAATAAAGAAAGCTAACAATAGCCTTAAAGTATTTTTCACATTGCAGTATACTAGAGACTAGAGCCTTTATATGTCCATTTTTGCAAAGTGAAGTAAGAACTTCTCTCCCAAGGACAACAAGTTAGTTGGCTGGCAGACAAGAGCGTGAGTGTGCAAAGAGGGAGAGATACAAAGCATTCAGCCTCATCATGTTTATTACCCCCTGGGAATGTAAAAGAATTTGTCTGCATCCCATAGGAAATAGAGCAGTGCAGCAGCATTTACACAATATAATCAGTATATATTGTAAGGCAAATTCAATTCCACTTCATAAAGCTCTCACTATGTGCTGCCATAATCAATAAGAATAGTACTTATAGGATATATTATCTCAAAGTAGTTGTTTATTTCCTTCAAGTGGCTGTGGGTATCCTGTGTCTTGCTGATTCAGTTCTTTGTGTGAGTACTGTAAGTTTTAACTATTTTTATAAACGAAACCCTCAGGTTCTTGGAGGAAGTGAAACTGCCCATTCAGCAGTTCCCATGTATTGGTTTCTGAACCAAGTATCCCACCTTTTTCTAAGAAGCAAAACCAGCTCTGCTTCAAGACTGGTCTCAGGCTTGGCTTTCCGTATAGAGAACTTTTTTATGTCCAAACTTTTTATGTTCCTGGCCTGACCTTCGAGATGAAAGGGAAATCTATAAAAACCATCATGCTTGGCATGGTTTCAAGCACTAGGAGTAAACTGCTTGGAGATTATCCTGTTTTCTTCACTCTGTAACAACACAGTTTAATGTAGAACAAACTTTGAATGTGGTGTTCATCCCTCTTTACGCCAGAGTAATACATTGTGAGTCAAAATGGTTCACTAAAAGGAGAACATACGCTGGCTGGATTATGGAAACTCTACATGAACAGAAAGTGAAGAGATCATGTTGAGAAAGGAGGTCAGGTAGAGGGACTACAGAGAAAAGAATAACAAGGTGTCCAGGGAATAGCTAAGATAAATCAGGTGTCCTTATGGTAATGCAGGACAGAAATCAAAAAGTTTTAAAATTGTGGTCTGCATACAATCTCCAGTTTTAAAGAATGAGTTGGATGTTTTAATATTTTAGGAGTTGATCTCTTCTTGCCTTTCAAGGGGATGTCAGTATAAAAACTCCACTGGGACTTGAAGCTTTAGGTCATGCATCATTAATTTGCAGCTGATTTCAGTGATAGGTGTGTGAGGTTGGTAGGGCTTTTCTTTTTCCCAGAGATCTTGGACACTAGTCACTTCAAATAACATCAATAAAAATGATCATGGACTGTTATCGCTGAGAAGTGATTTTTTTTTTTTTTTTTTTTTTTGTATCATGTGGTTTTGTACTCTGGAACACAATTAATTAATAATAGAATGGACTTTTTAATTTACATGATAAGGTAAAGGCTGAGGCTTACTGTGTTGGTAAGGGCATAATTACTGAGCATTATTATTATTTAACAAAATAATATTTAACTTAACTTTTAAAGTTATTTTTTTCAAAAACACACTTTTTTTTAGTGACATGGACAGCAGTACCAAATTTTTTACCAGGACACATGTTTTGAAGAAGATTTCACAGGGTTGATTGATGCTTTAACAGAATAGTTCATTTTTTTATCATGAAACTCAGAAAAAGAGGAAGGAAGAAGAAGAAATTAATAGGTGGGGAAGATGTAGGCAGTGGTGCCTGGGCAGTTTCTGAACTTTCAAATACTCCTTCCACCTTATTCTGTTTTTCTATTCTGGAGTTACACCTTTTAAAACATACATTCTATTTCTTTACCACTGTAAATCCTAAGTGCTCAGCTGCAGGTCTGTTTAAAACAAATCTTATTTTTACAGTGGAGACTGTTTTCCTTTAGCGATAATTTTTGCATTTTATCCGTGCTGCAATCCATGACAGACAACCCCATAACAGCTGGAGCAAATCAATAGTTTTTAACGTCTGTCTGGGTTTATCATTCAATATCTGTGGTAGGTTTTTCCTATTTATATGTACTTTTAATCTATAAAAGTATTAATGATTAAAAGGCTTGTTACATGTGGTACAGAAAAGCCTTGAAACCGTCTCAAATATGTGCAGAGTATTTTTATCCCAACAAATTTGTAGAATGATTTTTCATCTCACTATTCAAAAAATAGGTGTGCATGTGTTTCTGGTCACGAAGAGTTTATATTCTAAAGTATCATGACAGCAAAGAAGATTTTGGATATCCTTGTTTGTGATAAGAGAAGGTGGCTGTGATTTTCCCAAATGTTACTGTAATGGTGCTGGGAAATAGTTGGAGCTGGGAACTGTGTCCAGATACCTCCAGCTGAATGTCCCTGCCTTGGATGCAGAGCCGATCTTCCTCTCTAATGGAAAGATTTTTTTGCTGTTGTTGGTTTTGTTGTTTATTTTTGTTTCAAAATCATTTATAGTATGATTTCAGATGGGTGCATTTTGAAAGGAGTTTTATAGTTCCCTCCTGCTATTTCAAAAATACCTGGTGAGCATCTTCCTGGTGTTAGGAGTCTTGAGGAGGTCTGGCACTTCCAGTGCAGGTTCAGATCTTGTCTTGAACTGAAGGAATCTTTGTTACTGAAGGAAATAAATGTGATTTGTGTCATAACAGAATGACAGTATAAAAGGAATGCATTCTTCAAGCAGTTTTGCATAAACTGCTGAAGAACTGAGCTCTTGGCCTGACAAATGCATTTGAGGTTCTAGAGAGATGTGCTTACTTTTATTCCTCACTTTTCTGGGGGCCTATATCTGGTTTTCTGCAAGCTATGTTTGACATATTTAAACAATTTTGTTCAGAAATTATTTCACCTGTCTAGCTCCTTTGTATTTGAACAGAAATCAAAGCACCCAGATACCAGACAATGAAAGATATTTACCCGTGGCAGGATTTTATTTCTTCACAGAAACTCTGGGCCCTTGTATTTCAAGTCCAAGATCCCCCTAATTAGGGTCTTTTTCCTTTTCAAAGTCCTGTGCCAGGGTTTGAAAGAAGAGCAGAACTTGAAGCCTGGTCTTGAAAGGTATTTGTTAAATTTCTTTTCTTAAAGTCCACTCACTGCCTTACACCAAGCTTAATGCGCTGGAAAACACCACTGCCAAGAACACGAGACCTGGTGTTCAAGGTCTCTTAAAGGTTTCTAATCCAATTAACTCTTAAAACATACTATATTTACAATTTTGTACCAATAATTACTACCAATTCTAGACACGCAATTTTCTACATCACCTACATTCTACCAATGTCTTTGTGGTATCATCACAGCAGAAGATGGAGTAGAAGAGGAAGAACTTAAGACACTGTGCAAAATTCTCCATCTTGCTTCTATTTACTTCCATTCTAAAAACCTAAAACTACAAATTTTCACCCTGTGACAAAAAACTACTATCTAATTTATATTTTTGTTGTTCCCATTTCATCCATAAGTGTTTGCAGTTTTTCCCATGGATTGAGGTCAAATGCAATGCTTTCCTGTGGTCCCAACAGGGGTCTCGGACCCCCCCAGGGCAATTTGAGGGGTTTTCCCCGTGTCCTGGACTTCAACACTGGGCAAATTAGGTAATTGCTGTAATGGCTTCTGGAGCTGCCTTTGGAGTGTATCACACAGATGATGTAATGATGAGATGATTGGACTATCTTGTCCACGTGGACATGTTTTGGCTTTGATTCTCCAGCAATTCTGTAGGAAATCAAGCTGCTTGACACTTCCACTCAGTGAGGGACTGTGACAGATGCCTGTTCATTTTCAAAAGGAAATGGTATTTTCTCATGGCCATATGTTCTTTGGGACTCCCCTCTGAAGAAACTTGTCACCCTCAGAGATGGTGTATGCGCAGAACTTGAACGGTGGGCTTGTAAAGGGACTGAGAAACTAATAAAAGTGTGACAATAGAAATATTTACCCTAAAAGGAAAAGGACTTGCATATTAATAACCCTGAAGGGAAATAATCAAAAATTAATGATGGTGCATTGTGGATTAAGTGCATATCTTCATGACTAAACCAAAAGTGAAATTGGAGCTTAGAATAGTCTGCTACAAACAGAAGCAGAATTTTTTTCTCCACCTGTTTTGCTGGTAGCAGAAACTTATTCCGGCACCTGCAGAGCACTTGAAATTATCTTAAAGTTGTTATTAATATTTTGTTATCAAAATGCTCAGATTAATAAAAACAATGCAATGACAATAAACAATGAAAAAAGCAAAGATAATTTGTGATCGCAATGTAAGTGCAGTGCAATGTAAAGGCCAGGATCTGCTTTACCAGGTATGAAACTCCCTTACATCCTTGTATGTGGGAGCAAGTATTGGAATTTACCCCATAGGCAGAGTAGGTGACATGGAATTGAATATTTTGTGGAACTTTTTAATTTCATGCGAGTTCCAATGGAGTTTTTACACTAACCTTGAGCGCTGTCCATGCAAAACTTTGAGGTCATGGAAATGCATGGTAAAATGAAACTATCCAGCCAGAAATGGCAAGAATTTGATGCTTTACAACTGAGAATTTTGGCATGTCCTCTTCCCGACCTCACTCCTGAACAAAAAAAAAAAAAAAAAAAAGCACAATTTGGTCATGTTTTTTTTTTTTTTTTAAGGCTTGAAGTAAGTCCATGCTTTGGGGGTCATGAGACATCTCACTGATATCTCAGTGAAATACACTGTGACTCATTTCATTTTGGCCATGATCCTGGCTGGCCTCAGTCTGCAAGCCAGCAAAACACCTGAGCACACAATAAAGAATCCTTTAAAATAATTTGGTGTTAATTAAAACATACTGAGTGATCCAGTAATGTTTTAAAAAGTGATTCATGGTTGCCAGTGATGCATTTTTTTAATTCTTACCTGAGAAAATGGGAGATTTTAGCTCACTCTGTAATTCATCCATTAAAAATGACCCCTTCTGGTGTTTAACAGTGCATGAGCATCTAGAGCAGGCTGAAGTGTCTGACCTAAGGGAATTGTGAAGGGAATTTGGGGAGGCAGGAGGTAATTACCTGAACTGGAATTTGGCCAGGAAATGGGAGCTAATATTGCAGCGCTTATTAAACCTTGTGAGTAATGAAGAATCATCTTTTACTGCCAGATAGTAATGAATGCTGTTGATCTTGTAGTGACTTGGCAGGATTCACTTTTCCTGGGAACAGTTAAATGACTGACATTGTCAGGAACCAGGAAGTACTCACTGGATAAAGCATTACTTTTGTCTAGTAGGCTTCTCTCTGGCAAATTTGTTTTCCTCTGCAAAAGATATGGTTAGAGGATCAAAAAGCCCATAAAGAGCATTCTTCTTGACTTTATAAGTGGGCAGCCTCATTCTTTGTTGCCGAAAACATGTTGGGCATTGCAAGATGTTTCTGATAACTGCTAAAAAGGGGGTTTGCAGGTTATCATTTTCCTTTTCAGGGTATTCCAAATGGTCATACTTTGTATCCATGATAGGATCTTTGTATCTGATGATAAAATGTATTTATCAAAACTATTCCACAACTTCTATAAATATTCTATTATTATTACAATATTGCATTTTTTATTTTCAGTGTAAAATCATGATTTTCAAATATTTAATCAAGATTCTGAATCCTGCATTTAACACGAGTGTTTAACTTACAGGTTAATGTGGTTTCTTTTTGGTTCATCTGTCTGCTTTAGCTGAAAATTCTTTCCAAAAAAATTGCAGAACCCTTGTCTAGAGTATAAATAGAGCTATACTGATTCTTTGTTTAAGTAGAGATGAAATAGAATTATTTCAAATGCTTACATTTCTCAGAGGAACACTGGGACCCAAGTGATTTCAAGGAATTCTTTAGGAGATTGTGAGAAATCTAAATTAGCATTGTCTGTATGTTGTACCTACCCAGAAACTGTTAGAATAACCAGCAAAGTTTGCCTGAGGAGGCAATATGGTTTTATTGACAGCCTAAAGATCACAAATCTTGGTTTTTAGTCCACTTTAACTTCCCACTCTATATCTGTTCTCTTTCAGTTTTTTCTGTTGCTTTTGTTTAATTAGGCTGCCAGGCCTTTGGTCAGGGACTGTTTTACTGTTTTTATACACTGTAATTATAATAAGAGTATGAGATTGTCAGCACTGTGTAGAATAAATTTCAAGTGCTTTAAACAAATTTGAAATTACCAATTTAACCAAGATTCTCATTCAGCAAGGCACTTGACTGTGGGGTTCTCTTTTAGCATATGAATGCCACTCTTGATTATTTTATGGGTAGAATTCAAACACCTGCTGAAGTGCTTTGTAGTGAAATATATTCTAGAGTAAACCTGCTCAGAAGTGCACTTATAAGCAGAGTTTAATTCATTCTAGCTCTATCTTACTTTTGAGACAGACTGACATGCTTATGGGGAGGAGCTCAAAGCTCTCTTCATGTGAAAAGGGGAGATTTCCTTGACCCTTAGTGTTTGATTTGTCTGTCAAGCACCTCAGGAAAACCAGGACCCTCATGCCCAACCATTCTGTCAGTGTCCCATTACAGGGATCCTCCACTGAGCCATCCTGATGGATCAGAGGTGGTTCAACTGACTTGTTCAGGGACACACCAGCAGCATAAGGCAGACCCCTCGATGTGTCTTCCTACTTTCTGACCCGTCAGCAGGTCACTTACTTTATTCAGTTGTGTTTCCTGCTGCTGGTGACTGCCAGTGCTGGCAAGGGCTCACACTGACAGTTCATGGAATAACATTCCTAACTAACTGAAAATTGTGACAAGGTTCAAGGGCTGCCAGTGAAAGTGTCTGACTGCAAAAACATATTCAAAGCAATTCAGAGAAGCTCTAATTCCCAGTAGAAGTATCCAATGTGCACGGTACGTTTCTTACCCACAGGGGAAGAAGATGGGCTCAGCCTGTTGACTGATCCCAGTAGTTATGATGGAGTCTTCCCTAACTTATTCCTACTCTCAGCTTTTATATTATACGTTTAGGTGGAGCTTGAGGGACTCTTAGTTATATGTGCCTTTGTTACTGATTGGTGTAAAATTCTCTCACTTTACTCAGAGCTGTAGTCAATAAAGCACAGAGGTTCTGCCCTGTGAGGGGTGGTCCCATTCTGGGGTGGGTGACTTTGGGAAGGGGATGTGTGTTAATACAATCATGTTATAATGAGCCAAGTTCCTCCGAGGAGGGTGATTTCACCACAGTTCCTGGCTCAGCCACAGGACACCTCCTGCCTCCTGTGGCTGACAGGCCCTGTGCAGTTTATCAGCTGCAAAACACCGTTGAGATCCCCTCCCTACCAAGACTTCAGTGGAACTTGGCCACAGTTTCCACTCTGCTCCACCCGCCGTTCCATCCCCCTCAGCAGGGCTATGGCTGCAGGTTGTGTCTGTGGGCAACCATCCTGGAGCAGGCTTTGAGCATGTCAGCAGTATTCCATCCAGGGAGCAGCAGCTGCATTTTACCCTGTAATTCCTGTACTATTACAGCTTCTGCTAGGATATGAATATAACTTCTCAGTGTCCTCTAATTTTACCCCCAGCCATTTTTCCACGGACTTGAGAAATCTGTATAAAAATGTATTAGGATCATTTTCCTTGAAAGCATTTTTTCTCTTCTATAAACGCATGAGAAACGCATTTAGTCTATGAGAGATGTATTTTGTTGCAGTGAATTTCATTAGCCCAGAGAAAGACCTCTAAGAGATATGATAAGGCAGTCTTGCTGTGCTTTGGTCTACTAGACTGTCAGCTGTTTGCACCCAGTGCTGGAATGCTGAGGTTTTTACATATTTAAATGCAGGTAGAAGAGCTGGTTATTAGGGGAAGAAAAAAAAAAGAAAATAATGTGGAATCTTTGACCATTTTCCCTGACCATTTAGGCAGTTATGGCCTAAGATCTTTTAAATGTAAAGGCTTTTCCCCATCCCTTGTTTTATCAATTTTATTTTTACTTTAAGTTTCTCAGAGCACAAGTCTTATGAGAAGCAGCTGAGGGTACTGGGGTTCTTTAACCTAGAAAAAAGAGGCTCAGAGGGCCTCTCTACAGTGACCTGAAAGGCTCTGGGGGACCTTATCACTCTTTGCAACTACCTGGAAGAAGTCTGTAGCAAGGCAGGTGTTGGTCTCTTCTCCCAAGTAACAAGCAAAATGGCATCAGGTTATGCTGGGGGAAGTTTTGATTGGATATCAGGAAATATTTCTTGACTTGATAACACTGAAAGTGTTATCAAGCAGTGTAACATGCTGCCCAGGGAAGTAGAGTCACCATCCCTGGTGGTATTTAAAACACACATAGATGTGGCACTCAGGGACATGATTTAGTGGTGGACTTGGCAGTTCTAGGTTAACAGTTGGACTCAATGATCTTAGATGTAATTTTAAACATAACTGATTCTTGATTTACCTGGAATGAAGCTCCATTCTACACAACTTTCTTTAGATGCAGAATGCTATCAGGAAGATGTGTTAAATTTTATTGCAGCATTTCATAAATGGATGCTGCTTATTCAAGAAAACCCATTTCAGCAGGCTAAGTGAAAATAAATAGAAAGATATGCATTATTTACAGACCATAATGTGAGTATGAAGGCTGCATGCACAAATAGCAGATGAAAACCCAGCAGATGTTGCAAGTAAAATTACTGTTCAGGAAAAAAGCTTGTCTTCAGGCCCACATGCTGTATATATACATATTTTGTTAAAAACCAAAAGTAAATCTGTTTTTCACAAGAACTGTCAACCTCAGACTTTACTCAGAGGACTGAAAACCCTGACATTTACTTCCTTCAGCAGTAGGACTGTATCTTGGTTGCCATTTTTTTCTTTATGCGAATAGGAGGAAGAGATTAACCTGTATAATTAGGAGATTGCTTTTGCTTGATTTTCCTAACTGGGGTTTCCACCAGACCTAGAAAACAATCAGCAGCTTGGAAGGTGTGCATAATGCTAGTGGGTAGGAGTCAGCCAGGCAAACTCTTCCTCACACCTATGTATCGTACATCTGGGGCAAGTTGCCACCAAAGCTGTCCTATTCCTCCCCTCATCATCTGAGCAGGGGAGAGAAAATATAATGAAGGGCTGATGAGTTGAGATAGGGCAAGGAAAGATCCCTCGCCAGCTGGTCTCATCGGCAAAAGAGGTTTGACTTGGGGAAATTAGTTGAGTTTATTACCAATCTCAATCAGAGCAGGATGATAAGAATTGAAACAAATCCTAAAAACACCTTTCACCCCATCTCTCCCTCCTTCCTGGGGTCTGTCTCTTCACCCTCTCTGGTATAGAGGGATAGGGAATGGGAGTTAAAGTCAGTTTATAACACATTTTTCTGCTCCTGCATTCTCCTCAAGGAGAAGGCTCGTTTCCTTGCTCCAGTGTGTGTCCCTACCACAGGACACAGTCCTCCATAAATTTCTCCAGTGCGAGTACTTCCCACAAGCTGCAGTTCTTCATGAACTGCTCAAGCATGGGTCTTTTTTCCTTGGTTTAATTCTGTTCACAATTATATTTTTCTTCTTCATATGTAGTTAAGCAGCTCAAAAAATCTCCCTCCCAAAATATCTACTCTGTCAGAGATAATCTGTCTTGGATATAGAGTGTGTTATGTAATTTTCAGGTGTCCCAAGTTAATTAGGGAGGATAAGACATGGAATAAGAAGCTACCGACATTTTTGAAAAGTCGAAGACCAAGAGTCAGGGACAAAAGGATGAAGCAAAAGAAATCAAGATGGGAGCAAGGGTGACAACTCTGCATGCAGGGAATGGCTTCTAACAGGACATCTCCTGGCAGTTTAATCCCAGGTTGCACAGTGTCATAGCAGAGCAACCTTGAAGGCAGTGTCCAAGTATTTGAGTTTTCTTAAGCTTTTCTGATTTTGCAAACGCTTTCTCCATCAGCAGAAAGTGGCCAAGAACCTTGCAGACACAAATCACAAGACAAGGAGAGTGATGCTCAAGACTCTTGCTTGGTTCAAGATGACAGATTTTGTATTACTGTCTGGTTTAGGCTTTCTGTGAAAAGTTACAGAACACAAAAATTAAGAACTTGGGATAAAATAATAAAAAAATACCTAATGAAATATTAAGCTGATTTTTGTTCTACCAAGTACCATTTTACCCATGGTGGAGCAAAAGGACAGATTTATATCTGTGCCCCGGGGTCTGAAAGCTTATGCAAGGATCCTCCTGAGGAAGATATAAGCTCTTGATAGTTGCATGTTTTTCTCAGTAGATGATTTGTGAATGGACCTCTATTTTTCAATAGGAAAGTTCAAAAGAGGCACCCCATGGAAACATAGAGTGGATAATTTAATTCCAACCCCGAACTCTGCCTCAAACTCTTCAGCTTTAAAAATGCAGAACATTTCAAATGGAGATAATTTCTTTCAATCAGCATTGCAAAATAAAGCAAGCTTTCCACAAGGTGTCATATATTGACTTGCCTGCTTTTCTGACATTGGATTTAGTGTTGAAGTATCAGAGATTCCCCTGGGATTGGAATTCTGTTTTCTACATAACCGTAAGTGGATCTGTTTCACTTGCTGTACTGGTTTGATTTCTTAATTTTTAATGCAATTACTCTTGATTTATATCACTAAATGAGAAGGTGTTTTTTAAACCAACAAACATGAGCCACCTGGGTTCTCTTAATTGCCAAAATTAGCTGTTCACATATGCCTGCTTTTTATGTGATGGAATTATTTTATTTAAAGCCCAAATTTCCCTTCAAGAGGAGAAGGAGGAGGAGTTCCTATTTGTCATGCTGGTGCCAACTGAAGTGATTTACCAGTGCACTGCTGTGCAATGTTGCATGGGTTTTCTAACTCTGATCAGAAGCCAGAGCTTTCCTTGGCATCTTTAAAAATCAGAATATTTGTGCTTTTCTTTTTCCAATTTCCAGACTGGTGTCAACCCCAGCACAGAACTCTCAGAGTATTTGTGTAATAGATAATTCTTATTCAACTCTGTCTTGCTTTAACTGGTACTTTATGTTTTAGGCTTAGGACAGATCATGCCACAGTCAAGACACAAGTGACTGGAAGAAACCTCTTGAACATTTTCCTTTGCAAGTTTCAGTATGTTCACGTTAATCCAGCATATCTGGGAGGCAAGAGTGTCAAATGAGATATTTCTAGAAAACAAATGTTTTAATTTTTGCATCTTTCAAGGGGCATTGTACATACATTTGGAATGTCTCTGATGAGAAGTAAATGTGAGTACTGTGAGGACATTCTGAGTGTTCATTACTATTTTATTCTTACTAAAAAGGGCCTAATTAAAAAAAAACAATGCTTGAGGGTTATTTCACTGACTTCCTTTTTTTTTTTTTTTTTTTTTCATTAAACCCTGAACGAATATAGAATTAGATAGGGGCTCTTTATCCCACTTGCCTTATGTTCCTGAGAAACACAAGGTAGAAAGAGCTTCCTTTTTGCTAGTCCTTGCCTTTCTGGTCCTTTTTCACTGTCATTAAGAACTTTTTGATGACATATAAATAGTGCAGCCAAATATTTGTAAATTCATAGGTGAAAAAGGGCATATTTTACACAGAAACTTTACAGTGTTCACTTCCTATATGGCTAAATTTAATAAGCAGACTATTTGTACATTTATATTGATGCTGTTGAATAGCTGAATTGGTCAAAAGGATGAGCCCAGCTTCTGTTGAGGATGGTAGTAGTGATACATTTTTTTATATATATATATATAGAAATAGTTCTATAGAAAGTTTCCCTCTTCCTTTTGTATATAACTTGTCTGTTGAGACTTTCTAATATTCCCATTGAATAGCATCAATGAATACCTATTTCTGGACAAATTAAATATTAATAAGTCCTTGTTACAGGTGTCAAGACAAGTAGCACTAATTGAATAATACTGATGGTTCACTGATAAGAATCAATGACCCAGTCTATAAAGCCTAAAAAATTCACATTCAGGTACTTGCTTAGGATAAATTACCATGGAATCCCTGTTACAAACCCAGCCTTGCAGGTTTGTAAGGTTCTGCTTTAGTTGCTTAAAGGATACCTTGGTGCAGTTTCTCTCACTTGATTTTAGAGTTTGCTTTCTTTCCATTAAGCTAGGGAGAAAGACTTGGATAAGATGAATGTAGAGTTTTCTTTGTGATGTTTAAGTCTATTCCTCATTCTGCAGAGGAAGATGCAGTATTCAGGGATAAATGCACAATATGGAATGAGTCAGCTCTCAGTAGTATCCTCAGTGAAGAGAGAATGTGTCTGTCATGTTTGTATCTTGATAAAAATATTCCATGAATCTGAGGGGAGAAGCACGCAGAATAGTTTTATTGGTTTGAATATATATGACAAATAGCCTGGTTTTGGAAAGCCACTTAACATGCCTTGTAAAACGTTATTTTATTGGCTGTGCCGAGAATTTGATACCACTCAGTTTTTCTTTTTCCAGTTTCTTACTTGTAAAAATACAAATATTTTTAGTGTATGAATTACAAGCTTACACACATTTTGGTACCACTGCTGGGATTTTTCTAACACCTTCTTAATAGCATTTTATGTTGTGTGATAGATGTAACTGGAGTTGCTGCAAAATAACTAAGGAAAGGTCAGGAGAATTTGTTCTCTGAATAATTCCACAGTTTATCTCAGTTTCTAGTGAAAGAAATGTGATGTATTTGAAATCTGAAGGGGAAATCAATGCATGTTTTACATATTATCCCTCAAAACATTTGTGAATCCTTCAACAGAAAAATATAACTCCACACTTTGTGCTTAATTTCAATGGAAGATCTCTGCAGAAGAAAATTCTGCTTTTAAAATCTGTTTTCATTAGTGTGAATGGGGAAAAAAGGAGGGTAGAGATGAGCAATTTCTCCCCTTCTTGTCTCTTGGAGTTTTAATACTTAAAATGCTACCTGGGGAGACATCAAGATAAAGAGCTGAGCTTAGAGCTAAATGGTCAGGGGCTGGAGCCTTTGGGAACTGAGCACACCAGGAACAGTCAGTGTCTCTCCACAAATATCTGTTGGCGTCATGAGGGGTGGAGCTGGAGACTTCAGCTGGAATCCACCAGATCAACTGTATTTAAATTTACAACATGAATCTACTTACCTTAATTCTTGAGTGCAATTACTGGAGTAGAGTCTTTACTATATTTTCTGTACTGAACAGAGGAGATATTGCCTAACAAAAGAAAGAAATGAAAGTTTGTGATTTATGAAGTTCCCTCCCTCCAGTGTCTCCCTTGACCATGACAATTGTCTTGTATATCTGGTTACTTGGTTTACAAGACCTGGCAGCAGAACATCAACATTTCATGCTTTCCTTCCCTGCAGACAGTGAACAAAAAGGTCTTTTATTCTGGGCTCCTGTCCATGCTGCTGCTGTTATTTTGTTTTAATTGTGTGATAGAAAGCAAATTAAATTGCATCTATAGTTAAAAACTGTTGGGTTGACAACAGATTTATTTAGAATGCATTTAAAAGACATTAGTGTGGGAGAAAGATAAGCTCAATTTGGTGGATAGAAAACCCTAAATGGCCTTGAGATTTTCAGTGTTTCTGTCAGTGAAGGCTTGATGAAAGACTGCTTAGCTCTTGTCAGTGAGCTTTTTCTTGCAGTCTGAATGAAACTGTTTTTTTTTCCCCCACATTGAATCCCTCATCTAGTGGTGGCTTTCTGTCCCACCTGCACCACCCACATTTTTTCCCTGTTGACCCAGTTGTTGTTCCCACAGTCCATTTCTTCATTCTGTTTCAATATTCTAATATTTTAATTTTAATATTAAATACCTCGATTATTTTTAATATTTTTATCTTAATTTTTAAAATATTTTAGTTCTGTTTTTAAACTTCTCTTACTCTTGACAAAATGAATCACCTCAGCTGCACTGATCTGTTTTGGAACTTGTTTGAATGTCTAAATTTTCCATGCATCTTTGAGATGTTGGCACATGTATGGTCTACTCAATTACTTTGAAAGTAATGGATTAAAACCATCCAAAGGTGTGTCCTGAAATTGTAGAGACCCCAGATAGCACAAAGCTGGACTTAAATATCTCTGTGGAACACAAGAAGCTTCCATAGTATAAGTACTGAATTATAAGTGGTAACTATAATTAGCGAATGATAAGGAAGGGTGTGTGTGTATATATATATATTTACCAAAACCCCCCCCCCAGACTTAATCAAGTCTGTGAAAAACACATTATTTGGGTAAATGTGGTTACAATGAGGCTTTTGCAGCATGAAGCTCTTGGGGAACTTGCCAGAAACTGGAGAAAAGCGTGAAAGCATCTCCAGATACAATAGGATTTTGTAGAATATCATTAGCAACACCTATTTTGAAATGAAGATAATATATAGGTCAGTATATTCAGTAATACTATATGTGTCATAAATATAAAAGCTGATTTTTTATACCAGTAGAAACAAAATCTGGAAGTATCACTGGGTATTTCTGTGCGATTTGGAAGAAGAGAATCTCCTAAGCATTGCATGCACATCATCAGTTTTTATACATTCCACTTTACTAAAATAAGGATAATATTGCAAGTGGGCCAAATTACTCAAGTAATTTCTGATAGCCGAATCACCACAAATAATACCTTAACATGAGAGTAGGTTAAAATAGCGTCTGAAGACCCCTGACCTGATTTTGTAGATCTATTGATCTTTTTTTCAGTAATCTGCAAACAAAAGGTCATATTGACTTTCTTTAGTCTCGGCTCTTGTGGCAACCTCTAGTCTGATCCTCTTCCACATCTTTTGAAGGAAAATATTCCTGTTATTCCTTTAACCACAACCTTATTGTTATTTGTTGTCTGTAGTGTGCTTTCTGTGTAGTGAATGCTTCCTGCAAATTAGCTTTCCACTGAATTTTGAGTAATTTCTTATACTTTCCCTGGCAATAGTTTGTTAATTTTTCTTGGTCCAGAGAAAAAGATCCTATTTGGGGAAAGCAGGTTGAGCATTGGCAGGGAATGGTTGTGAAGTAGCGCTGGGCAAGTGCATTGTGGTTTTGTGTGCTTGACAAATATTGGGAGATAATTCAAAAATCTATTTAAAATGAGCCCCAGAGCTCAAGACACCAGTTTAACTTTTATTCCTGTGTCTGATATGAGTCCTAATTCTTTGAATAAGTCTGAACTACTTAAGAAGTACAATGGTAGAAGTCAAACTTCTGGTTAAACTATCAAATTAGATTAAATTAGGTTAAATTCCTCTTGCAGGTTATTTTACACTTCATAAATGTCCATGCTATATTTGGAGTTAGAGCCAACCAGAGTGGGGATTTTCCTGCCAGGAGAAAAGTAAAGAAAAAAATTTTTTGAAACTTTTCCTTCAATAATAGTAAAGCAAAATAATTCCAAGTGCACCTGAATGGTGGGGATACATGATGCTGACAGACAGGTCTTAGTGGGAAAGAAGAATGGGATACAGTAACGAGCAACAAAAAAATAATTTTTAATGGATTTTATGGACTGTCTATTTTGGTATGATCCTTTCACAACACAGAAATGAGTGTTGTTCAAGAAGCATCCATTGAGTGTTTTGTTCTCTCGCTGAAAACCTCACATCCTGTACTCTAATCTGACTGAAATGTTGACTTCTTCTTCCTTCTTAGAGAAACTTCTGCTGGATTAAAGAGAAATATAGGAAGTCAGGATGTTATTTCAAGAGGGAGGACCTGCTAGATCTCTGGGAGATTATAGGGACTATGGGCACTGAGGTAGGTTTTCCTGCAGTGTAGTAGTGCAGAGGCTCTCAGATGGACATCATGAGCTGTCCTGGGGGACTTCAATATTTTCCAGCTCTTTGACTGCAGAAGGCTTAGTTTCCCTTCCAACAGTACCTTTAAACTGACTTTTTATCCCCCTGAATTGCACAGTATTTTATAATTAATGGATAAAAATAAGTGAACAGCTACAACAAAGCCCACACAGGATCTTTTTAAATGCGCTTTTTTAGGATTATTGACTTCTGCAGGGCTGGAATCGATGGAAAATACAGTCTTGATTTCCTCAGTGCACAAACCCATGGAAATCTATAACAACCTCTAGGGAGAGAAAATCAAAGTTCATGGGTTCAGCAGCTGTGAGAAGACTCATCAGCTCCAGAGCTGAGCATGCATGTTGTTGAAACAGTTTGCTACTAAACAAAAGTACACTTTTTTGAAATATTTTTGTTTGACTTATTTCTGCACCAGCTGCACTGGCTAATCCTAATTAAACTGCAGGAAGGAAGGGAAATTAATATCAGTCAGTAAAGACCACCTGCAGGAGTACAAGGGTGTATCCCTAATGGATTAGCTTATGAACGATGCAAAAAATACAGCAAAGTGGCCATGTGGTGGTAACTGGTGGTTCCTTTTTGCATTTCACTAGGAAAAGGAATGCCTGAGGCTAGGGGAATTAAGATCCATATCCAAGGAGAGGACAATACAGAAGATTAGAGGGACTGCCTTGAAATAGTTTTATACCTAATTTTTTTTTTATACATATGTTTAACTTCAGTCAAAGAATCAAATTGAAATTAGCAGATTGAAGTAAACATGATTATATTGAAAAGGGAAATGTGGAACTGATAAAATATTTTTCAGTACAACTTTTGATTCAACTGTGGAACTTTCAGACACATGAAACTATTGACATCATGAACATAATATTTATGAAATGATAAAGTATTTATATTGGATGCTGCTCTTATTAATGGCCAGTATTTGTGGAAGGGTTTCAAACAGGTATTTCTTGGAGATGAGGTTTGGGAGCACATTATTCCACATCTTTTACTTTGTTGATGTTGCACTGAAGGCCAACTGTAATTGCTGCTTTGCCCAGACTGGAGGAGACAAATGGCAAATCTTATTACCATCTACAAATACCTAATTTGGAAATTCTTTTTCGGTGAGATTTGGTAGTGGTTTGAAAGCAAAATGAGTGAGAGGCTCCAAGTCAGAAATACAATTTAATAAGAAGAAATGAAAAAAAAGTAAAATAAAATAAATGCAATAATACAAAAGACCACTGACAGAGTCAGAATACAACCTGAACAGGGTGATGGAAGCAGTCCAGGTGAGGTGGTCTTCCTGTGATCCCGTAGAAAGGTCTGGTAGCTCTGGTCCTCTGGGAATCCAGTGGGTAAGGGTTGCTTGTACTGTCCCAAATCCCAGATTATATCCAGGTAAGAATGCTTGGCTCCTCCCCCTGGGTGGAGCATCTCACAATGGGATGATGAGTCATACAGGGAGTCCTTGATGGCCCATTAAAGAGAGATCACTCCCAGAGGGAGTTACCTATGAGTCATGCAGCAAGGCATTTGATGGGCCATTAACGGAAGACACCCCAGAGGGAGGGGGGCCTGGGAAGACACTGCTCCAACAATTGGATTCATCAGTTCATGAAGATGGTGATAGAATACTTTGTGCACATCCTATACTACAACCCAGGACAGGTTTTTTTTTTTGCTTATTTCTTTAACCATGAATGTCTCAAACACCCCCTGACATGTGAGGATGGAATAACTTATTTGGAGAGGCTGTGGGATCTTCATTCTTAGATGTATTGAAAAAGTGCTAAGAGAAGACCATGAGCCATACAAGCTGGCTATAATTCATAGTTAAATAAGAATCCTATAAAAACACTTCAAAAATATTTTCTTGTCAGAAACTAACCTGCTTGTGACATTTATCTTCATGCTTAGTATTTGTTACTTAAGCATAACAGGACAAATGTCAAATGTTTCCAGTAGTCCCATACATTTTCATGGGGTTTTATATCTGGAAAGGGTTGTTTAGCTGTTATTTTGTGGCAG
This sequence comes from Trochalopteron elliotii, assembly GCA_024734555.1. NCBI lineage: Eukaryota > Metazoa > Chordata > Aves > Passeriformes > Leiothrichidae > Trochalopteron > Trochalopteron elliotii. The sequence continues at coordinate 5,889,638 of JANPWX010000271.1, read as the reverse complement.
TATCTGCTTTTATTTTCTCTGTGTGTTTTCATTGAGCCCTTAAGACAAAGAAGTGGGGTGGGTCCTTGGTTGATACATTATTCACAGTGTCTCTAAATGTCTCTAAAAGTCTCTAAAGATCAATGCTAATTTATTTGAAAGTCCTGTTTGTGACTCTTTTTGAGCTAGACTGTCCTACAGTGCTTCAAAGATTATATAATGATGTCATCTGAATACAGATGATACAGTATCATACATAATACTGTAATTTCTTTACTAATATCTTTTAAAAAATTACTTCTGCATTAGAACTTGCGTTCTTCCAGTACCAAGTTGCAAGGTCATTATATTAAGCACTGCCAAAACAAATCTTATATAATTCTGAAATTGTGTCTAAATGATATTTTATTCAGCTTCATGACACCTTCAGCTAATTTTTAAATGTAATCTTTCAATGATTCTGTCACACAGTTGTCAAACAAGTTGCTCATGGCATAATGAAGATTATTCTTAGACAGTGAAAAACAAAGCCACCTTCATGGGATTTATATCTTCTTTATTTGGAGATTCATTTTTCTTAGGGAAGAACGTATGTGAGGGTTGATTCTTTGGGAAGCGGATTCTGGAGTAGTATTTTGGAAACATAGCAGAGGGGTATATGAGAGAGAGTTATGGATAATGGGATACTGTGGGATTGAAGGGTGAGGAATATTCCAGTGTATTCCTGAGCTTGTTAGCAGAGGGAAAGGAGGGATTTTAGCAGCACTGGAAAGATGAAAGTGAGAGCATTAATGGACTTGTGGATTCAATGCAGAAGGGGAAGTGAAAACCAAAGATCATAGAATGGTTTGGTTTGAATGGGATCATTAAAGGCCATCTACTCCAAACCTCCTGCAACGTGCAGGGGTACCTTCAGCTAGATCAGGTTGCTCAGAGTCCCACCCAACCTCACCTCAAATGGAAACATGGGGATTCTACAGCCTCTCTGGGCAATCTGTTCCAGTGTTTGACCCCCCTGTTCATGAAATATTTCTTCTTTATATCTATTGTGAATCTACCCTCTTTTATTTAAACCCCTTGCCCTGTTACTGTAGGCCCTATTAAAATGTCTGTTACCATCTTGTAAGACCTCTATAAGTACTGAAAGGTCTCAATGAGGTGTCCATAAAGCCTTCTTGTCTCCAGGCTGAACAGCCCCAGCTCTCTCAGCCTTTCTTTCTAGGAGAGGTGTTCCATCCCCCGATCATTTCTGTGTCCTTCCTCTGGACCTGCTCGAGCAGGGCCCTGTCTTTTCTGTGCTAAGGACCGCAGAACTGAACACAGTAGGGTTTCACCAGACCAAAGCAGAGAGGCAGAACTACCTCCCTCACCCTGCCAGCCATGCTTTCTTCTGTGCAGCCCAGGATACAGTTGTTTTTCTGGGCTGTGGATGCACACTGATGGATCACGCCTAGCTTTTTGTCCACCAGTCCTGTCAAGTCCATCTTGGTAGGTCTGCTTTCAACCCCTTCATCTTCTCAGCCTGGATGGGTAAAATGGGTTGTCCTGAAAGTAAGCAATAAGAAAAATCTGAAGTTTTTTTTCTGGGGAATTAATTCACTTGTGACCTAAACTGCTATTAAAACTCAGATATCTACAGAAATATAGACAGGAAAACCTGAAGCAGCGTGCGACTTGTAAACACAAAATATTCTCCCTACGCCTGTCTGCATTCCTAGTGCACTTCTGCCTGCTGGTTCTATTTCCATTTGATAGGAATACCAAATGAAGCATTACTCTAGTTGTAGCTCTGTGAAATGCTCTGTGTTCATTCGTGGTGCTGCATTAAACAGTAAAGGCGTTAATGACCAATATGATATGAACAGGGAATGATGTAATTAAACAAAGGCTTAAAGAGACAGAGATCATTAGTGAAGCCAGAAGACAGAAGGTGCAAACTTTGGGGACAAATTACCACCATTCATATCTTTTGGGCCACCACCACAGGTGACAAAGCCACTAGCCTCTTTTTTCACTTTTTTTTACAGAAACTGGCCCTGAAGGTTTGGAACTGCTCTGGATGGAATCAGTTTCCTGCATTTGCTGCCAGAAGTTCTCTGTATACTCTCATCATCCTGTTTTTCTCTTCCAGGGAGAAGGTTGAGCTGAGAGGGGCTTTCTCTGCCATGTAGTTTCCTTTGTTCCCAGGGAGTCCCTGGCATTCAGCACCTTTGTGTCAGGTGCTTATTACTGGTATCTTGGTTGTTGCCATTTTGTGTTTTAGCAAACTTATTTTTTCACTTATGTCTTCTCACATTCATCTCTCCTTATGGGTGAAAGGGAAGGGGCTAAAAATACAAGGGGAGGTAACTCATTTTGGAATGTCTGCCCTGTAAATTGTCTTAAACCAAGACAAAATGTAACTCCAAATTCCCACAAAGACACATCACAAGACTTTCATTTCTATCTCAGAATGCATTTTGGCTTGTTTGTGTTGCCCAGTCATGTAAATACACCTCAAACTCAGACCAGGATGAAACTTACTAGGCAGACTTCAGAGATGTGAGATAGTCAAGACCCCTCATTTGCTGATGTAAATAATAAAGTAGTAAGGATCTTTAGACAAAGCTAGGAGCTAGCCCTGGAGCAGGGGAACTCCTGGGGCCAGAGTAGCTGTGAGACTTTAGAAAAAGCTGCTTCAGGGACCAGACCGTTTAGTAAATTTCAGCTGGTGAACCAAGGGGGTTGTGGTCCATCCTGTGCTGGATGCCGAAGAGGATCAGTTTTGAAAATGTGAGGTAGATACCCACTTGCCCATGTAGTATACCCATCATCACATTGCAGGCTGCTATTTCAGCTCTGCTTCTGTTGCCTGAGTCATCCTTTACTGTCGTCAGAGCCAAACACGCCTGGAAAGGAAGCAGAGGTGACTCACAACAGTGGCTTGTGGTAACCACAGAATGAAGAGAGTAGAAAAGGATTGGCTTGAGGCTAGCACTCTCTAACGTACAGGGCACCCCCACACCCCTGGGCAGGAGAGGTTTGAAATCCAGGGTCGAAAGACCCAAAGGCCAGAGGTCAACTTGAACAGCTCAAATGTGGGACAGGCTAGTTTCTGACCTGGGCATGGCAAACACTGGGGACAGACTCGTGTGGAAGCAGATGTGCCTGGAATGCCTAAATCTAGAGCTCTAGAAAGTGGGACTGTCTGGAAGATGAAAACTTCATTTTGCTTTTTGAATCATAGAATCACTTAGGTTGGAAAAGACTTCTAAGATCATCGAATCCAACCATTAACCCAGCCCTGACCACTAAGCCATGTGCCTAAATGCCTCACACCATATTTGCCTGTAAATTTTCATTGTCCTTGCCATGATCCTTCCAGAAGGCAGATGAAGTAAAATTCCTCATACTTTTTCTTCCCAATGCCAGCTCCTTCAGTACCTTTCCATGTGCTCTCAGTTGGCATGGAAACCTGATGCTGAAGCTCTGACAGGTCATCTGCAGGACCTAGTGTTTCCAGCAGGACCTGCACCTCTCCTGACTGTCTCCAGCTGATCTCTTGTCTTCCACTAAATTCTAATTGGAAACTGAGCACAAACTAGGGCGGTGTTCAGAGGCAAGGAGAAAGAACATTTTGAGGTCTTAAATAATGAATGCAGCTTGCTGTAAGGAAAAAAAGGGTGTAGTGGAGGAAACCATAATTGGAAATATGCAATGCTATCTGATTTTCCCAGTATAATTTCCTTGGCTCAACCAGTGGCAGATTTTGCCCTGTTTTCACACTTCTATGGCAGTAGCACACATTGAGCAACATTTGCTTTTTGATCCACTCCTGTGACTGTGGTTATAATAATGCCCAAGTTAAGAATGAACGTCTGCCTTTTGAGTTAGAGTACATTGACATATTCATAATTTTTAAGAAAAATGAGCAGTTATTAAGAAGTACATTGACATGCTCTTATTGTATTTATTAGGTCAGTTTATTAGACTAGATATATTTTTCACATCTCATTGTAGAAATATTTGTGAATGCTGGTCTCTGCTACCAATGAAATGACCCCATACTTATGCATAAGATAAATGTGTTTGTAGGTATTTGCTGCCCCTAAGCTCAGAAAAAGAAAATAATATAAAAATTATGGAGAATGTTTTTAAGATTTCTCTTCACTTAGTTGTTCTTTCAGGTGATGCATTCTATTTTTTTTCCTATGAAATAATAGTGAAGACCTGCTGGAGCAAGGTCTCTTGCTGCCCTTTTGTTCTGCTTTGCCTGGTACCTTTTTCAATCATGTCATTTACATGAGATCTTCAGCAGAATTGTGTGACACTGTTGCCCAAATATTTCAGTATGACTTTGTTGAAGTACTTTGTCACAGAGGTTCATTTATTGGGAAGACTTGAAGGACGTATCACTCACATCTTTTATTGCGCTGAGCGTTTGACACAAATCCACAAAATTGACAGTCACAGCTTCCAAGTATACCACAGTAGCACAACGAGCCTCTCATTGCACTGGACTGTTGTTTTAACATGTCAGAGTATATGTGAGAAACAATATAATTGCCTGTGGATAATGCGCTTGGCCTCATTGTGCTGATTAAATAGATGCTTGGTTTGCAGGGAGTTCTATAGCTCTCTGTTCCACCTGACCTCTTCCCATGGCTGCAATGAACCGGGGCCCATTAGCATTTGTTCTGCATGTTAGAGTGCGAGGTGATTGCCATCCTGAAAAACACCAAATAGCCCAGTTAGTACATGAGCTGCTTTTCTTTTCCCTTGGCCTCCACCCTCTGCCGCTCAATATCCTGAACAAATGCTGGACACAGTTGGCAATATTGTAGAATAATTGATCTCTGCACCTGGCACAATCTGTTTGGCACAGGCTGGCACTTCAAAAGCAAGTGTTGTGCTTCTATTTGTCCCTTTGTCACCTTTTGTCTTACATAAATATTTGTGTCTTAGTACTGAATCTTCCATGTAGTTGGAGGAACACAGCACTAAGGTGCTGTAAGTGGGGTTCAGAATAACCCTGGCATAAAAACCAGCAAAAACCTGATCATATATATTAAGAAAAAAGAAAGTGTAAAAGGCCAAATCTTGCTTTATAGCTCAAAGCACATTTCTTAACTGTTCTAGCAATTATTTTTGATGTTCTTGCTCTATGGTGTCATGGGGGTCAGTCATGACAGGGAATTGGTATGACCATGCCACAAATAATGATGTAGACTGACCTTGATAAATATGAATTAACTTCTTTGGTCACAGTGAAGATGTTTCAAATAAACACTAATAGAATGAAATCAGAATCTCATTATAAAGTTGTGCAGTGTGCAGCAGCTTAAAAGAACTATATTGCTGACATGGCTGGGCAGTGAGATGGGTCTGTGCTGCCTCAGCCCTTCCTGCTTTGGGTGATGCTCTTTGGGCCATCTCTTTCTATGCTTACAGGGCTCAATACATGCTGCTACACACCACAGTGTTGGGTATCACCTTTTGCAACCCCTGGGTGAAACTGGAAGTGATTGGAGATGTAATGAAAGAGCTGTACATCTTAACAAGACACGCTTTGTCTTTTAAGAAAGAAAAAGTGGGCAAAAAGTGGTTTAATGAGATCAGAAACAGTTGGATAATCTGACATTTTGTAACTGTTCTAATTGTCTTCCTGCTGCTAAGTAAAGTGTCCTCTCAGACCCTGTATACTTTCACTTGGAGAGACTTGAGTCACTTCGCTGAAAATAGAGGGCATATCCTCAGTTTGTATATATTATAATTAATAGTTGTATTTGTTTTCTGACCTGGGAGCACATCCCACATTGTCTCATAAACTTGCATATATGGAAACAGATAAAAGCAACTTAGTGGGAAGAGATGGTTTCCATAGGTAATGAGGTGGATGTGCTCAGTTTCTGTTAAAATCTCCAGATTGATCTCTACCACAACATTATTCACTCCAGTGTCTGTTCCCAAGCAGCAGAGCTCCTGCTTTAGCAATTTGTTAATGCTTTATCAACATTTGAAGCTTAAAGGTTTTAAACATAATGCCGAAAACAACTTCAGCTAAGAGGTGAACCAGAAACTTTGATATTCTGGTTTATCATCCAGGTAGAGAAGATACACTCCCTATACACCCTGCCATTCCTTGATAAGAAATTAATATTTTCTTTAAAGAAAAACAAAAATAGGATGAATAGAGAGCTCAGAGATAAGAAGCAAATGACTATTTTTGCTGCAGTGCAGCTGTGAAGAATAAGCTGTGTACTGAAGCAGTGAATATGTGAAGACAATTAAGTTAATATTGCCTCCTTCAGTAACTCTTACCCTTTAGCTGCATGTCCTTCACTGTATTTTCCATATTTTATTGTTTGAATAGCATGCCTTTGCCACAAATGGCTGAAAGCAAACAGATAAATGAAAGCACTCTGAGAACTGATAGTTCCTCTAGTCCTGCAATAGCCCCATTAGTTATTGTCTGGACAGCCAATACTGTATTTCATTGCATAGTGATGCTCTTTCCTTCTGCTTACAGAAGCATCTCAAAGTGGGACTTTTAAAAGTATGTGGCGAAACAAAAGTTTTGCCTTGTTTTCTTTCTACTGCTTTTGTTTAAATGCTTTTCAAAGTTTTTTGGAGAGAAGGGGATGAAAGCCTATGATTTCTTGGAAAGGCAGCAGCAAAACTTTTGAGTTTTGATCTGTGTTTGTGGTGGTAACCCTTAAGTCTTCTGGCTGTCCATTTAGCTTAGAAGAAGAAATGATGGCTTAGATTTGTATGCTATATCTGATCAGGCAAGGCTGTTTTCCCTACAGCAAAGCTGTTCTTTCTCTGCAATTCAATTCCAGCCTTTCTGGTATTAGTTGGGCAATAACGTGACACTAGGGTGATGCTTGCTGTTTATTTTTAGCTGTGTTACTTAGCTTGGGATGACAGGTCCTTCTGCTGTCCCAACTAATTGTAGGCATCAGAAAATACATTGTGGTGTCTAGGAGGAAGAGAGAGATCTGACTTCTGGTGCAGTTGTATGATTTATGAACAGGTTCATTTCTGTAGCTACAACTCTTTCATTTATTTGCACCACCTGAGTAAGATATGCTGTAAAGCAGAATGTTGTTGATAACTTAGAGTGGACTTTTGGACTTTGCCATGACTACGAGACTACTGAAGTGCCAGACTGCAGCCTGAGGCTTGAATCAAGGCTGGGTTTTGTTTCCCTAAGGAAGTCACTGAATCTCTCCTTGCTTCAGTGGGTGAGAATTAATTCATTCGTGTTTCAAAAATGCTTTGAGACTGTCACCTGGATGGAGTCATAGCAGTGTAGAGTGTGAACAGTGCACTGCAGGATGGCTCAGCAAACCAGAGAAGCACTGAGGTATGGACAGAGCTGAACAATATCCAGATATTGCTCAGTCACATTTATGTCCTGAGGGATTGGAGTGCTGAAGTGTAAATGTGGGTCCTTTCCTTTGAAATACATGGAACAAAATGAATAATTTGTTTACTTGCAAGCTGTCTCTTTGATAGTCTTCATACTCACAATTTAAGTGTCGCAAGTGAAATGTAATGCTACATTATCCACATGAGGATCCTGACTTTTTTTTTTTAGAGAAATAGAGTAAAAATAAATGGTGCTTAACATATTGTTTGCAAAGTAAACCTCCTGGGTTAAAATTCTGAGAGGACATCTTGCTTGAAAAGGAAAATATACAAATACAATTGTGTATCATTCCTTTTCATGCCCCAATGCTGCGCTTGTATAAATAGCATAGATCTGTTGGCTCCTGCTGTTGGTGGTTGGTTTAAAAGAGTGATGTCAAATGTCAAAATTCTCCTAAATGTCCCCTCTTTTAAGATCTATATATTCATTATGTTTTTTTAACTAGGATTTTCTTTCATAACCTGAAAAGAAATATTAAATCCAGAACATTTCTGTTATTTACAGCAATATTTAAGCAACTTAAATTCACAGTTGGAAAGGAATTAATACTTTGCAAAGAATAGCACTTAGAAAAATTTTAGCCTTAGCAGTAAATATGTCAGCAGACTTTGGTTTACTCAGGCTTTTGATTTTTTTTCAGCAAATGCTTTTAAATGTTTACTCTCTTGATTGTTGGTGAATATTCAGTGTTTGAGCTCTGTGCCTATGAGCTCTGTGCCTACAGACTATTGATCAGAAGCATTTTATAATGCTTTTCCTGCTCCTTGATTAGACAAACATGTAAGGTCTCTGGCTCAAATAATTGTGTGGGTGAAGCTGAAGACTGGTTGCTAGGAACACTTTCTTGGATTTTTAAAGTTTATCCAAAGCCCTCAGTCAGGAAAACAAGGTCACTCAAACTTTTTCAGAGAACCAAACAAAAGGACTCAAGAGGAGCTGAAAAAGGACTTAAAATAGCTAAAGAAATAGTGGTGGATATCCTTTTTTCAGCATTTTCCTTCTTGTATTCAGACTAGAGAATAAGGTTGAAGCAGGGTTACCTGAGATAAAAAGGAGTTGGACATACAGAGAACGCAGATCGAGCCAACGTGGTTAAGTGCTATGTTCTGGTTTATTTCGATTAAGATGGCTACTTATATACATTTCTATATAGTTTACATTTACAGTGGCTTTTTCATTGGCATACAGCAGAGAGAAGTATGAAAACACACTTTATTTTACTTACTCTTAAGGTGGCTATCACGTGCCTACTAACAATTCTACTCAATGACCTTCACAACCTTATTATCTTTCCCTGACACCTTAACTACTAATTTCTAACTGCGCAACACTCGGCTAAGTATTTTTAACTGCGTCACAGGCTTCAAGGCCTCAGTTAGGCCTTTGTGAAGGCCTCAGCTCGGGTAGTTCAAGGCCTAGGTATACATCATGTTCACCTTCCCTGAGGAATTCTGTAACACAAGGTAACAGATTATGTACATTCAAATGATCACATCTGTAAATAGCAATAGCATTAAAGATGATTGCCTGGACTGGGAGAACCAGTTCTGTTGAGCCTCATCCTTTACCTGTGACCCGCAAATATTCCACTGGGTTTGATACCCTCAGTGCCAGTGGGATATGGGCAGTGTGTTCTCCGTGACTGAGCCTGCAGCTAATTGGCGTCTGCATGCTCTAGGCAGCAACTGAGATACCCCTGCAAAAGGAAGGCTATCGTCTCGCTTTCCAACAAAACCACTAAGATCCCTGCCGTGCTAGAGGCTGGGAATAAGGAATAGAAGAAAACTATTAACTAGAGGAAGAAATGCTGCACCATTCCTGGGCTGTGAAAGACCTTAGTAAAAAATAAAGAACATTAGAGCTACAGAAAACACCATTTGAACTCTGATCTGCATCCTTTGAACTTGCCAGCTTTATCTCATAAGCTCCCTGTCTTTCCTGCAGGGTGTCAGGGAGAAGAGCAGGAATTGTGCTTTTCATGCATTAGGCTGTTGGGAAATGTCAAGCTGTCAGGCTCTGGCTGTGGGAGCCAGCACAGCCACTGGAATCAGGGAGTGCGAGACGGCATCTCTTCACTCCGTGTCACTGTTCTAGACATGACCTCAGCCATGTACATCAGCTGAGGCTCACACAGAGCATGGCAGGAGAAAGGTGGATGCCAATAAAATACTTCTCACATACAGTGGTGCAGCAGTGAATGTCAGAGGTAAAGCCAGCTCACCCTAGCCAAGGTTTTATGTATTTAACTGTTTCTAGGCATCTTGCTGTTTGTGTATCTTCTCCAGAGTTCATGAAGTGGTTTGTACTGGGACTGGTGGAAATGGAATTATTTATTTAATTTAATGCAGATAGTCATAAACCATTTGAAATCTGTGAGAGTGTTTGTTTTTACATTCTGTCAAACACTCAAGTTTGCAAAATATGTGATCTTCTTTGAGGTCTTCCCTTTCACAGGGAAGTGAAAACAAAGATTTGGTGAAACTACAATAAGAATTTCGCTCCTGAAATTGGTAGGCCCAGGGCTCTCAAGGTTTTGGTTAATCACCCTGATTGGGCTACCCAAAAATTTAAAGCAGGCAAATCACAAATGAATTGCAAATAAAAAAGTTTTCTTAATCAAAATCTTTATACAAGTATTTTTCTGGTTTGCTGAGCAGCCCAGCTGACCAATATGACACTCCTTTTGTTGCTTTCCGTGTAGTGAGCTTCTTTGTTGGCAGGCCTGATCATTTTGGGACTATTTTGAAAGTACCTATTCAAGTGAACTCTCTTAAAAAAAGAAAGAAAAAAATGGGAATACTGTGCTGCTGTAGTGAACAGGGAACAAGAAGGCTGATAGAGCTGAACAAATTGAGGTGCCCTGCAGAATAACAAGGAAATGGGCAGATTCCTTTTTGCCCACTTGATTTACTACTACTTTGGTTTCACTTTCATTTGTTCAGCTGCTTTTGCTCTCCAGCACATCCGTGCTGCAGCCATTTCTCACTTCTGTTTGCTTGCCAATATAAGATGTTGTTTTGGTTTAGGGTAAATTTGGGAGGAAATTTTTGAATGGGATTCTTTTGAAAAGCAAATCTAAACAGCTTCTCCCCCCAGCCGGTTTGGGGAAATAACTTTTTAGAGAAGAGTGGAAAAAAAGCTTTATTTATTTAACAAACAAAATGCCTACAAGCATAAAGAATGAATAATAATAACAATAATAATAATATGAAACAATAAAACTTTTTGCTGCTTTGGAGAGAGATGGCAAAACTCAGAGTCTGTACTAGGAGTCTGTTTATCAGTTTTTTTAGTGCTGAAAAATGCCGAGCCCCGGCCCGGTGGGCCATGGGTGTAAGATTTCGGTGCTCTTTTGGGTTTTTCAGTCTAGAGCAGATTTAAACGGTCTCAAAGAAAAATAAAATAATAATAAAAAAAAAACAGTCTAGGAAAGCTTTTTTGCTTCAGCTAGCTAGACTAACAAAAGGAGAAAAAAACTCTTTTTGGTTGCTTTTCGTGCATTTGACGAAGGAAAAAAAAAAGAAACTACACAGTTTCAAGGACGAGAGCAGATTCAGAGGAGTGAGTTTGTTTCTCAAAACAAACTGTGCGCTTTTTTTTTTTCTTTGCTTACTCTCAGAACTACTCTTAAAGATACAGAACACAGAACAGACGATTTGGGGATACATAGTCACTCTAGGACATTCCACTTTTTATTACTATATCGTCAATTTATCAAAACTAATTGAATTTTAACTCTACAAACACACATTATGCATGTATGTATTTATATAAAAACAATATACAGCTATATACAGACAATGGCAGTGACATTTAACAAAAAGTGATATGTACACATGGTTTTTATTTAACAATTAGATTTTCTTGAGGTACACATTGTGTTGTTTTATTTTTTTGCATTATTTATTATGTACAACTTGGTCTTTGAGCAAAGACAATTTTACGGATGGGTTTGTCTGTATTTGAGGTGGATTTGATTTAAACTGTCTTCTTTAGTAAATTTTTTGTATGTACTATAGGGACTTTATTTTCATTTACTGTATGCAGGAGCTTAGACTGGGCAGGGTTTGCTCTGTTGGTGGAACTTTGGGTGTTAACTAACTAGGTGGCTTTTGCTAGATGCTGCTCTCAGTTCTTGAAAGATCTCCTACCCAATGTTTTCAAGGTGGTTTTTAACAGTTTATTGAATTTTTTTATTTTTTTAGCAGTTGGTGCATGGTAGGGGATATGGTACACTTACTTAATGCTATGTTTTTTAGTTTAGGTATTGATAAGGCTGTTTTTGAAATGAGTTTTGTTGTTTGACTTAATTTTTTCAGGGGTACTATGTTTTTAGAGAACTTGCTTTTTAAGGCTTAGAATGGTGTTACGGGCTGTAGTATGAGGCACAGGGTAGGATTTTAGCTACCCCGTGGTGGCTTCTACTATTGTGAGCACGTAGCGCTTACTTTGACGTGTTTGGGGTAATGTGATATAATTAATTTGTTAGGCTTTTTTATACTTGTATTTGGACTACCGTCTACTATACTATAGGGGTTTTATTCGTTTGGTTTGCTTGATTGCAGCACATGTGTCACAGTCATGAATAACTTGAGAAATACTGTCTATGGTGAGATTTATTCTTCGGTTTCGTGCCTACTTATAGGTGGCATTTTTGCCCTGATGACTTGAGGCATTATGAGCTTATTGAGCCAGGAACAACCTTTTTTTGTGTTGCTAATTTAAGTCTATTTTTGATACTTCTATTTTTGTAGCTTGATCTATTTGCTTATTGTTTTTGTGCTCTTCATTAGCTTTATTTTTGGGGACATGGGCATTTACATGACGGATTTTTATAGGTAGCTTCTCTATCCGAGTGGCAATGTTTTTCTACTTTTTGGCAGCCCAAATTGGGGTTTTTTTATGCTGCCAGTTAGCTTTTTTCTACTTTTTTAACTATTTTCATAAAGCATTGGCTATTATTTATGAATTAGTATAGAGGTAGAGCTTTGGCTATTTTTCTTTTTTAGCAATGTTTAGGGCTAATTGAACAGCTGAGTTTAGCAAGTTGGCTCGATTTACTATTTTCTTTAGTGGCCTTAGCAACTTGTCGTGTGGGGCTCCACACAGCTGTTTTCCACTTTTGGTTCATTCTCACTATGCGACAGGAACTGTCAGTGAAAAGAGCGTAGGGTGTTTTTTTCTGCTGGCAGTTGGTTGTATGGTGGAGTTTTTTCAGTACGTGTTACTGGTTTTTGCTTCTTTTCATTTGTGAGACTAAAGTCTTCATTTTTAGGCTAATTTGTAATTATCTTCAAAATTTTAGGGCGATTCAGTTTTCTAATATGGGCGTGCTGTGTGATGACAGCAATTTACTTACTTCATGTAGTATTGGTGGCATGGTGGGTAGACGGAACTTTTGCTTTAAACATCCACCCCAGCACTGGTAGTCGGGGTGCCAGGAGGAGTTGTGTTTTAGTGCTTATTACTTTTGAGGCAGCTTGGACTTTTTTATAGGCTGTTAAAATTTTCTTTTTAGTGGGAGTATAATTGGTTTCAGACTTTTTGTAGCTTTGACTTTAGAATCTTAGTGGTCGTCTTCGAGTCTCCCCAGGCACTTTTTGCCAAAGACTTTAGGACAGACTATGGCTCCCGGCTGCAGAGTAGAGCACGTTTTTTACATCTGGTTTTGTTTTGACTGGGTTAAGGGCTACTGCATGGGCAATTTCTTGCTTGATTTGGGCAAAGGCGTGTTGCTGTTCAGGGCCCCAGTGGAAAGTGTTTTTCTTGCGGGTAACTAGGTAGAGAGGATTTACAATTTGGCTGTACTTAGGGATATGCATTTTTTAAAAACTTATGGCACTTAGGAAAGCTTGTGTTTTTTTTTTTGTTGGTAGGTGGAGACATTGCTGTGATCTTGTTGATGACATTAGTAGGAATTTGACACCGTCTATTTTTCTACTTAATTTTCAGGAACTGGATCTTTTGAGTAGGTCTTTTAACTTTGTTTTTTTTGATAGCGAATTCAGTTTTTAGTAGAATTTGGATGATTTTTTCTCTTTTCTTAAACACTTTAGCTGCAGTATTTTTTCACACAATGATGTCATTGACGTACTGCAGATGTTTTGGAGCTTCACTTTTTTTTAGTGCAGCTTGGATTAGTTTATGGCAGGTGGTAGGACTGTGCTTCCACTTCTGGGGCAGTTGGTTCTAGGTGTATTGCACTTTTTTTTATGTGAAGGCAAACTGAGGCTTGCACTTTGCTGCTAAAGGAATGGAGAAAAATGCATTAGTAATGTTAATAGTGGCATACTACTTTGTTGTTTTGGACTCCAGCTTGTACTGGAGCTCTAACATGTTTGGCACAGCAGCGCTTAGCGGTGGAGTCACTTCATTCAATGTACGATAGTTCACAGTTAATCTTTATTCTTCTTTAGATTTTTGCACAGGTTAGATGGGGCTGTTGAAGGGTGAGTGGGTTTTGCTGACCACTCCTTGACTCTCCAGCTCACGGATTATCTTATGAATGGGGATTACGGCATCTCGAGTTGTTCTATACTGTTGGCAGTGTACTATTGAGGTGGCAATTGGTACTTGTTGCTCTTCCCACTTCAGAAGTCTTACTGTTGACGGATTTTCGGACAGTCTAGGCAAGGTGTTCAATTGCTGGATGCTCTTTATTACTACAGCTGCTATCCCAAATGCTCATTTGAGTCTTTTAGGGTTTTTGAAATACTCACTCCGAAGGTAGTCTATGCTTAAAATGCGTGGGGCTTTTGGGCCAGTTGTAATAAGGTGTTTTTTCTACTTATTTTTAGTTAGGCTTACCTCTGCCTCCATCAACGTATAGTTTTGTGATCTCCCGGTCACACTAGCAATAGAAACAGATTCTGCCCCTACATGTGTTGATGGAATTAATGTGCACTGTGCACTAGTATCGACCAAGGCCTTGTATTTTTGTGATTTAGATGTGCTAGGCTAGCGAATCTACACATTCTAAAAAACACGATTTTTCTTAGCTTCTACTTGGCTAGAGGCAGGGCTTCTCTAGTTTTGGTTTTTTTTTTTTTTTGGGCGTATGTTTTAGAGGTTTTTTTAAGGGAGTCAGACATATTATCATTATCATACTTGACAGTTTGCCTACGGGTAATTGGAGCTGCTTCTCTTTTGGTGGAACTTCTTTTTTGGGTTTTGCTTTTCTTTAGCTCATGTACTCGTTGTGCTAAAGCAGCAGTAGATTTTTTATCTTACTTCTTTATGTTTTCTCCGCAATCATGCAGGAAGAACCACAGCTCAGCTTGTTGAGTGTACCCTCTCTCCCTATCTGGGGAACGTTTTCGTTGGGTACTAACATTTCTGATCTGTACTGCTGAAATTTGGAAGAGGTTCTCTTTAATTTTCTCTTTGAGTTTTTTGTGATTCTCCTCTATCTTATCTTTTAGTTTCTGTAGACGTGTTTCTACAGTTGTAATTTTGGCATGTGTTGGGTCATGCACGGCATCTGCATATGCTCGAAGCTTTTTTGCCATATCAAGCATAGTCTCATATGTCTTATTTCGCTTCATTATTGCTAGAGCAGAAGTGTATTTAGGTGGTTCAAGTCGTACAAGTTTCTTCCACATTACAGGTGTACATGGTACCAGGTCCGGATTCCTAGTTGTTATGTCATCTGAAAAAATGAGCTCTGCTACAGTCATTTTTCTCAGACGTTGGATCCCCTGTTCTATGGTCTTCTACTGTGTTTGCTGCAGATAGAGGTCATCTGCACATAGGTATCTTTGTGCTACACTTTCTAGGATCTGTTTCTAGAGACTGTGAGGGCTAGCCTCCCTCATTATGCTTTGGTTAATGACAGGATCATGTGACAGAGATTCTAAATGCTTCGCTTCGGTGCCATCTAGAATGGTAGCCTCCCCTGCAGCATCCCAAAGGCGGACTAACCAGCTAATTATAGATTCATCAGGTTGTCGCTTGTAGTCTTTTCTTAGGCCTCGAAGGTCTTTTAGGGAAAAGGTATCAATATTGGCTCCAGAATCTGTACCCCTTGATGTGGCTTCTGATTTTGGTGAAGGTCTTTTTTTTGGATCATCATCATCATCTTCTACTTTGCGATCGGTCTTGCTTTTACACTTTTCGCCTTTTGTATTAGC
This sequence comes from Trochalopteron elliotii, assembly GCA_024734555.1. NCBI lineage: Eukaryota > Metazoa > Chordata > Aves > Passeriformes > Leiothrichidae > Trochalopteron > Trochalopteron elliotii. The sequence goes on along the minus strand of JANPWX010000271.1, from coordinate 5,874,116 downwards.
AGCAACAGACATTGGTTGAGGCCTACTGTCTCGTTCAGCTACTGGCCCGGAGCCTGGGATATTAGCTGCAGCCTGAGTGACTGGAATAGTAACTGTTGATTTGCATTTCTGCCTCTTTGTCTCTGTCGGCTGCCCTACATTATTTAGCAGGGTGCGATAAGCATATGCCAGAGCCCAGCTTACTACAATGATCTTTTCCCCCTTAGAGGCATCATGGTATTTCTCTTTTAGGTATTTCTCTACTTTGGCTGGATTCTGAATTTGTTCACGTGGAAAGTCCCAGACTACAGGGTCAGAAAACTCCTTCAGGAGTTGGCTTATATTCTCTTATTCTCTACACCATTCAAGATTTCCTACGCCTGGGTCAACTCCTGGGTCAGGGGTTTCATTAGCTCTTCGAGAAATCTCAGCTTTTATTCTAGACAAGCTGCAAACTATATAGAGGAAGCTCACCAGATGAAATACCAGGAAGATGGTATCTTTAACATTCAGGGGACACTGAATATTCTCCAAAAGTGATGTGACCGATTCAAAAGATATGAGGGACAGGAAAGACTGAAAAGCTTCATCCCCTGTTCCTCCTCTAACAAAGTGGGTGCAATTATTCATAAATTCTCAAAACATGTTGCTGGAACTAGGACGCATGGTAGGACGAAGAAACCATAAACCAAACATACTTGCTACAAACTCCAGTACCTTTATAAACTTCCTATAAATCATGATCACTAAACCCAACAAAATAGCAATCTTAAATCGTGCACCTCTAGTGTAAAAGTTATGTGTTAGGGACAACATTGGAGCTAGTTCTGGATAAGAAAACAAGCCTAGGGACTAGAAAGGTATTAGAACCTCAAAGAAACCTAGGGAACAGAAATACAGCAAGGACTTTATTCCAGTAGACATTAGGGATTCAAGGGGCAACATGGTTACTCTATCTTCACACAAAAACAACCAAAATGCACTCAATAATCAATACAAGTTTTTTCTACTCTCTCGAGCCCCACGTTGGGCACCAAATTTACTGTATGTCTTGGTTTAGGGCAAATTTGGGAGGAAATCTCTGAATGGGGTTCTTTTGAAAAGCAAATCCAAACAGCCCCTCCCCCCAGCCGGTCCGGGGAAATAACTCCCCAGAGAAGAGTGGAAAAAAAGCCTTATTTATTTAACAAACAAAATGCCCACAAGCATAAATAATGAATAATAATAATAACAATAATAATAATATGAAACAATAAAACTTCTCGCTGCTCCGGAGAGAGATGGCAAAACTCAGAGTCCGTGCTAGGAGTCTGTTTATCAGTCTCTTTAGTACTGAAAAATGCCGAGCCCCGGCCCGGTGGGCCACGGGTGTAAGATTTCGGTGCTCCTCTGGGTTTTTCAGTGCAGAGCAGATTTAAACAGTCCCAAAGAAAAATAAAATAATAATAAAAAAAAACAGTCTAGGAAAGCTTCTTTGCCTCAGCTAGCTAGACTAACAAAAGGAGAAAAAAACTCTCTCTGGCTGCCCTCCGTGCATCCGACGAAGGAAAAAAAAAAGAAACTACACAGTTTCAAGGACGAGAGCAGATTCAGAGGAGTGAGTTTGTTTCTCAAAACAAACTGCGCGCTTCTTCTTTCTTTGCTCACTCTCAGAACCACTCTTAAAGATACAGAACACAGAACAGACGATTTGGGGATATATAGTCACTCTAGGACAGATGTGTATATATGATATTCCTCTTGCTCAAATTGAGAGTAGCACTGAAAACTTTTCTTTTGTGTAGCAGAATATACAGGGTGCTTTGAGGGCCCTTCAGTGAGACAGCTGTGGTGATCGAAAACTTCGAGGCACATAGAGCACTTAAGGACACAGGTTGAAATTCTGCTCTTGGCCTTGAGCTTTGCTTTTACACCTTCTTGTCCACTGTGTTTTTTGCTGCCTTCCAATTTTGAAGTTGCTGATATAAAATAATCTAATGTGATCTCTCTGTAGTGGCAAAAATTGCCAGACTTACCACAGAGAAAGAAACACAGACAAAACTAAAAACACCAAGAAAACCCCCAAACCAAAACTACAAAACCCAACCAACAAACCAAACAAAACCCCAAATCTCTAAGATTTTGGTGTTCCCCATAATGTCAGCTGTGGAGCTGGTAAGTCCTTAAAAAGATGGCCAGTTCTGGTTTACTGGGAGGAGGAAGCCTCTGGGCCCTCTCCAGCAGCCCACCTGGGAGAAGCGTCAAAAGTGGAGGTGAATCAGTTCTGTGAAATGAAGGCCAAGTTATTTAAACCTGGCAGCAGCAAGCATCAACTTAGTTAATGGGAGCTTTGGAAAGGGGTTTTACGGGAATGTGAGGCTGATTATTTTTCCTTTGACTTGTAAATAAGCTTGCACGGTCCTCTGACTTACAGCGCAGCTATTCCTGGTTCTCACTTGTTACATTTTGTTTTATCTTGTACCTTATATTGCATTTCTTGAACTTCTAACCTTTTCAAGAATGTAACTAATGTGCTTCTGGCAGGCATTCGTGTATCATTATTGTCATATTTCAAAGTAAGCTAATTTCTCATCTTCTCATTGTTTCTTCAAATCTCTTTTTTTTCCCTATGAAATGAGAATATTAGGCTAAATTCCTAAAGGATGTAACCTAGATACTGAGGGCACACATTTATCCGCTGTTTGTCTATTGAAAGCTCTAATCCTAAATATAAATACTCATCTGCTGGTTATTTGCATGCATGAAAGATGGTGGATGTATACACAAAGGTTTGTTTGTGTTTTTTTTTTCCTTTTGCTTTCCCTGCTTGTGTTGGAGAGGAGCTCTGAATTATTGTGGAGGAGAAAAGGAATGCTTTTGTGTCAGAAAGAACAATAACATCTGGATAAATGTTAATTAACTTAGAACAATTATACAATGATTTCCTATATTGCTTATATATTATATACTGCTTTTCTATACTACTTGTATAATAAATAGCATGAGAGAGCATGAGGACTGTCAGGTTATAAATGTAAAAGGCGTAGCAGTAATGTATGTTAAAATCTGATTATTGAAGATGCCTCTGCCTGAATTAAGGTGCAAACAAGATCATTTGGCCAAAGACAGTAGTACAGATTTTATTTAATAGTAAACATGAGATGAAGAGAGAGAGAGAGAGAAAAATAGAAAAGTTTCCATCAGGTGGCTTATTTCACAGTCCAAATTCCAGGAATCCAGAGGCATATTCAGGAGGGTGGGCTTCAGTGGTCACAGATGAACACTTGCTTTAAAGCTTTCAACTCTGTAGTGTGGAGAAGAACCAAAATCAAAGTAGGATTTACAACCTCTTCTGTTCCAGTCATTACCTTTGTTTTGATGTCTCAGCTTCTAGGAGAAGTGACCTTTGCAAATGAAGAAATAAGGCACATGTGCAAGAGGAGAGGCAGTAAAAGATTTATAGTGGTACATGCCTTTTCAAAGCTTTAAAGGTTTCTTCATTCATTATCTTCTCAAGTTTCTGCTTTCAAGGGACAGACAGTTAAAGTGGGCTTGTTTCTCTCTTTAAATTTAATGACAGCTAGAGACTGCATGGTGAAATACATGCTTGCAATAACAAGATAACAATACCAAGGGGCTCACCGAGGCAGTGCTTGTGTCACACGTGAAAACCATGTTGTAACTGGTAAGTAAGACCTTTTGTACAAAGCACAGGAGTATTTATTTTAAAACAAAATAAATAAAGAGGGAAAAAAGCTGCTGAGGGTATTGTGTAGGTAGTGCAATAGAGAAATTCTTGGGGAGTACTGAATCTGCATGACAACATTTGCACAATAACCATAGGGTTGTATTCTTTTTTTGAAAGGCCTTCCTTATTCTGCGTGAGAAAGGCCTTGAGCACCTGGATGATGTTTTTTCATTGGTCTCTTGATTTGGTGTCCATGCTTCTAAATATTCTTATTTTTGGATGTCATGGATTCAACAGGCTGTCTCTGACTCAGCTCTGTTGGTGTTAGACTCAATAGACTTGGCATTGAGAGGCAACCTGGGATGGGGATAGAACACGAATTAGTGGAAATTCAAACTGAGATGCTTGTGGGATGCCTTAAAAAAATACATTCTGAAAGAGAAACCACACAATGTGATATTCCAGCTCTGAATATTTGTGTTCTTTTTGTGATTTAGACTCTGTGTGATAATGGACTGGGAAGTGGGCAGTGTAATTTCTAATGAGATGTCACTCCTAAAACACCCTGTGCATTAGTAGAGAGAAGTGGTATCCAGCTGATGAGCTCTGCTGATGTTTTTTCATCTTATTAAGTCTTCATTAAGTAACATGCATGTTACTTCATAAATACATGGTAATTTCTGCTTGACTCCACTTGTGGCTGGCTGGGCCAATACAGGAAATTCTCTTTATTTAAGCCCCTTTTCTCCCATCTCTTCTCCCCCACAAAGCCACATGTTGCTCTCCAGCATTTCCACCCCAGAATACGAGTGGTCCTCTCCTCTCCTATGTAGTTTCTTGCCCTTTTGATGAGATGCGTGAGTGTACCCCAAGCTATTCACTATCCACAATTCCTCCATCTTCTAGGAATGTTTTCTGCCTGTCTTGGATATTGTTTTTCTCTTCAAAGGCCTCTATGAACTCTCTGCGTGTCCAATGATAATATATATACATTTCTCCACAATGGTGTAATTTGTAAATAAAATGTATATATACATTTCTATCACAATGGTGTAAAAAATGGAGGGATAAGCATTCCAGATGGCTATTGTGTGTCAAAATCCCAGCTCGAATCAGGTGATCCTTACCTTGACATAGATGAAGTAATGTATTTTTTTCTCAACTGCAGTTGACTTCAGCCAGCTATATTAAGATGATGTCTGTATAGCTGTTTTTCTTACTGCATGTCCTAGCTAAATCAGTTTAGTTGTTGTGCTGTCAAATAGCCAACCTTTTCGTTTGACAGTTGTAGAACTCCATTGGGTGGAGTGAAGGTGGTAAAGGTAAAGGCTCCTGTTCCTAAGCAGGGAGTAGAAAGTATTCCATTGGACTGTGTGTTTGAAGGTGGCTTGGGGTATATATTTCTTTCCTTCCCCCCACCCCCCGCAAGCTGAATCTGGTTTCATGAAAGTTTTCTTGTCATTTCTGTTTCTATATATGTTTGTTCAGATATCCTGACAGGTGTTATGCATGAGGCCAGAATTTACATGGATGATTTTAGAGAAGGTACATACCAAGAACCTTTAGTAGATATTTGCCTGTCATCTTTATTATCCCTCAAAAAAGTCTCCTCTGTGTCTGGATGTGTTTAAATTTCTTAAACACAATTTTACCCTTTTTGTGTGAGAAATTCCTTTTTTTTGGTTTGCATCTCTACAGTAGCTTGCAGCCTGCTAATCTCTGGTTAGAACAGTAAAATACTGTGGCAGTACTCTTCATATTTATAAAAATAATAGGGATTCATAAGGAAAATAAAACCCTCAAAACCACAAAACTCTCAAACCAACATACTTTACCATATTAAACAAGTACAAAATAGAAAGATTGGGATTAGGGGAACATAAAATAAGATGTTTTCATAATGTAATTGTTAATGGTACTTAATTTTTATCATGGGAAGTCCTTGCTGTTTCTACTCAAAAATCACATAAAAGATATAGAAAATATAGCAGAAAGCACCAGTTGAAATTCTTGCCTAATACCTGGGTACAATATCAAAAGCATGACTTAAATATGACATTTTTTAAAAAATCAAAATAATTAATTTGGAGTTCACTTGGCTTCAGTTATACTCTAAGAAGCCAGTTTTAGAAAATTTGCCTATTTTGCATTTTGCAGATTCTTACCTAAGGGGAAAAAATGTGTAAGATCTCTTGCTGGTGACGTAAAGAGTGTGAGTAAGAGGTGGTTTACAAATATCATTCTGAAATATCCTGCCAAAAACCAACGATGTGTTTAATTAGCATTTTGCAGATGGCATGCAAAATGATCTTCACCTAGGACAGAAGTTCTTCCTCCCCTTTTTTTTCTAAAAGACTATTTTTGAGAGTTGATTTTGAAAACATTGCTTGTGGTTCTGCTCAGGATACACCCAGATAGAGCTGTGAATGTGTTCTCCATCTGGTTCTGTGTGGGAATAGCCCTGCAGCTTTGGGGCTCTGGAACGCGTGCAGAGTGTGTTGACATAAGCCAAGTAAGAATGACACATTATTTAGATCATGTTAGTCTAATACAGGAATTCCTGACTTGTAAAAAGAGGAGGTCAAGGTAAGGAAGTGGAATTATTTCACTTTGATTCCTCTGAATTTAGTGAATTGTCAGATATTTCTAAGCATGCAATGCATTTGAAGTCTAAATGGTCCTTTCAGCACAAATGATTGTGCCTGCACTTTCCTACTGGTCTTTATTTTCATCTCTGCTTTTTTTAATTGTTTTTTCCAACCAGTTATTGGCCAAGCAAAGAATAGACTTCAACAACCCCTTGTTATAACAATGTTGCTGCTGTTTGAGACCACAGGTGAGTGAGCACATGCAGCCACCTTAGAGACTGGAAGGAAACAGGAAATTGGTGCTTTGTTATCTCAGTGTCTGACTTTATTTGGTTATATTGCTGCTGAGGAGAATATACAGTTTCAAGTGAAGGTGTCATAAGGAACAGAGGGAAGACAAATGGAAAAGTGCTAATTCCAAAAACTGCGTCAAATAAATGATGGTGGGAAAGGTCATAAGCCAAATTAGGACTGAAAATGGTCTTTCAATAGGTAGTGAATGATTTTGGGGAAGAGGTAATGAAATACCTTAAAAGTGAAGGAGGAAAATAAGTTTATGACTTTTGTGAAAGAGGAAGGACCCCATACAGGAATACAAAAAAAGCTAGTGTAGTTGAAGGGATTGGGTAGAAATAGAATACCTCCTTCCATGTTTGAAAAGACTATGAACTGTTATTTTTATTTTTAAAAGCCAAATTAAATTATATTACAGTGAGCAAGATGGAAGTGGAAGTCTAAAAGTGAATTTTAGTAGCATGAAAGTAGCCAGACAGGAATGTTTTTCACTAAAAAAATTACTCACAAGCTAGCTCTACAGAACCTGGATGTGTACTCAGAATTGAAGATGAGGCAGGGTTTTATCATCCTTAACAACCAGTGAAATGCAGAGTTATAACCAGAAAAAGAGAAAGGGCCTGGGAAAAGGAGGAATTTGGAATTCTTTTTAGAATTCCCTTTAGAATTCTTTCTAGCTTCCATTCGTGGCAAAGAATCACTGAGGCGTTGGTTATGAATTTCCCAAAGAGAAAGAGGAGACAAATCCGAGGTATACACAGGTTCTTGGGGTGATAGCAAGGTGAAGATACCTGTATTTCTAATCTTGTGTTACCCTGGGCTGTCTTGGATGTGGAAACCCCTTGCTAAAACAAAAGGAGTTAGATGGATTTGCTCAGGGATAATATGAGTAAAGAGAATGAGAAAAATGAAATCACAGAAACCAGAAAAGCTGATATAGTGATAAAATACATGAAAGTGGGAGAACAAATCTTATACAGACAGGGACAGAACAAGGGCGAATGGTTTTAAACCCATCTTGTGAGGGTAGTAAGGCACTGGAACAGATTGCCCAGAAAAGCTGTGGATTTTCCATCCCCGGAAATGTTCAAAGCCAGGCTGGATGGGGCCTTGAGCAACCTGGATCCCAGAAGGTCCACCTGATCAATCTGCGCTCTGATTAAACATAAATACATACATACATACATACATACATACATACATACATACATACATACATACAACAGCAGCAAAGCATTCCACACCCATGGCAACATGGAATTTAATTCAAGGGAAAGGAGAGGTTTTCTTAATGAAAGGATTGCTGAGAGGATAAAACTGTAGCAGACACCTGATCTTCTTTTTCCTTCAGAAATTCTGAGGAGGCAAAAAGGGGATTCTGAGGATCAGCTGGGGTTGCCAGATTAGGAGGTGAAGGAGAAGTGATCATTAGGCAAACAGCAGTAGGTGAGACTAATGAAGAAATAGTCATCATGATGGAGGAGTTGGTAGTGCTACTCTGAGTGAGAGAGCCTGTCCTGGGGTGACTTTTTGATGCTTGTATCCCCAATTATCTGTTCTGTTTGTGTTGGATATTGTGTTCTGTACATTTAAGACTGGTTCTGAGAGCGAAGGGAGGAAAGGAGCAACGCAGAGTTCATTTTGAGAAAACAGCATTCCCTCCTACATGTTCCTGCTCCTGGATTGTGTTGGCTGAAGCATGGACAGACAGTGGGACAGAGATCTCCTGTGCTTTTAGTTAGTTTAGCTAGTTGAGGCAGGGAAGCTCTTTGGACTGTTTTTTTTTTTTTTTCTTTTTCTTGAAATGGTTTAAACCTGCTCTAGACTGAAAATCCAGAGGACCACTGGTAGCTCACACCTGTGGCTCACTGGGGCCTGGACCTCAGCATTTCCCAGTACTGCTGGGGGGACCGGGACTGGTAAGAGACAGAGAGAGAGCCGAGCTACACCCACAGCAAGAACTTTCTCAATTTGCTGTCTCATTTCAGAACAAGAGGTTTTGTTGTTTCACAGTATTCATTTTGTGTGCTTGTGGGCACTTTGTTTGTTAAATAAATAGTTTTTTCCACTTTTCTCTAGGGAGATTTTTTCCTGGACTAGTTGGGGGAGGGGCAACTAGGGTTTGCTTCTCCAGAGAAACCCCATTCAGAGGTTTTCTCCCAAATTTGCCCTAAACCAGAACAGAGCCTGAGAGAACCTTGTTGATATTCAGGTAAGAAGAGCACTATTGGGTAAAGCTGCGACTTTCGTGAACTGTTGGTTGTCTGCTGCTAAGTGCCTGTATTGTGTTACAGACCTCAAAAATCTGCAGCCATGTTTGCTTCTTGTGGTCCTCTTTCACACCATCCTTATTTTCCATCATTTCAGCAGTAATGAAAACGATTTTGGAAACAAAGTTTTGAACAGAGAGCTGTATCAAGGTGGATGCTGTGACTCAGGTCAACATGAGCTTAACAGAGGCCCTCAGTGGCAAAAACCCAGGGAAAAAGCTGACAGGTAGCAAAGAGCAGGCCATGCAGTTCGGGAGACTTGATGAACCTAAGGAAGAGACACCCGAAAAGCTGTGGTGGGACAGCATACATCATCAGGAGAGCAAGGATGGTTCTTTAGGAAAGTGGGATTCAGATTATGGCAGCCTGTTTCCAGCAGCAAGTTCAACAAGCCAGATTTATCCACTGACATCCAGCTCAGAGCGCAGAGGGGTGTGTTTTAATACTCCTTCATACTACTGTTATTCCTACTCCCAAGACGAGATCAGCTGGATTTATTGCTTCCTGAGAGTGACACAAACACTTGGAGATGGAATAATTCTTTTTTAATGGGAAGGTCTATCATGCACAACTTTTCTGCAGTTATTGCTAGTGAGGATGAATATACTTCAGTTGACTTTGGCATTTAGTGCTACTTTCAGAGAGCTGTCAGAGCAGCACACCCAGAGAGAAATCTTCTCTCAGCTCTTCTCTTATACTCAAGTATTCTGTAATACCTCATGTCATTCCTGCCAATAAAAACCAGCTCCTCTTCAGCCAGATGGTACCTGTTGCTTATCCTCTCCCTTGAATTCAAATGGACAGTTTTGGTAATTTCTGGTCTGACTCCAGGACCACATTTGAATGGGATCTGCACTGCTATTTACAATGGATTCATTTTGAGTTGTGAGTAGAATTAATGAGGGACCTGAAAATTGCCAAGGAGCTACAGGAAAGGCTTAAATGAATATGTGTAATAGACTCTTGAGATTGACTCAGTGGTTTTTTCTCCCAGAGCCTGTGGTGTATGACTTTAACAGAGTAATAAACCATACACCTCACAATGTTCCTTGAGTTGCATTAAATCTATTGGGCTACTGCAGCTGAACACAGGGGGATTATCTATTTCTACAATTCTAGTTCCTGCTTGCAGGTGAGCTATTTAAAGGAGGTTGTCAGTGGACTGAAATCCCCTCTGTATTACTCCATAGTCAATGGAAAGGGATTCTTTTGGCTTCTGTGGAGCTTTTCCAGATATGAATGGCTGAAACAGGGAAGTCTTTCATACATAAATCATGTTATGCCTGGGATCCTTGGGATTTCTTTTGTATTGTCATATCTGCCAATCTTCATAGTTTCTTTTTTTCACCTGGCAAGAGCCACTCCAGGTAACCCTTTTGTGTGTTCCAGTGTCATGCCACAAATGTATAGGATTCATTATTTGTTCCTCTATTACTTCACTTTTTTGTAGTGCTTGGTTATAACACCCAAAACAAAACCAGTCAAGATTTAAACTCCAAAGAATGAAAGTAAAGATTTGAGGACAATCCTTACACAGCAAAAGGGAGAAAGTTCTCTTCATAAACCAGATTTGACAAGAAGTCAAGGAATACAGGAATAAAATGACAATTGCCACAAGCCAGACTGAGAGAGACCTTGAAAAAAATATTAATAGGAAATGGCAAAATATTCTTCTGCCTTAAAAACCAAAAAGAGCAATGACTGAATAATTTGCTGTATGATGAAGGAGAGGGGAACATAATCCAAGCACAGATAAGAGTTGAACTGAGTGGTTTATGCTTGGGATTGAGCAGTCCTAGGATGGTGACCACTGAGCAAAGGCAATTTTATGGAAATAGAAATTACCACTTTCTAGATAAGAACACAAAGAACTTAATCCTATCAAGTCAGGAGACCAGCTAATTTCCATCACACAATGCTGAAAGAGCTGGCACATGAAACTGCAGAACTGTGGCTGAGTAGCTTTGATAAACCTTAAATATCTTAAATAAATCTTAAATATTTATTTGGGGAGAATGGATATGACTATGGAACAGCAAATGCAGTACCTTTATTTAGGAAGGGAGAAGAGGTGATGTGGGAAAGGACAGGCCAATAATCTCACCTCAGGTGCATGCATGGTTTAGAACAAAATCTGAAGGAAGGACTAATTAAGACACATGAGAAAATGGGTAATGAGATAAAGAGTGGCATGACTTTACCATAAGTAAGCTAAAGGAAAGGCAGACACAGCTATTTTTTTTTCCTTAAAGGAAAGTGCTTTTGAAAATTTGAAAGAGGACTTCCAGGCTTTTGCTCTTTGGAGAATATTTTTAAATATCATTCCTTAGTGGCTCAGACTTTACAGTGGCTTTGCCCAGCATTTCCCTCCAGACTTCCCTTAAGTCTCCTGTTGAATAAAATGATCTTCAGCAGTCATTTAAAACCAGACACCAAAAGCTAGGTATCATGCTGAGTTTTACTTTGATATTACAACAATTTACATGATTGTTTCTGCAGTATTTTATCTTTAATGCTCATTATTGATTTATGTGCCTGCAGATAAATGTCCTTGTTTTGAAAAAAAGGGACAGCATGTACTGGCCCAGCCAGAACATCGAAGAGAAATTTAATGGTATGTAATTTTGCTTCTAAACAAAACCAAAACAGTCAACATTTTAAAATGCTTTTAGAGCAATCTTCAACCTACATTGTTATGAACAATCAGTTGGCCAAATAAAGTGAGGAGATAATTTTTCTGTGAATTTTATGCAATTTAATTGTAGTATCTTAGAATTATGTGGAATATTTTCACACTTGGGATACTTTTATGATTCTTGTGCAGTGCAGAGAAACACCAGGGAAAGCTGGGTTATGTCAGGTGAAGTGCTGACTCAGCCTGCTTCCACTCTCCAGTTCAGCTCAGATATTTGCCACTTTGACTGGAGCATGGGTGAGTGTATTGGATGTCACATCACACCTAATTTTTCTGTTTCTTTAAATTGCTAGACTTGCATGCAACAGTCTGAGATAGAGATACATACTGATAGAGATATGCAAAGTGGAAGAACTAAATGCTCCTTGAAAACTGCTGCAATCAGCAATATATGCTTAAAATGTGTTTACTTTAAATGTTACTTTACACTTTTTCCTCTGTAAATGTGATCCCTGTGCAATTTGAGCTGCTTAGGATATTGCTTCATCAGAGAATTTTAAGTGCATGATCCTCAGAGCCATTAAAGCTTTTGCTCCTGAAGACATCTCTGATTAGCAGACCACCAAGAAACAGAATGGGTCTTGCTTGTAGGTAGGGGAAAATGTCATCAGTGACCTTCATTTACTATCTACCTCATGAAACAGTAAGATTTCCTGGGGGGCTTCCATAAGGATTCAAAGTGATGCTCATAGGTGTTAGGTAGGCCTGGCTTTTACATCTACCCCCTCTCTCTGGAGATGAAGTTTGTCAGAAAATGTTGGATACCAAGGAACAGAAGCAGAACTAAGGCAATGATCTGTGTGCCCCTTGCTCAAAAAACATTGCCACAAGGGAGAGAGGATCATGAAGTAAGTGTTAGCTTGTTCTCAGTGGAAGGCTACAATCATTCAGAAATCAGGTGATAATTTAAGCTTCCCAATCATGTAGAATCTAGAAACAGATTCCTAGCAACAGCAAAGTTGCAATCTACACATGGTAGGGGATTTTTCAATTTTTTGAATTTCAGTGAACTGGTGGCAAATGTCTTTATTTTGTATTGTGTCTTACAGCCTCCTGAAACATATTTCTACCATCACTGAACTCAGATTTTGAGTCCCATCTGTCTCGCTGAGAATGTTTCTTGTTGTGAAATGCCTGGAGCAAAGCAAAAAAGAATCTCCCCAATTTAGCCTTTAATAATTTCTGTCCATGGTACATTTTTGTTACATTTCTCCTCTTTTAGTCTCTCTGCTCTTACAGGCCTCATTCTGCATCTCTCGAGATTGTTTTGCTGATGAAGTAAAAGAATTAAAAAGCAACAGGATATTCCTTTATCTTCCAAAATTAGAAGAGGACAGAATCAATACCACTATATGTATGTGAGAGCTTTAGAAAACAGTTGTTTTCCATACCTAGCACAGCTGACTGTGTGCTTCCAATCTTATTAATCTGCTACTCCTTTTTTTCCTGTAGGTGGGCATATTTAGGAAATTTACTTCCTGGTAAAGTTAGTACGTTCCAATTCACCTAGCCTATGGAAATGTGTAATCACTCAGTTTGCATTAATTTATTTATTTTTTTATTGTGTTTTTATTAAGGTTTAATTGTATTAACCTCAGAAGTCAATCTCAACACTTTCATTAAATTCAGATGTATGAAGATCTCTGAGACTGATGCAAATTTTGAGTCACTGTTTGCTTGCCACCTTCATTTTTACAGCCCTTTTATTAAGTCTGGACTTTATTGTCTTTTGATACTTGATGTTTTCTAAATCAGATTGAGACCTGGGTGAAAATTTGTGAGTGAATGAACTTTGTAGATATTCACATATGAACCAAGTCTTGCCTTGAGCTAGATTCTGACCAGACTTTAAAAAAAAAAAAAGATTAGAATAGTAGCTAATGCTGTTATAAATGAGGCAGGGACTCAGGTGGAATGTGGTGGTTTCTTCCTGGGGGACTGCTACCGGCAGGCTGCTTACCCCAGACCAACCGCAATAGTTGTGTGGGTCCCTCAGATCTGCTAGCTGGAAGTGTGGGTGAGGCTTTGGAATGAAGAGCGGGCTTCTGCTGTGGATTTGAAAGGTGTTTATTGTGCAGCTTCCACGTGCAAAAGGCACGGCTCGGCCTGTCCTTCTCCCTTATGTACCCCAGGACAGAGCCTGAGGCCACAGGAGAATTCGGGCCAATGGATGGGAGGGGTTGGGTGTTCTAGAGTGGGACACTTAGCAGGACAATTGAAGAGGGCAGGTGCTTGAGCACCTGGCCAAATGGGAGATGATTTCTCTTCAAGTTACCGGGGTGATTGACAAGGGGCTCCCCTCTGGGAGATACCAAGGGGATCAGGGGATGGGTGGAGGGACTTGGGAAGGGACATACCAATATGATATAAATAAAATACATATAAAACTTGGAAAAGCCTAATCATGCATTGCAACAGTGGAATAAAAAAAAGGCACCTCGTTTATTGGTGTGACCACCAAGAACGGGAGCCCGAGCTAAGCTCAGGTCCCACTGGACAAGCCAGAAAAAAACCAACAAGTAACAGTGCAAAAACACTGGGTGCTCCTTAGGACACTGAGTTCTGCTGGAGAACCTTCAGTCCCTTTTACACCCTCTTGCTCCCACTTGGTTGGTGCGCTCAGGTTCCTCGCTCTGATTGGTTCCTTCTCTGGTGACCGATTGGCCTTTAACGAGGGTCATCCTGGACCAATCATTTGGCCGGGGCGTCGAATGGTTGGTCCATTGCATCCACCAATCCGAGCGCTGATGCTGTTGACATGATGTCCACGGAGATCTCAGTCCATTAGAGCTTACCCACAACCTTCAACACATATCCCTCAGAAACATCACCCACCGACAACAATTACAACCTTTAACATGTAACCTCAGAAACATCAGCAATTACAACTGTTAACACATAAACTTCAGAAACATCAACAATTACAACCGTTAGCCCCTGGAAACATTTATTTACTTATAACTATGTTGTTTATTATTACAACTTACATGCTGATAACCTGAATATTGCCAGCTGGCTTCCAAATTCATTCTGACTTTAGAGATATTGGTGATTTCAGCAATATTTAAAGAAGTTTAATTTAATACTTGATATAAATATCAGGTATTTAGGATGCAAAAGAGATGAAGATACAATATCATCTTTTGTGGTATGTTGACCCTGACACCCACAGGGTTGCTTACTCTCTTCACTCGCTTTCCCATCCCATCCTTGCAAGTGGTGGGAGAGAATAGGGAGATTGAAAGTGAGAAAAGCCATTGGACAAGATAGAGAAGATTCTATAGGAGACGGAAAGAGGGGAAAATCTCAAGAAGTAATGCGAGGGTAAGTATTCTATACCTACTGGGTATCTAATCTCAAGCAGAGCCTTAAGAAGCAGATATTAATGTAGTTCACATCTGTAACACTTTTGTCTCTTCAATAATCCTCCTATCATGTCAGAAAACACAGACTAGATTCCTAAACCCGGTGAGCAGTAAAAAATGCCATTGCACATTTTGTTTTCACATTGTGCTTTTCCTTTCTGTGCCTCTACTAACTTTAGGCAGTGTTTCAGGTGTGCACACATGAAACATTGAGGCCTCCTCAAAAAACTTGCTCTGATTCACTTCATGATGAACCTAATTAATTAACTCTCTTTCTTCTCTGCTGTGAGACAGCTGGGAGAAAGATTGAGGTCTATAGAATTAAAAATAGGCCAAACCTTCATGAAATGCTGTTAAAAATACCCCTGTATCCCACAAGGACACATACTTGACATTCTAGGTCTGTAACCAGACATTAGCATCATATCCAGCATGACTTTACAGAAGATCATCAGCTGAAAAGTAAAGGGGCATTCAAATAATTCACATAATTGGTTTACAATTCAGTGCTAGATTGAGTTTTATTAAACTACAGCTTTGCATACAGTCTACAAACCAAATAAGACATCAAATTTAAGCAGTGAGGGAGATACAAGGATGAAAGTCAATTGTTAATTCCCTGGGTGGTCCAGGATCTCAATGATATGTCTGCCTGAGTGTGACAATCCACTGGTTTGACTTTCAAGCAATTAATCTGAAGTCACGATTGGAAGGAACTCTTATAAATAATTCTCATTGTCAGTCAGAGAGCAACTGACCCTTCCTATTCAGGAGACTGGAGACAGTTGTCTTATCATCCATGTTAGTGTTACCACATGTGAAATTCTCAGTAAAGTAGGGTTTTTTGGTTTTTTTTTAATGCTCTGTCCATGATTGCTTGTGTTACTGATCAGTATTGTGTCATAATCCATCACAATGAAATCAAGGTTTTTTTGCTAAGATACTGAATGCTCTATCACTTAGGAATCTTTATCCATTGTAGTATTGACCACTTGACTGTAGGCCCAGCATCAGTGGAGGAGTGGTGACTACTTGTTGAATCCCCAGGTCCCAGTGGCTATATTGAAACCAAATCGCCTAATAGGATGTGGTTAATGAAAGTCATGTTATTCCATTCTGAAAACCTTGTTCCACTCTCCTTCAGGTTTCCTAGTGAGTGGATGGAAAGCGGATGGTAGAGTCAAAGGAATGCAAATTCAGAGCTGCCCCATGGATTTACAGAACTTGTCAAAGAAGTTGAAGTAAGTTCTTTCATGTGCTGTAATGAAAATTCGTTTGCTACATGGCTAACAAACAGAGAATGTTTTCTTACTCACAGGCATTAATTCTATTGAGTTACTATAAATGATACCTGAGGGGGAAGTTTTTATTAGTGTAGTAAAGAGGATAATCAGGAAGCAGCAAGTGAGGGAAGTTTGAGAGATGTCAAATTGCTGTAAAAATGGCATAGCCTGTTGCCAAAAGACTGATAGCTCAGAGACGAATCATATTCAGAGTTGCCAATTTCTCAAAGCTGAAACTATTATTGGCCACATGAACTGCATTTAGACAAAAATGTAAGAATGATAACTCAGAACTGGTTAGAAAAATTCAGTAAACGTCTACAAAAACTAGTCTGTACTACTCTTTGGTTCTCTGCTTGTTTACATAATGTAAGAAGTTCAGTGAAGCATGACTCTCCCCATAAATACCCTGCTCATCCCTTGGCACTCCTTAGGGAGCAGCAGGGGCCTAAAAGGATGAAATAAAAACTTGTGTTACATCTCTTCAGTCCAATTTCTCATGGGCTCACACAGCATTACATGCATGTAGCCCTCTGCTTTACTGAGTCTGTCTTCAAGTGGGTTCTGGAGCCCTGTCCCTCACAGGAGAGGCGCAGGTCAAAGGGTTCCTCAGCAGTAGCTGTAAATATTCTGTATTCTACAGATCTAAATAATTTGCAAAAATCCTTCCACGGTCATTGATAAATTTTAAAAATTATGACAAACTTCCCCAAAATGAAAGAACACAAGTCTGCAACATTTATATACGTTATAGAGACTGTTCTTGGTAGTTCTTGACCAATCAGTCTGGCATCTGCCCTGGACAAAAGAGTCTGTTACTATTGATTTGAAAGCATTGATAATTTAATGGCAATGTAATTAAGCTTTGATAAGGATTGAAATAATTCTGTGCTGTTTTCTCATTAGGAATAAAAATAACACAAAATCAAATTGTCATACAATCTATGGATGAAAACCAGCTAAGTAGTGTACCCCAAACCTGACCTGGACACAGGAAGACATGACTCCTGTCTTAAATCTTACCTTTCTTTCTAGAATTAGTTTAGCAAAGTGTGTGTAACATGGGTGAAGTTTAAAGCAGTGCATGTATCAGAAATAAGACAATTGCTGCGGAAGATGGGTGATATGGAATAACCTGGTTTGGTTTGGCATACTGAAAAGAGAAAAAACCCCTGTCTTTTAGTGGGGAATTCTTTTGTGGAGGCAATGACTCTTCCAACAAGTGACATTGGAGAATTCTTGAAACTCTTGTTGTTTATCACCCAGGTGAGAAATGAGGATGATTTTGTCACCATAAGAATTTGGCTGATACCTAAGGAATTTTGACACCTTTGAGGTACAGAAGGTACCTCATCCTTACATTTGATACCCGTGCTTACTAATGAACTGGAGGGCAAATTAATACTGATCCAGCCAAGTCCAGTCCTGGAAGCAGCTTAGACTTTCAGGATTTGACTGTCAGGGAAGATTTACGGGATTTGGCTGTACCGCATGTCCTTCTCTGGGAGATATAAAGGCAGAATACACCAAATGATACATGAACAAAGAGTTGATGCTCAAGGGATGTTTAGTCAGGCAGGGCGGAGAATACCTAAGTCAGAAGGCTGGGAGCTGAAGGTGGCAAACTCAGAGGTGAAATAAAACACATGAACAGGGAATATAATTAACTTCAGCTTGGCAAGCATGGTGGTTGTCTGAGCACCCTCTGGGATTTTAAAAAAGGAAAAATGGGTTTGCTCCTGAAAATGCACAAGATACACTTGCACAAGCAGAAGCATTTACACTTACACAAGTAGAAACATTTCAACAGAGTTCCATGGCTTTCCTTATGCATGAAGCCTGTCCCAGACCACAGCAGCCTGTCCTGGCACCATGATCCATGGTAGCAACCTCAAAAAAAACCAAACCAAACCAAACCAACCAACCAACCAATCAAAACTGAAAAAGAAAAAACCCAGCCAAAACATCCAACAGTTGTATTGCTTTATACAACAACAGAGTTTGGTTGAAACATACCTTTGTGATTGTCCCAGGAAGCAGAATAAGCTGTAGCATATCAGAAAACATTCAAAGGGCTCTACACATGAAAAAGAAAGCTTCCAGCTCTTGATTAGCCTCAGAAATCTTATCAATGGTGAATTATCAAAAGGTAAAAGTACAGCAAGAGGGCTTGCCTAATTTACATTCTTCTAATGGGTTCAGTTTAGAAGGTTAATATACAATATTAATCCCCCCTAGACACAGTGTCCTATCAGGGAGCATTACCAAATGTCAAAGGGGAATGCTCGTGAGAGGAAGGTCAAGAATTTATCATCCTTTCATTAAATAATTTGAATGGAAATCAAAGAACAAGGAAAAGGTAGAAAATCAGAAGCTGCACTGGCAGCAAGATTAAAACTCGCTCTTTGAGAAGGATTACTGTTAAATTTTCACAGTAAATGGCAAGCTGGTGTGTTGTGTTGGTCTTGAAAACCCTGAGCTGCTTTCCCTAGTGAGATGACCTTTACATTGTGATTTTCCTTTGAGTAAATGGATAATAAGAAAATAAGAGGGAAGATAATCCTGCCCTGATGTACTCTGCCCAGTCACTGTCTTGTAGGTGCTCAAGACTCTGTTTGCAAATGAGATAAAAAAGGGCCTTTATTTCATGAAAACTCATGAGCTGTTTAGCTTTAAATTGACTTACAGCAAATTCCATGATTTCAGAACTTTTCATTGTGTGAATAATTATGTTTTTCCTATGAGTATATGGAACTATTACTTGATTAAGTGTTTCTTCTCAATTCAAGGAGAGGTTTTCCTTTTTAATTTTATTGCAAATAATATTTTCTGCATTTATTCTTGACTTCCTCTTTCTCCCCTTCCATTTCCCCTTTCTCCCCACTGATCTCTCCTTCCTTTTTATTATGTCATTAAGAGAGTTGGATATATTTTGTCTGATATGGGCTTAGGTAATCTTAGAAAAGAGAAGGTACATTCATATTTGAATCCTATAGTGGCCAAAATAAACAGATGAATTTTATCTGCTGTAGACTTTCAGTGGTGATTAAAAAAATAATAAATGCCTTTCCTTTGGAAATCAAGAAGTGTACATTTTCTATATAAGCTGCCCTAGGTTTGAACATATAAGTGATTGTGGACTTAAACTGGTAATGCAACTGTGCCTAAAATATAGGCAGAGTCCTAGCAATTCTGGCAACAAACTCAGTCTCATAATAATTACGTTACTTTATATATTCTTCTTTTTTTTGACTTTGATTCTATTTAAAGGAAAATAATTCCTCTTTTCTTTTGCAGAGCCTCAGAGGAAGCTGGGGGTGACAGAATATCCTATTAAGTGAACTAATGGAGCAGCTCTTTCTCCTAAACTTGTGTAACTCTGGAAATGCCATGTGCTGCTTGTTCACTTCCAGTCTCTTCCCTAATAATTTTAGCAAGTCAAGAAGGCTCCCTCCCTTCTTTTAGGGTGTTTTCCTACATCACAATCTTGAATCCTCACTTGCTGCTAATTGCAATCATTTCAAACATGTTGACACTATGGCTTGGTGGGTGCTGAAAAGAGTTCTGCAAATATTTCCTTGACTTGGTATCACGTTACTTTGGCAGTGTTCACACTCCTTGGAGATTTTCTTTCACTAGCAGGCTTTTAATGGCATGAATGGCTGCAAAGCAATGTATTTTGGATAAATACTGCAAACTTCCAGGAAGCAAATTTCAAAATCAAAATGGTAAATATTATAGCTACAAAAGTAGCTTATGCAGACTGCTGGACCTGTTGAAGTTGATGTGGATGAAATAGCTCAGGAGTTTTCAACAGCACATCTGGGAGTTCAGGGTAACTGCCAGTTTATACCAGCAAGAAGCTTGACTGCTAAGCCATATCCTTGTAGCATCTGGGCATCATTACTTGAGATGTGCACATTTTGTCCTTGGGGAAATGAGAAATTTAAGTGCCAAAATAAATGTACTGTGCTGCAGTTCAAAATACATACTGAACTGTTTTACCATTCTCATCTCCCTTTCCTTTTGGAAGTTGCACGGCCTTGCAGTGATCAGTTCATTAGTGAACTTCTGTGAAAAATAATTTTCAAAGGATTCCCATCACTTTGTGTCTTCCAAAAATCTTCTGATGTTTTCTGTGCAGGATTTTTACTGCCAGTCCTACACACTGGAGAAGGTAACAGTATGAAAGTACACTAATGGGTTTGAAAGGGAAGAAAGATACAGGTGAGGTGATAACAGGAAAGGAAGGAAATGATCCTTATTTCTAAAGATCCTTTGTTTTAAAGAGGAAGGGGAATAGATGGATTTGTAGTTTTTTACTGGTAAATTTCAAACTTTTACATATATACCATGAAATGTTGGTAAATTAGAATGTTATAAAATTGTGAAACCTAGTGTTTTAACTGCCTTTCCACCCCGATCTCCATTAAGCTAAGCACAGGAACAAGGCTAAGCATGGTAAATAAAATCACTTTTTTCTTCCAATTAATCTTTAATATATATATTGCAATTTTAGGGGGAAAGAAGAATATTCATTTTCTGCAGCATTTCACCTTGCACTGCTCTTTAGGCTCAATTTACTGAGCCCGACTTTGATGAAGTTATGTTAAAAGAAACCAAAGGATAAAATGTGCAGATAGAAAACCTTAGAGAAATTGTATTTCAAGCTTAAGGAAAGAGAAAACTGCTTTCTTATGGGTGCAAAATGTAAGATGTTGACAAAAATCTATAAAGAATTTGGCACAGAAGGAGGAGTTACATTCCTTTGGAGTAGAATGGTTGGCATTTAATGTTTCTTTAGATGCTTCCCTTTGCCTCAGTCCCTGCTATTTAAAGTTTCCCTGTGGTATTAGACAAGAATCTTAGATCAGTTTATTGCCAGTGTATACAGCTTTCCCTAAAGTATAAGAAATCAAACCACATGTAATGTTTGCAAGCAACTTAGTGTTGCTCTGTGTGTATTCAGTGCCTTACAAGATGCAGTTAATTGATTTAATCATTTATTTAGCATTACCTGATTAAACATGCAGGTATATAAGAACCATAATTAAGCTGGTTCTGCTTTGAACTTGACTCAGATCAGTAGTTTTTACCATGCTTGTAGGAAACTATCACTCTGGCATTAAATGGTATGAAACCCAGTCTGTGGTTCCTTTAGAGAACTCTCAAACTAACAGTGTTTCCATTCTTTTTATTTTTCTCCTCTTCTCCAAGCGAGGTGCAAAAATTTAGCCAGAGCCTCTTTGTTCTGGAGACCATACCTTTAAAATATACAAGACAGACAAAGCGTGGCAGAAGGGAAGAACAGTTATAAGTAATTTAAGAGAAACTGGAGCTCAAACATGTTAACTTTTCCCAAGATCAGACAGGATGCCAGAACTATGAATCAAGGAATGGATCTTAAGGGCAAGATGTTCCTTCTGGATTTGTTTCTTTAAATATTGGAAGAAAAATGTTTCAGGAAAGGGAATGAAATCTTAAAATCAGAGAACAAAATCTAACAAACGCTCTGGAAAGGAGATATGATCAAATAAAATGCAATTGAAAAAAATACAGAAAATTTGGAAATTGAGTGATTACAACCAAATGGACTGAGATGAAATGAGGGGCAGTGAAAAAGACTAAAACTTGCCCAAATTACTCCAATTCTAATCCTGAAATCAGGGAAGAAATGTAAATAAAGAGACAGGAGAAGAATTGGAAGACATGATTTGTAAAAAGAAAGAAAGGAAAAATTCCAGAAACAAGAGAAAACAATAAAAGTGAATGGGATGACAAGAAGGGCAGGGAAAGGGACCACAGCTTGCCCAATTAATCCTCTTTGAAATCTCAAAATTTCATGCCCTTTCCTGAAAGGAAGAATTTCCTTTTCTCATCTTTAAAATTTCATTTCTGTAGTTTCTTCTCCTCTCTCTTTATTTACATTTCTTCCCCAATTTCAGGATTTGAATTGGAGTAATTCTGGGAAGTTTTAGTCTTTTTCACTGCCCCTCATTTCATCTCAGTCTGTTTGGTTGTAATCACTCAATTTCCTCAATTTTTCTGTTTTTTTTTTCAATTGCATTTTCAAATGGATTTATTTGCATTTTATCTCCTTTCCAGAGCATTTGTTAGAGTTCGTTCTCTGATTTCAAGATTTCATTCCCTTTCCTGAAAGGGAAATGTTTGTGATCTTCAGATTTGACATAGCATGGATAGTTCTTCCTTCACAAATCTCCATGGAAACTCACAGTGTAGGTTGGAATGGAGGCTGCAAAGTGAAGGTAGTGCAGCTCTGGGCTGTCTCACCATGGCAAAGAATTTCCTGTGTGGTAACATTTCATTAAAAGTGGATTAGGAACTCTGAGTAAAGGAGGTGCTTTTGCCAAGACCAAAGCCAGAACTTTGGCTGTTAATGAAATGTTGGAGCAGTGTGGCACCTCTCTTCTAGGGCTATCAGATTGTAAAGGTGAAAAGTAGGACAAATCCAGAAGAAAAATCACTCCCAGAAAAAAACATATTTGCTTACCTCACCTATTAAGTAGAGCTGCTATTGCATATGACATTTACTCTGTATTTTTCTGCAGAAAAAGCGGAGGAAGTCTTGACTGATACACTTTCCACATGGGTACAGTATTTCCTACACAGAATGAAAGTTTTGAATGCTAAAGGGGGTCTGGCAAACTTTCAGTTTTTTTCTGGAGTTCTGGGATGTAAGGAACAGACTCAGCCTATTCAGGATGCAGAGACACAGAGAAGAAATATTGTGGTTCTTTTATGTCTAAGAATTCAAGAAGGCTTTGAGCATTGTGTTACTTTTTTTAAAGAGACCGATGTTGGTTTTGTCAACCCATGAATATCTTGATTTAAATTAAAATTTTTAGGCCCCTGTAAATACTGATTGGGGTCTTATCTGTTCTAAACTGAGTGCTGAAACTTAATTAGTTTTGAGCTTATGGTGCTGCATTGTCACGTCTGCCATGACTCTAAAAAGTTTTATTTTTTACTCCTATAAACTGCATTTTTTTCTTCATTGTTATACTATTACCCTTATATTCTGACCATGAAATAATTGGCTAATGAAGTTTTACTTTACCTACTACATGTTTATTTAATTCTTGTAGCTTATTTAAGATATTTAGATTTTTTATTTGCTTATGTTTATTTGATTTCTAATAAATTTACAGTTGTGCTCTTTTACTGAGAAACAACTTTAACTGTAAATGACGATTTACTTTCTGATAGGTTCTTTTTAAGATTTTATGTTTTAAGTATTTTAAGTTATGCCTAAGAGTGCTCAGAGTAGCAGTCCTGAATTTCCCCTCAAAGATAGACTTGATATTTATGCAGTGGTCCTGATTCTGTCATTATCTGTGTGTGAAGTGCTTAATATTCCTGAATTTAAAATCCATACTTTCAAGTAGTGTTTTTTGAAGGAATGGTGTCTTTGTACACAACAAAGCATGCAGAAAATTTGACCTCTTATATAGGAAAAGTTTTTTAAAGAAGTCAAGAAATGTGAAATTTTCAGGTGGAAATTGTGATTTGCTTTTATTGAAAATACTTTTGAGAACGCAGCATTACTAAATGATAAATATGTCAGAAAAAAAAATAGAATCTTGACTCTTAATGGCCAAAGCTGTAGGCATTTGCCTGAAGAACTGTTTTCTAGCCTGTACATGACCTTTTTCCTGTCTCCTCCCTCTGGTCTTCCTATCTATTGAAGCCTCTTACTCTACAGTTACTCATTTCCAACAGAGAAGATTCCATTTGGAGCACCTTCTTACTTTACTCCGTGGACTTCAAAATCCCCTCTCTGAAAATCTCCTTTTCTTTACAGCTGGGTTAGTGTGGTTTTGTTTAGCATTGTAGCTGTTCATATTTCTCTTTATGGGACATTTCTTTGGCCTTGTTTTTTTTGTCTCTTCTTGTTTTTATGGTAACTTGCCCATAGTGGGAGTTGGAACAAATTAATTTTCCTGAAATGCAATTCTGGGAAGGCTGCAGCAGATGAGAGAGAATATGAGAGGGTCTCCATTACTCTGTTTATAGTTACCTGTCGCTATTGATCACTAACTAATCTTCTTAGAAGTATCATTTCAATTTTCCTTTATCAGTGTGGACTAAGGAGTGTTGCCAACACATTTTTCTCCATTAGACATCACAGTAAGTATGTGGCAGACAAAAAGTTTGAAAGCATCTCCTCAGACTGCTGTTTAAAAAAGACTTTTGAATTACTTGATTGGAGGTATCATGCTTACTGGCATTGAAACATTAAAATTTTTAAAAGCAAGGGAGTTGGATATTTTCTACCAACCTGTGCTGAGCACCTGCACATCCTGAAGGAAAAAGAAGTGAAAATTAACTCAGAAAAAATAGGCAAATATATATAGAGAGATTTGAGACTTGGAAGTAGCATGTGAACAGTCTGTATTAAATGCCCAAAAGCACAGGGCAACATCTTAAAAATCAGTGGGAGAAAGGGTGTGGGTCCATGTTTTGCCAGGGACAGCTGTGGGACTTTCTGTACTCTGAATGTCTCTTCTGGTTTTGGTCCATGGGACATTTATTTCTATGTTTCTAGTGCTGCCTTTCTAAAATGGTCTGAGCGTTATCAGTGGAAGCTCAGTGGCCTCCTTTGTAGGACTGTCCATTCCAGTCCTCATGAAACTGGAAGAACTTACTGGGACATGGTTTATCACTGGCAGGGAGAGCTGAGCTCTCAAGTGCCAGGGTGTTCACAGCCAGTTTGTTTGCACTGATTTATCAAGGTTTTAGGAAGCCTAGTTGGGTGGTATTCCAGAGTTGAGTAACGGCACATGAAATTCTGTAGGTAGCAGGGGAAGGAAAAGGTACTTTATCCAAGAAGCTGCTTGGGAGGGACTTCAAGAGCTCTGGAAGCAAGAAGTTGCACTGAAATCTGTCTTGGAGGCTGCAGCAGGCTCCAGACAGTGCAGCTCTCTGTTTTCATGTATGAAAATCTCAGAAAATCCTCGGTCCTTCCTCATGTTGCTCCTGCTGTTAGAGCTTTCTGTGATTGGTTTTTATGGGATCACCAACTTGGATTTGCGAGGCTCTGTCGGGTAAGAGTAAAGGTGTCAGGCATGCAGGAGGCACACCTGCTCTTCAGGGCTTCCTACAGAGAGTTGCCCCTGCTGCATCTGCTCTGCTCTCTCTGTAAGGAAAATAAAACAAAATCAGGAACTTTGATGACACTGGGAGCCTCCAGAATTATTTGGTAAATAACAGTAAATGCTACTTTAGTAGTAGCATTTCAAGAGGATGGTGCGTGTTCTCCACTCAAAGCAGGAACATTTGATTACCTCAGATGTCTGTCACTTCTGCACATTCCTTCAGCTGGTATCTAGGTGAGAAGTGCATGTGCAGCACCTGGTCCAGCTGAGAGGTGCTGAGTTCCAAACCAAACTCCCCAGCTGCCTTCCAATACATGAGAATTAATGTACAGAGGTGAAAGAAATGCTAGCAACCTTTCTAGATATCTCATACATACATACATACATATAGATCTCAGGGTAGCATATGTAAGAACAAAGCAAGTCATAGGCTGGAAAAACCTGCCCTCACAGAGGAAATAATGCTGCAGGTGAAAGAAAATAAACTGAAGCTTGTAGAGACAAAACAAATAACTTCTCAAACTCTTAGAAGTTATAGTAGATGCAGAGGTTATTTCAAAAGGAGAAGTCCACCTGTAAATTTTAGAAATAAAAATTTGGAATAGACAGTTTCTATCCTAGTGCAAGAATGAAAGAGGGAGATGAGTGGCAAGAGATCAAAGGGCACATACAGGATGTACAGAATGGATGAGGGAGAGACAGGCAAGACAGAAAGCAGGATCAAAGGACACTAATGATGAAGAAGCTCTGCTTGCTATCTCCCATAAAGAAACACAGTGAGTCAGCAGAAGTTCAGAGGGTGTTAAAAGGAAAAATCTAAAAGGAGATCACATTAGAATCAAGCTCCATGTATTTTTTGCCCATCAGGGGATGTATTAATAAAGGGACATGAATAACATTCATGCACAACTTTTTTAAGTACAGAGGCTTTTGGCGTTCAAACTATGGATTAAAAAGCCTTGAAGAGAGCAGTCTGCAAAAAGGTAAAGCAGCCAGCACATTAATTGACAATCCCATTACAGGGCTTGGTGGAGCCTCGTCTGGAGTGCTTTGAGTTCAATTCTGTTTCCAGCTAATGCCCTGTTATCATTAAATACAAATGGCGTGCATGTGTTTATTTTCTGTTCTTTCATTTTCCTCTGAGGCAATGACAGAAATATTACTCTTGTCTACTTATGGGTAGTAAAGCTTCTTCCCACAAGTCTATTGATGAGCTAGGGGATGTGCCAGAGAAAAGGAGCTTCAGACTGTACTTCGGAAACACACTAAATTAAGGATATCAAAGACATGGTTAGAATAATTAGGAAATTGCTCAATGTAATATTTAGCACTGAAGCAATTAGTGATTGCAATCCATTGGCCCCAGAAGACCTCCTGCATAGTATAGGCAGTTTGCTTATTGCTGTTTTTGATGGGCCTGTTTGTCTTTGAGTCAGTGAGTAATGTGTAGGGCTTGCCACAAATCCCACAGAAAGCTGGGAGCCCAACTCACACCTGAGACTGGAAAGAGAGGAGGGAAATGAGCCATTTTGGAAGAATCGCAGTTGAACCTTATATGTAGTCCAGAAGAAACATTGTAGGGAAGTATTAATGATTACCTCTGAAATAGGGAAAGGAAAAAACCAACATGAAAATTCTTCCCTGAAACACAGATTCTGGTATCTTTACATTAATCTCCACCTCCATCTACAGGCCATGCAAGCACTGTGGTGTGTCAGGAGAGAGGACACTCTTCAGGAAATTCATTGCACTGTTCCTTAAAATAAAATATGTTTTCTAAAGCCTTGGGAGATCGATGGGAGAGGTGCTTCTGCAAATATATGTAAAAATCCCTGTACAGGGTTTTCACTCTTTTCAGTGAGTATATCCCACAAACTGTAATGGAGCAGGCAGTAACGGCAATTTGGGAACTTACGTTGCAAGGTGATGGGTCAGTTCAGGTAGCTGAGGATCTGCTTCTCTCTCTTGTATTAAATTCCCCCTAAATCTTTTTAGATTCACTTAAATGAGTGAAACTTGCTCCTTGTCTAGCTATTTGTGGAATAGGTGTGGTTAATCAAGAGTGCTTTCTTCACAGTCTTTGTGCTGCTGTTTCTCTGTGTATGCCCTGAGGAATTTCTCCTGTATGCTGAATATAATCATTGGACCTTCTGTCTTTGCTTTCTGTTCAATTTCTTGTAGCTGGCTTGCTTTTTGCTACTACCCCAGATTTTCACTTGCTCTCTATTTCCTGTTGAATACAATATGGAATAAAAACAGTTTAAACAAGACCTAGACATTTAGAACTTCCCTAGCAATTATTCTGCTCTTTTATCTCTCTCAATTTTAATGCAATTGGGCTCCCTCCTTTTATCCCTGATAAGTGTTCTGCTGCTCTTAAATCTCATTTTCCATATCTTTCTGATTTCCCAGTTGTACTGTGTCTTTAGTCTAGTAAATTCTGCAACTATTTCAGTGAACTTTTCTGTTACAAGATTATATTCCATTTTACCATCTCTTTTCATATTCATGAGAGAAACTTCCTCCTCTGTTTTCTATATCAAGCCGAAGATTATATCTCTGTCATCCAAGTCTCCCATACCTAGGATTCTTGGCAGAAGGTTGAAAGTACCAAAATTGCCAAATTGCACAGAGCCATTTTTATTTAATGATTCAGACTTATGAAAGCATATGCTGAAACTGGGAGATTTTTAGTAACTTAAAAACTTATTTTTCTGTTGAATCATGTTGTCCTGTTTGTTGATCCAACTTATGTGGTGATCCTTGAAAGATGGCAGGATGGACTTTGCATGTTTATGGTTCCACATTTTTTAAGTAAATGAATCTTTTTGAATGAAAAGTTTTATGGATGGAAATTTAAGTTTAAGGTCTTGAAATTTTAGCCCACTTTTAGCATCATGAGACATGGCAGTAATGAGACTGAAGACAAAAACTTGAAAGATATTAAAGTGTCCAGTGTAATCACTGATGATGCCCATGGTCCATTTCTGCTGGTCAGAACCCTGTGTGGAAGAAAAGTCAGTCAAGTAACAGAAAATCACTCCAGTTGTTTTACCAGAGAAATATTTATTGCTGCTATGAAAAAAGAAAACTTGACCACATGATCTGGTGAAATTAGAAAAATACATTTAGCCAGGTTCTGTGCTGGAAGGCCAAGAGGAATTGTGGATAGGCCAGTTGACACTTCCTGAGGATCCAGCCTTGGAATGAGGCAACACAAAGGAAAAAAATGTACACACTGCAGCTAAAGTAGTGTTTGATAAAGTGAGAACAGAGGGAAAATAATAGTGACAGGACTACAAAAAAGATTTAATAGGGGTTGAAACTGAACTGCACAGTTATTGATAGCACATCATCAGCCCAAGGTACTTTTTCATTATGGCCCAGCTGGTTAGAGGAAAGAGCATGAAGAGATGAAGGCATTTTTAACAGTGGCCAATCAAAAATAGGGCTAATACAGTATTCCCTAAACAAACAATGGCTTTTGAGATATAGAAAAAAGAGTTGGAATGGAAGAAATTTCACTCTGACAAGATGCATTTCAAACTAAACCAAACACTGGGAAATAATGATAATAAGCCACGCATTTCTCCAAGGTATAAATCTGAACCCTTTGGGTAAATTTTGCTCCTGTCATGTTTAATTTCCCTCTTTAGCCTTTATTCCCACATTTTTACTTAGATCACAAACAGCTGGTGTAGAAAAGGTATATTTGAGTATTACTAGAAACAACCAAGGTCATAAAAAATATTTAAAATTTAGGCAAACACCCCCAGCCACATGTGCCTTGAAAGTGGGGAGGAGTTATGTCTTAGCCAGTTGCTTCTTCTTTTCTATTTGTAAGAGCTATTAAATCATGTGACTCCCAGGGCAGAAAGAATAAATGGGTTTATCTTGGTGGAAGCTTCACAGATTGATATTTTAGAGCACTAGTGACTGAGCACAGGGGTATTTATTTAGAATATCAGTGTTCTCCATCTTTTCCAGAGCTTCTCCTGGAGAAATGAACCTCTTAGCTATGAAGAGACTTTTACCTTTCTAAAATCATTGAGGGGGGGGGGGTGGATTTTCCTCCCTTCTTGGCTTTAGTCACAAAGTTAAATGTTTAAGAGTTCACAGCTTTAGGAAGTGACATTGCAAACTGGATTATTTCAAATTCTTGAAGCTGGATGATGTCAAAGTGCACTGATAGACCAGACCACCTCCACCTGCTAGTCCAGTTTGAATGGAATTTGTTAGGTCCTAGATTACATCTAAAACCAGCACAGACACTAATTAAACCTGCCCAAGTTAGCTTGGGGGCCAGAAGCAGTGGGAAACATCTTTTCTACCTGGTTTCCGAAATACTAATTGGTTTACAGACGATTCTGGTACCTCAATATAATATTGCACTTTGTAAGATAGGTCACTGATAAATCGAACAGAATTGTTTGCATTCGTATCATTATTTGAATGAGAAGCTTCAGACTCTTATTCTCCATCCTCAGAAAATTTTCAGTCTTGAATCTCAACAGTAAGGAAAGTAGAACTGCCAAAGCATAAAAATTTCCCCAACCAAACCACCCCAAAACTAATCAGTCAAGGGTTCAATTTAAAGGCCACTCATTAAGTATTTATGAAGCAAAAGCAAACAGAGATGTGTAAGAAATTTCAAGAGACCAGTTTTCTAAGCTGGTAGGAAATTTAATTCCTAGAGCTCTACTCTTTCGGAGAAAAATAGGATTGTATACCTCATTTTCAGATGATTTGGATGCAACCCTAACTCTGGAGTATCTGTGAGTTGCTAATAACTTCTGTGCCTGTCTACTATGTCTGTTT
Source organism: Trochalopteron elliotii (assembly GCA_024734555.1). NCBI lineage: Eukaryota > Metazoa > Chordata > Aves > Passeriformes > Leiothrichidae > Trochalopteron > Trochalopteron elliotii. The sequence goes on along the minus strand of JANPWX010000271.1, from coordinate 5,844,041 downwards.
GCAGAGAGTAGAATTTTGTATGCCCAGTAATTTATCATTACACAGTGAGTAAAGAGAGAGGTCCATAGACCCTGTAGTAACTGCAATGGTTGTAATTATGCTAAACCCATCAATATATCAAATAAACTGTTTGATGTTCCATCTTTTCACTGTGTTCAGTGTAAAAAGGAACATGAAATGACCTTCTGGTGATTAGAGTAACAAGTAACAAGCTCCAACAACCCCAATATCTGCTTAATGCGTCATGTAAACTTTGTGATAATGTATATTCTGGAATTGAATGAAAATACTGCAAAACAGTATGAAAAGGAGCTATGTTTTAAATAGATGAATGGAAATAATGAAAGGAAAAAGAAAAGGCTGGCATTCCATAGCTACCTGGCTTTGGAGTATGATTGCTTGTTATTCTTACCACTGAATCATCTCATCACTGAATTACCTATTTCAGGTCACAACATAATATCCACGTGGCAGTATCTAACATCTGTTTTATCCTTGTGGTATATAATTTACAAGTTAGAAGTGTAATTTCAGTGAATACCAGACAAGTCCTCTATTGATTTTGGGATACAGGTTAAAAAACTTGCCTGGGACCTATAGCAATGTCTTATTCCATGAAAAGGTTCATCCTGACCTGAGTAAATCCTGCCTTCTGATTAACACTGCCTATCTTATGTTGTCTATAAGTGGATGTTTTTGCCTTGTCATGTTCTTCTGTTGGCCTATTTGTTGTAAATAATCTCCTACTTTTTAGCAAGGGACTGGTAATTATTCAGGGTATCATGAAATCCATCTCTTTTTACTGTAACATCTATAAAGCTGACTCCAGAATATCTATTCATGCCAATTTTATATTAATTTTTAATGTAATTTACTAGAACATAGTTGTTGTTCTGCAGATGGCTCTGCTCACTGAAGTGCTAGAATTTACTGATTTTCTTTAGAATAGTAGATACTGCCAAGAATTCCCTTTTTTCTTGGCTATTCCTACTACCCTGCACTGTGAGCCCATCTGCCCTGTTGGATCTGGTAGATTATTGTTAAAACTACCACTGCAAATCCAGTGGAGTTTAAATATTTTTTCACATACTCAGGTAGTGTTGCTGATACCAAAGAGTTCTGGTGACCTTTGGCATGACAGAAATTTAAGTACTACTTGTCCTGCACTTAGCATGTGTGAAGCCCCTCACATTTTATCTTTGTATGGAATTATTTGAGGCCTTAGGATAACTTTCTGCAGTTTCTTTTCCTTTCTATTGCCCATTATAAGCCCCTTCTCTGCTCTTGCAATCACAGATTTAGATGTCACATTCCCTTCTTTTGATGTCCTTCCTTGGAGAGAGGAAGAAATGACTTTCAGAAGACAAGCCAGCTGACAACAGGCGGGATTTTAAAACAATCACAGGCAAGGCTGCTGGAAAGAAGAGTGCCTTGGTGAGGGCAGAGGGAGTAAAGTCTGATCTTTATGGCAATCCATACTTTGTAGTGGCTCCGGATTAATGCAGCCAAATCTGTACTGGTTCTCATGATCCATATGGTCTGTTGCCTGAGGAATTCTCCACTATTAACTGTCTTGCACATAGATCAACTGAGTTGAAAATCAGCTTTTTTCCTCTAAAGTAATGCTGGTAATGACCCATAATGACAGATAGTGCAGCAGAATCAAAATCTGATGCATACCCAGTCTCCCTTGTGCCCTGCTGCTCTTCATATGGTTTGGATGCTCTTTCCTTCTGCTCTGTGCATCCACTTTTGCAAATGGGCAGCTCCTCCCTTCAGGGACATGCAGAGAAGGGCTGGCAAGCCTTGCCTGTCTCTTCTGTCGCTCAGTAAGGCCTCTCTTGTACTGAACCCCTGTGCAGTTTGACAGGAATAAGTGAGAGACAGCCTCTTTTCTCTAAGAGAGGAATAAAGTCATTTCACTAGTTGTGTTTTTCATCCCAAGAGATTATACAGAATACTTTCCACAATGCTTTCGTGTTTTGGAATTTTAGGATCAATGGGTCCCTGGCTATTTCTAAAACAGATTGAACAAGAGCTGACTGATGAATTGTCCATGAAATAAAAATAGATATGACTGGTTATTTGGAAGAGTCTGTTGGGATTCAGAGAAGAGCTAGGAATGTGAACATACAAGATGAAGAGGAAAAGACTTTCTTGGTTTTGTTATAAAAGAGATTGTAGAAAGGATTCCTGGTACAATTGCATATGCATTCATACAAGAAGTTCCACCTATCTTTCTCAACCTATTGCCTGTATCCTTATCTACTGATTTCCCACAGTATTTTTCACTACACCTATCAGCTGGTTTTAATTTTGTTTCTGAAATGACTTTTAATGTGCTTTAACAAGGTTTTAATCTATTATCTTACTTTATGCATTATTGTGTACTTTTGACTTCAGCAAGCTTTTACCAGGCCATAGTCTGCAGCCTCCAAACCCAAGGTTGACTGTAGGTTAGCTCAGTTCACTTCTTAAAGGGTGATACTTCCAATCACAGTCTGCAGGGAGAGAATGCTGGTGCTGCGACAGGGATCCAGCACCATCCAGTCCTTGCTCTCCTTTCCTGAGGCATGTCTCCAGTGCTGGTGGCACAAAGGTGGCCCAACTTTCATGTGTTCCTTCATGCAAGCAGCTGTTAAAATCATGCCAGGGGTCATTATAAAATAATCATGAATAATAATGATCCCAGGAGCAGTGTGCCCCTCCATAACCTCAGCTGGAGGGCAGGATAAATTGTAGTACATTCTAGTTAGGAGTTTAAAGTCAGTGGAGGATATGAGACAGCACCACTCCATGCAGGTGCTTCCCATATAGATGCCTGCAAAGCTGTGGCTCTGCTGACTCGCCTGTTTAACAGGGGCCTTGCCTACCAAGGGCACTCCCGGATAAGCTGGATTTGTGCTCTGTGATCAAAGTGTGGGAAGAAAGCAAGCACAAGTCTCTCTGATGCTAATGGACTCCTCATGGAAAATCTTTTATTGGAAAGAAATTGGCATAGTCAGAGAAGCTCTCATGGACACCTCTGAGGGCAATTACTGGCTGGGGTCATCAACATCTAAGGATATCTGCAAGTGTAAAGAGCTGTTACCAATTATGTGTTAAGACAGCAGCTTCACAGGAAATGAAAGGACTTGAGAATCAGGACGAAGACATTCCCCCAAGTCTCTGCCACCAAAACAGTCTGTATTACTTCATGTCTGCTGATGGGACTGTGTGTAACATTCTCCTCTGTTCCTGAGTCTGCATAAGGTGTTGTAGGGCCTTGCACCATTTCTTGGATCAGACAAATATCACATATCTTTATTCTATGCTGCCAGTGTAATGAGACAGTCAGACCCCACCCATATGTCAGCTCACTATGAATTTTGTTTTGGTTTTGGCTGGGATTATGCATAGGACTCCCACTGGCAGCACAGCAGAGCTACTTCCAAATTAAAAAGAATTTCACATGTTCCTGTAGCAAGAAGTAACATTTCTTATAATCCAATAAATGGCTCTTCCCCTACTGATACTCCTCATTTCTCATGTGGGAGAAATATGAAAAGAGAACATTTTTCTTATTTTAGGAATTTGCCAATCATTGTGGAATCACAGAAAAGAGGTGTGGAAGAGACTAGGGAAATCTAGTGAGGAATTAAATGCATGACAGCATCATGCATGAGGCCAATAAGGAACCATATGATCATTTCAGCTAGCTGGTGCATGCTGGTAAAATGTAGTTATTGTTTTCTCTGCCATCTGTTTCACAGCTCTTCCTGTCTCCTCACCTGTAATTATCATTCTGTTGGGGTTCTGCCTAAGAAAGCAGAGCCATCTGGGGAAATCAGCATTGCTTCACTCAGTCTCGGCTGGAATTAAAATGATATGCTGTGAAGATGAAGAAGAAGGAAAAAAAATCCAAAATATCTTGTCTAGGGAATTGACCAGAAGTGTTGACCAGCTCCTACAGTTCAGTATAAGAAAGAAATTTTATTTAATTAGATACTGGCACGTACTCTAGCATTAAAAAAAAAAAAAAAAAAAAAAGGTGAAAGTTTGCTCCTATTTTATGTAGCAGACATGCTGTCACAAAATCACAGTGCATGTGTACTTTAATGAAAGCCAATGAATCGTTCCTACTTATAAAGATGACAGGATGAGGCCAGCATCTGTTAAAACCAGCAAAATATATTAATTCTTATTCCTAAATCATGACCTCATATTCCCAGACCTGCAGAAATGGAGGATGTGCAGTAAATTAGTCCCACAGCCTTTTATCTCTGAGCCTTGACCCTGCTGAGGGCACCAGTTGAAATGAATCTGTGTCTCCATCTGAAGCAAGTCCCCTCAGAGTATTCACTGCCATCACAAAAGTGCTTTGGCGTTGGCACAATTTGACCTGATTAATTGTCACTGTTCAAAGACAGCAGAGGACAGCCAGAGCAGAGAGCTCTTGTGGTGTCTGGGAGCCTGCACTGCTCATGTTGCTGCTGTCAGGTCTAGACTTCCAAAGCACAGAGGAAGTTAATGTTAACAAAAAAGTTCCTGTTAACCAAAAAGTTCCTGTAGGTGGAGAAGGATGAACAACAAATAGCAACACACAGTCCTTCTAAGCAGCCATCTATCTAACACTGGTGTCTTAATTGAGGCTTGCTTCTTATAATTTTAATTTGTCTCATAAAATAATCAGTTCAAGAATACATTTGCTAAATTATTGACTAATGTGAAAATTAAAGTCACCTCGGGAAACCGTGTTAAATGAATAATCCTCTGAGCACTGGAGCAAACAAGGCCTGATGTTTTATGAATTTGTCTCCACTGCTTTGATAGGATAGGATTTATTAAAATGGGAGTTTTTCCTAATATCCTGTTAGGATGTTTCCCTCCTTTCCCTGCTGTGCAGATCCTGTGGTACTTGATAATGACTTAGTTCGTAGTGTGACCCTTGGTGAGGACTGCACAGTGTCTCTCTTCTAGCCAGGCTCAGCCATGAAACATCAGGCAGTGCAATGCTGCCTGTACAGCTGGGGTAAATAGGAATCAGAGCCTTTACTCAGACCTGCTTTCTTTATTTTTAATTTTTTTTAATGACCTGCATTGTACACATGATTGCTGCAGTGAGGCAGAAAAGTAAAGACCTGGGTGGGAGAAAACCCCAAGCTCTCCACCATAAAGGCACTGTGGGTGCAACTTGCAGATCATTTAGCCATGAGAACTGGAGTACAGAGCTTCTGTCGAATTTAGGCGAACATGCTCAAAAGATGGTAACTGACAGATTTTGTCACTGTGTAGTAAGATATATAACCAATAAAAGCAGATTAGCCATTGTGCAGGAGCTGGAGGAAGGTCATATATTCCTGCTTTTATCCCTTTTAGTGAGCTGGGGAATAGCAAGGAAAATCTGCCATTTTCTGGAAAACAAATACAAGACTCATTAAATCACTCTCATTAAATCTTACAATCATGGCTTCTATTCAGCCAGCAGGAAAGTGTTCTAACTGATAAAACCCCCCAAAGGTAGTATCAGCAGTACCATAAGGTAAGATGTTTTATTTGTTTCTTTCTTGCCTGAGCTGGAATGCAGAGCTGGAATGAGACTGTGGTGTTTCACTGCACAAGAAGGTTAGAAGAAATGTCTGAAATTGTCAGGAAGTGTATGGATGTGGAAAGGCTGTTTTCACCCATCAGATTTTATAGCAGCTGAGCAGCTGAGAAAGAAGTAGCTTTCCTCTGCGAAAACCACTGGCTAGCTGGTTGCCCTCAGTAGGAGAACCTGGCAGATGAAAACAGCAGGGGGAAGAAAAATCCACTGAAGTGATATTCCTAAAATTTGACAGCAATACAAGAATATTCTGTCCAAATGTGTGCAGGTATTTTTCCTTTTCTACATTCACTGTCTGACTCTTTTGATGTGGTTTGGTTTAAGTTTCAATATTTTATATTTTATGAAAGTATGTATTTGTAAAAAAGCATGTATTTTTTCATAATTGAATAATATTTATTACATGCATTATCTGAAGTGAGGCAGTATATAGCAGTGAGTTCACTGAGCACAGGCATCCTGAGGACTTTGATGTTTAGGAAAGATGCTCCATTCCCTGCGCAGCTCACAATCCATGGAAGTGCCCCACATCAGATACAGCCTGGGCTGAGAGGAGGAAGGGCACTGTACAGAAGCCAGGCAGGGGGGTACAATTATGGGTCAATGATGAAACATAAAGGTTTATGATTAAGAAGCTAATGACTGAATGAATGAATGAATGAATGTTATTAGAGCTTGTGTTTGCAGCCTTCCTGAACTTGCTTTGCCAGTCACTCAGCTATTTTCTTCCTATTGTTGCCCAGAGAAGTCAGGGATGCCCCATCCCTGGAAGTGTTCAAGGCCAGGTTGGATGGAGCCCTGAGCAACCTGATCTAGCCAGAACTGATAAGCTCTGGCTGGCCATGGAGGAAGAGAGGCTTTAAATCCTGCAACTCGGTGCCTTGGGAGAAGGTTCTAGGAGGTCCCCAGGAGTCCAAGGCCAGCCAGAGCTGTCAGTCCTGGCAGCTTTAGTCTGGGAGAAATCCTGCAACATTTGAAATTTTCAGAAGCGGAATCCCACTTAGGGCTACGTGCACCTGATTGCCAATATCAGCCCTTTTCCGTAGGCAGGAAAAGCTGGAAACACAATTTCTTGGCAGCAGTTTAGAAGTGCCCCCTGGGAGTCTAAGGCCAGCCAGAGGCATTGATCCCGGCAGATTTTGAGATAAATAGATGTTACTGTGTTACCAGAAAATAATTAAGATTGTAGTTGTTTAATGTTCCATATTGATGTTCTGTGTTCTGTATTAACAATTCAATGTTCACTGTAACCCCTTGTCTTGTTCTCCCCCCTGTTGGGCTACTGTTGGGGCCCTGCTGCTCTCCAAGATGGCTGCCGGAAGTACATGTAAATGAGCCGCTGGAAAAACACCATTCTAACAAAGAAACCCTGACAGACAACAAGCAAACGCTTAAAACAGAAAACCAAGGAGAACATGATGCAGTTGAGAGAGAGGGGCATCGTTCCCCAGCTCCGCCTTTCTTGCCGTGACCGGCATAGAACTGGCCCAGAGTGACACTCCTGGACTTTCAAGCTGAAGGAGACTTTCGGGTATATCCCTGTGAGGGCGGAAGTCCCGGCTCGGCTTACACTGCACATCCGTAGGAAGAGCTGTGTACCTCCTCCTCCATGTTGCCTTAGGGAGCACCAGCGGCATGCGTGCGACCCGTCGGGCCCCCACCCTAAGCTGATCTCAAGAAAGGCTTTAAAAAGGAGAAAATTCTCCTTGCCCTGTTCTTATCAGATTTGGTGTTGGAACAATCCTCTGATATTTGTGATTTTAGGAGTCAGAATCCCACTTCTGGCAACGTGCACCTCACTGCGAATATTGGCCCTCTTCCATGGAAAGCCCAGCATCCCAATGTCTTGAGGGTAGTTATGACGCAGGCCCTGGGAGTTCAAGGCAGGCCACAGCCACGGGTCCTGGTAGCTTTGGTCTGGGAGGAATCCTCCGACATTCAGAATTTTAGGAATCCCACTTTTGGTCCTTGATGCCTGACTGCAAATATCGGCCCTTTTCCATAGGAAGGTGGTATGGGTTTAGGTTTCTCAGTGAATTTTTCCCTTTATCATTGCTTAGGTGGTGGGAGTGTGAGGCACTGTCTTGTGTGGGGGGTGTTTATATTCCTGCTTTTTGGAGCAGGACTCCCAAAGATGGATAGCAGGGATTAAACCCCACTAAGGAGTGGTTAATAGCCTGAATTGCTGGCGCCTGCATGAGTTTGCAGAAACCTCCTGAAAGGGGGAGGAGCTCCTTTTCTTGACCCACCTGGGGATGTTCCGAGCCGGCATCGGAGCGTGTCCTGCTGGCTGCGAGTGCCTGGCTGCAGCCTTTGCCCCCTGCAATGTGCCAGGGACTGCTGCTGCCTGTGGCCACGGCTACACCAAGAGGGAAAAACAGAGCCCATCTGGCTGAAAACTTCCGAAAATTTGCCAGATTGTGTTGGCTTTTCTGTTATATATATACATACATACATACACATATGAATATATGTGTGTGTGTGTCTATATATATTTTTTCTGGTGAAGACCTGTTATTCCTTTTTCAACATTTTTGCCTGAAAGTCCTGTAATTTCGAAGTTAGTAAAAAGCTGGAGGGAAGGGTCTACTTTCTATTCCTCCCTTGGCAGACATTTGTTTTTTAAACCAAGGCAGAAGGAACACCCTGCAACCCAATGTCTTAGGGGCAGTTCATAGGAAGCACCCAGGAGTCTAAGGCCATCCAGAGCCATTGGTGTTGGCAGCAGCTTTGGTGTGGAATCAATCCTCTGACACTCCCAATTTTTGGAGGCAGAATCCCACTTTCACTCCTGGGTGCTTGGCTTCTGTCAAATCACAAAATCCCTCCAGTAACTGCTTTCACATTTTGGAACCACAGTGAACCAGGTGAGTAAAATATCATCCATAAAAAACTGCATTTATATGTAAAGCATCAAAATCTGTTTAGGAAATTAGATAGCATGTGAGCCTTGCTGGATTTATTATTTTTGTTTGGTTGGATTTTTGTGAGATTTTGGATTTTCATAGTATAATGGTTTTGTTTGGTTTTGGATTTTTTTTTTCTTTTTTTTTGCACAACAAACAGTTTGTCTTAAACAGAGTTATTCCAAATCATCTGTGGTTTGGCAACAGATAGGGTTGACAAACCAAATTATTCTTTACTATTTTCACAGAGTGCCCAATCACGACACTCTAGTGTCTGTTTATTTAGTTGTTTCAAAGTGACACCATGATAGAAAACAAAGTCCATATGCAACCATTTACAAATTCTACCTTTTGATTTAATGAATCCTCTTTTATCTTTTATTCCCTTGCTGCCTGATTTTTGGGACTTGCCCACCACCATGAAATTGGAAAATTCAAGAGAAGAAACTATGAAAGGGAATATTTAATTTCTTTACTCTAGCTGCTGTTTCATGGCATCAATTAATCTACACTTGCAAGGCCTTCAATTTATGGAAAATTATTGGAGTGGCAATGTGGACTCTGCATAGCCAAAAGCTGGGTTTTAATAAATGTGGGCTATTTAGTGCATACACACAGGATGGCCTTTGAATTGAATCCAGGCTTGTTCAACCTGCTCTGAATAACTTTAAGAAATCAGTGCATAATTAATGAAAAATGCTTTCATTCATTTATCAGATCTTTTTCCTGTGGACTATCATGCTTATTTCCAGCAAACATGGTGTTGGTACGATGGCCTGTGTTCAAACTTCTCTTCCTCCTTTAGACTGGCTCAGCTTGCTAGTGGAATTTATCTCTGCAAAATAGAAATGGATAAAAGAAAAACAGATGTTCAATAGCACATGTGAACTAAAAATACAATTATTTATATAGTGTGTGTGATGGTAGGATGTGTCAGGAAGGTATTTTGAACATTGTGCCTTGGCTCAGTTTCTGATTTCTGTTTGCTGAATCAAAATGGCAGCCTGGAAAAAAAAGCCTATATGAAGGATTTAATCCAGGATATTGTCCTTATGTACTTGTATATATAAAGAAACAGAATCTGCTTGTCATAGTGAAGCAAAAAACTTTATTTACTGACATTTATTTTAAAAAGGCAGCTATTTTAGCCATAATTCATGCTTAAAACCTCTGCCTATGGAACAGCTTGTGCCAATGTCAGCAGGGAAACTCAACACCTGGAAATCTTTCACTTCCATGTCATTTTTTTTCCCCCCACTGTTTTGATGTGCAGTTCTGATTGTTAGTCATGCTGAGTCACTTCTCAATTACCTTAAAGAACGTATCTAATTGTGGAAAATCTGGAAGTGAGACAAAGGGAACTCTGATGCTAGTAAGTAGTGCCATTCTTGGTGCTGTGGAGAGCCTGGCCGGGTGCCCGCCCTTGCTGACAGGTCTGGCACCCAGCTTGGCCCTGCTTTAAATGTCCACATAATTATTGGAGAAAGGCTTCTGCTCTTCTGCTCAGACTCAGTGGGAAGTGACTGTGCTCAAGTAAAAGCACTCAGATGTTTTTATCTCCTTAAACTCCATTTAACTCATCTACCTCAGTGCTCACCCCCTGTTCAGCATCGCTTTAATCCCCCCTTGTCCTGTTCTGGTCCCTCAGGACATCCATGGCTGAGGAGCTTTTCTAGATTCACAGCTGTTAGTGAGTGGTTTTATGTGCCCCTACTTGATGTTTTCTTCTGGTTTAATCTTTTTTTTTTCAAATGTCTATGAGTGACAGAGGGAAAGGCAGACATTGCTTCCAGATTGGTGATAATTTGAAGCAGAATCTGTCTTTTCCTCTGTGTGAAGTCATCTCTAGATGATTAAATAAGGAATGCCCCACATGAAGCTGCTCTCCAAATTCTAAAATTGCTTGTTTGCAATTGGCCAGGTATCTGCAAACCCTCTATTTGCCTTTAATAACCATATTTTGCAAGTGGGAAAGGGAATTTTGTGCTGCTGATCTTGACCAAGAACTGTGATTTGAATTAAATGAGTTTGCATTCCCTCCAGCTTCTCTTACTTCTCTCCCATGCTTTGTTCAGCCTGTGTTGCCTTTCTTGCTGGTTATAAACCCTGATCCATATTATGCCCAAAACCAACACTGGCAAAGAGTATCATGTCAGCTGCACCACTAAATAAAATAAACCTTAATATTTTATGTTTTCAGTTAAATTTAAGTAGTTGAAATATCAGCCTTGTAGCTCATTAAACTCTTGAAGAGTTCAGTTATAGGAAAAAGTTTATTACTTCCTTCTTGATTAAAAATGAACTATTTTAGCCTTGGAAATAACTACTTAATTAAAAAGTAAATCATATTATATGTCCACCATGATGAACAGATAATTGGAAATTATTATTTTATTCCTTTGAATATCAATAAAATGGTGTAGTATTTGTGAGTGGGAAATAAAAAAACAACCTTAAAATTCTTCTCAATGATAAGCTCTGTAATGCCTATAAGCATAGGAATTACTTCTGTGTCTATTGTGGCTTAATGCTTTTATTATCTTGAATATCATATAGAAATAAAAAAAAATATTTTCCATCACATTTAAAATATTATTCTGCAATAAACCTTGGCTGTGCCATTAAATCTGCTGGAGCTATTAACTGCTTTTATAGTACCAGAATTTACATTTGGCCATGCTACAGCTGTTAGTTCAAGCCCAGGACATTTGGGGGTTGGTTTGAGCTCCAGAATGGAATGGATTTGTCTCTTTCCTCAGGATTAGATATTGTCCAGCCTGCAAATAAGGCGATAGTGCTGAGCCGTATCAGGGCAATGCACACAGTTGGGGTAGGACTGATAGAATTCCAGTAGTTATTCATTCCAAACCAGTTTCAAGAGCTGTTCAAAAGCATTTAGCTTTGGATGTCTGAGATTTTGGCCATTTCTTTTTATACTCTCTGCTGGGAAGTCATTGTGATCAAAATTTATAAGGGGTTACAGAAACATTGTGACCAAAACTTGTAAGGAGTTACTTTTTCTCTTTGGGAGAAAGAGTAAAGTCCTACTGAAAGTCCTATCCTGCATCTTAATTTCATTTTGGAATAAAGAACAAGGTAAACCTTTGTCTACGAGAGATGAGTTGGTGTTTGTAAAACTTTCTGTAATTAACAGACACCAAGAGGATAAGGGGAATTGGACACAATAAATTGGGTTTTGTTTTCTCCTTATTCATGCTTGCCCAGGTGGGTTATCCATTCTCCCAGTGTGAAAATTTTGCCATTAGATTTTGACAGAACTAAGTGGAAAATTTTAGTGTCTCTCAAGCCCAAACCAGCTTCTCATTCTTGTGAATTTGGTCAAAAGAATTTATTCCAGAAGCTCCTCTGGGCTCATGAAGGAAAAAGAAATCTGAATACTGAGGATGATGATGATGATGATTATTATTATTATTATTATTATTTCACTGATTATATGGTTGATGAAATATACTTGGAAGCTAAAATCTGAACTCACAGGTATTGGCCAACTGATAATATTCCTTGACAATTCTTGTGCCTGTCCATTTTATTATTGTTTAGAAGTAAAGAAAATTCAGCATTGGTCCTGTCTGGCTATGAGATTTCACTCCCCAGCTACATTGATTTTATTACTAAATTAACTTAGTGCCAGTGTCCCTTTCAGTGATCACATAAACCTGCTCAAGGGACATTTGGCATTTCTCTACTGGTTACTCAAGAATTTTGCTGCAGAATTTTTGTTGTAGCTGCTATATATCGTATGCTTCCTTGTTTTTATACCAAGACACTTATATCAAATTTGAGCACTCTTTGAGAAAGTGAATTAATGGGTTTAGGTACTAATGATAAAATAGGTGCTTTGATCTCATCATTTAAATATTCACAGCCTTTTGCTTGGAGTTTTAAACACAGGCCAGCAGTGACACAGTTGCTGATGGATGATTAAAAATGCAGACAATTCTGAATTTAAATTAATTTCTATGTAGATACTTTTAAAATAATCCCCTTAAAACTATTTGGTTTGCTGTTGCAAAGACACCCAAGTGCTTTTAGGGTGATTTATGTGTGCACAATACTCTCTTCACACAGAAACTGCCCCCATAATAGAAGCAAATCTTACGACAGCTGCAGTCTTTTAGGAGTGAAGACAGTTTCTTGCATAAAACATAAATTTTAAGAACTGAGTAGCTTTTCATGTGGTTTATTTGTGGAATTCTTTTACCAGCTAAAAACGTAACCTGCTGCATAAATATTTGTTCAGGCTTAGTTGCAAAGAGACAGAGCAATGTTTCAGGTACAGTATTTTATTGATGAAACAATCTGATTGAGGCCTATAGGGAAACTCAGATGATGGAAAGAACTATTTGAATGCTGTCATTATTCCCAAAAGGATTTCAAGCCCTTCCAGCCATGACTATATAACATGGGATGTGCATAACAGTTAACTCTGGAGATGATTTCTGTTTCAGTTTGGGTATTCTCAGTGGTATTCCTGCCCTCTCGTGAGATACTCAGGAATGCGTGAAATTTCCAGGTTCTCTTTTCAGCAAATCTGGAAGTCTAGGAGGTCTATGTGTGTTTCAAATGTAAGGAGTAGGAGTTTAATCTCTGACATGAGCTTTCTGCTTTGTTTAACACTCTCATGTTTCATTCTCCCATATACACAGTGGATCTGTGTCTGATAATTAGAAATCTCTAAAAATCTCTGATATCTAAAAATCTCTCACTGGGAGAAATAAAAGGCACATGAATGTCTTGTTATTGCTCTGTAAAAACCACATCTGTGATGGCTGTGTTACTTTCTTCAGCCACTTCCTTAAAGACAGCTTTATAGGCCAAGGTTAATCTTTTCTGGTGTAAAGCTGAGGTAGTGGGCTCCAGCATTTCAAGTGTTCTCTGCCTTGTTAAAAAAAGTTATTTTGTAAAGCAATATTTTTATTATATTTCTGTTTTCAGGTTAACCTTGTAACAGCTTTTTCTTTGCAAATAGTATAGAAATCCAGAGAAGCACCGACTGCTTATAGAATCTGAAATAAAACATTCCAAAACCATAGTGTTTCACCAGGTCAGTTATGCCAAGCTATCTGGTAGAGTAGTCTGGATTGCTAAAATGACAAATGCAGCTCTCTGTTAAGAGGTTCACTGCTTTTTGGAATTATCCAGTGATAAGCAACATTGGAAAAAAAAATAGTATGAAGGAATGGCAGTCCTGAAAAGTCTCTAGGCCACAAGCATGTAGGAGAATTCCTGACACATATACTTCCTATTTAGGAGTATCTCAATTATCAGAGAGGAGTTGCATGCCTGAGTCTGTGTACTCTGAATTATTTTCTCTCATGCAAGTCAATTTCATGCTCAACTCTCCTATCTCACAGTAGATGGCAAGATATGAGACGATTTTACATGTAATCCAGAGTCTTCCATCTGGGTCGCTGGGTTCCTGATAATTGCATCTTTTCTGGGCTGGAAATTATTACCACTGACAAGATAAATTAGTGCTGGAAAATCTTGCACCAATTATGAAAGTATTTTCTGACATCAGACATGTTTTTTGTTCTTCCCTACAGAAAAATGCATTCTTAGCTGATAAGAGTATTTGCAGAATCTGCAGCTCTCCTTCTGGATTCTGTTCACTGAGTGAAAAGGAGAGAAGCACCCACAAAGCAGCTGTGGAATAAAGAACCCATTTCATCCTTCAGAGCTCTCCTGCTGTTTTAGTGGAAAGCCCAATGGATGCATGGATAAAGTTTGCAGAAAGAAATATCAACTCCGCTGCTGAGAAGGAGATTTTAATCACAGATTCCCAGGAGAAATTTCTGAGCCAGCTTCTCTTAGCATTGTTAAAATAGCGTGGAGAGTTGAACCTCTCATCCTGCAGCTTTAACTCTGTGGCTTGGTTTAAGACAATTTAAGAGGTGGACACTCTAAAATGAATTACCTCCCCTTAGTTTCAACCAATCCCTTTCCACCAATAAGGAGAAATGAAATATGAGTAGATACGAGTGAAAAAATAAGAGTTTACTAAGAAGTGAAACAGCAACAGGCAAAAAAATCAGTGAATAATCAGTAGATACAAAATTGATAAATCTCATGAGCAATTTGAGGTCTTTAGGGAAACATCAACCCTCTCAGCCTTTCTTCATGGGACAAAACTGACTTTTGGCCTTGGAAATGCCTGGGGGTTCTGGACTTGATTGTGGCAAAATCATGAAATAAAAGTTGGCATTTGTTTCATAGACTGGTGTGTCAGTCCAGCCTTTTAAAGATCACCTTGAAAAAACCAGTCAAACAAATCAGCTGGTCTGGAAGAAAAAAAGTGCTAAAAATGTGTAAGAAGAGATCTTTTACATAAACTTATTTTAAAAAAAGTTTTATGACATAAAACTTGCAGGTGATCTGAAATAGCTGGAAGCAAATGAAAGAGAAGGCTGCTGTTGAGAGTTTCTGCTGCTGAGAGAGTTTCTGAACCTGCCCAGTGTGAATTCCTTTCCTGTTGACACATGTGAGATCTGTTCCTCCTTCCATCTTATTCCTGTCTATTTTAGAATACAGTGTTCCCAAAACAGGTAAATTTGGTTTTCTTTATTCCCTGTCAATGACAGTTCATGAGAACTTAAGAAGTATGTTAGTAGTCAGTGGTGAGGTTTGGTTTTCTTTTTCCCTTAATATTTGGAGTTAAGTGTTTATAAAAGCTGTGCTTAGACTGCAGCTTTTCAGAAGTTTGTGGCTATCCTAATTGATGCTTCCTTGAGCTATGTAACAGCAAAGCTAAATAATCACAAAGAGCATGTGCTGGGTATTTCCACCCTGGGAATTTAAATTTCTCTGACTCCATTTATGATGCTGCAGTGTAACCACCTGGTGGAGTGAGTGATTGCAAGGCCTGAATTATGGTACAGACTTTTAGACTAGAATTTGTTACTTCTGTAGCTTGTATGATGTTCTGTGCTAGAAATATTTCACAGCTTTTGCTAGCTATATTTTTTGAAAAATCACAGCTTGCTAGGGCCTTGATTCTGCTCTTACTGGAGGATGTCCCATGGTTCAGGTCTGTTTAGATGTGGCAGGTCCAATGAAAATATATTCTCTCTAATGAGGGCCGGATATATCTGGACTCTTCTGTTTGTTAAAACCCTTGAAGCAAAGTAAATATAGTATCTTTGTAGCAAAACATGAGCAAAATCACATGGTGGCTCTTTTGTAGTTTGGTTAAGAAAAAATAACACTTGTGAATGTAGATGTCAAAGCTCTCTTCCAAGGTTTGGGGGATTAAACAAGAGGTGAGATGGGAATTGTCTTCATCTTCCCTTTCTTTCAAAACTAGAGTGTTTTAATATGGCAGACAAACTTCTTGTGCCAGGAAACCTGACATGCTGGGTCTCAGGGAGAGGGATGCTTTGTTTCTTCTTTGCTTCAAGCAGTTTCATTAAAAAAAGGTTAATTTCTTGGATATAGAAAACAAAGCTTTCTGAACTAAATGAGCTGTTGATCCAATTCCAGTACTTTCAAGTTTTTGGTGTCTGCTGGAGTGTAGTAAAGCCTCAGAAGCAAAATAAGGAATTTTTTTCCACAGATTTTAAAGAAGTTGTGACTTTTCTCAGTTTTGCAAGAGCTTCTCAGGAGTTCCAGCATTATCTCTTTTATATTATCATACATCCAAACTGAAAAACCCCTTTGTTCCTGAGGCCAATTATCTTTTTAGGGTTGGAGAGTTGCTACAGTTCATGTATACTGCAAGCTCTTGATTCGTAGGTGTCCTGGTTTAGGGCAAATTTGGGAGGAATCCTCCAAAGGGTGTTCCTCTGGAAAGCAAGTCCAAACAGCCCCTCCCCGCAGCCTGTCCGGGAAGAGAACTCCCTCAGAGAAAAGTGGAAAAAGCTATTTATTTAACAAACAAAATGCCCACAAATATAAAGAATGAATAATAATAATAATAATATGAAACAATAAAACCTCTCACCGCTCCAAAGAGAGATGGCAAAACTGAGAGTCTGTGCCAGGAGTTTATCAGTCCCAGTCCCTTCGGTGCTGGAAAATGCCGAGTCCTGGCCTGGTGGGCCACGGGTGCAAGATCCCGGTGCTCCTCTGGGTTTTTTCAGTCCAGAGCAGATTTAAACAGTCCCAAGAAAAAAGGAAAAACAGTCCAGGAAAGCTTCTTTGCCTCAGCTAGCTAGACTAACAAAAAGGGAAGGAAAGAAAAACTCTCTCTGGCTGCCATCTGTGCATCCGACGAAAAGAAAAAAAAAAACAAAAAACCACACAGTCCCAAGGACAAGAAAAGATCCTGAGGAGTGAACACTGTTTTTCAAAACAAACTGCATGCTTCTTCTTTCCCTGCTCACTCTCCGAACCAGTCTTAAAGGTAAAGAACACAGAACAGACGATGTGGGGATACAGGTATCATAGTCACCCTAAGACAGTGGGAATATGTTTAGCTTTGCAATGCTCAGTCTGTGCAAAAACTTCTGCTCAGTCCTTCAGAGTTTTAATTATTGTCTTTTGATTAGATGACTGGATTTTGCGGTAGCATAGCTGATATTAATGCATTTAAAAAACATAAGTCTGGAGGATCTGGTATTCCAGACAATGTTTGAGTAAGCTGAGAAGTGAGGCTGATGTTTTACTCTGCTATTTCATTGCAAGTTCAGTAGTAATTATTTACACTGATGAATAGAGAAGTGGAGCACAAAGTTCTGCCCTGGGCTTTCACTGTAATTTTGAGGCTGAGCAAAATAACTACCGTTTCTGTTTCATGGAGAGCAATGCAGGGGATATGACAAAATGTGTCTGAGGAATAAGGCGATGGAAAGATCCTATTTATGAGGAAACCAGCAGGAATCAGGGTAGGATGTTCCCCAGGGGGCCAATCAGTGTTGCTCTGCTGACTCCCAAAAGCACAAGCCAGTTCAAGAGGCCTGATGATCTGGCCCTGCCTACTGAAATATCTTCTCAAAAGAATGATCCTTATTTCCCTTTTTTCATGAGAGACAGACATATCTACCAGAATGCTCCCAAATAGCCCCCACCAATAACCAAGCAACAAACTCCAAGAAATACTCTTTATACAGGTTGTAGTATGGTGATGCCAACAGGTGTCCTTTAAGTAAATACTCCAGTAAGGGAGGCATTATCAGAAGAACAAACATTTGTATGCTTCTCATGTAAGCCAACTCCCTGTGTGCTGGGGCTTAGGTGAGATATTCCTTGAACAAGCTATTCCCAGTTGTCCACTGCAAAGTTTCTGAAGGGGAAATGCCCTGTTGGGTCATGTGTAGGGTTTGTGCATGCTCACATTGTACTGCCCTAAGTGGTTACAGCATCACCAAAGGAAGCAGAACCTACCAGAGCCAGGATCTGCAAATGTCACTGAGCAGCTGCTCTCTTTGCTCTTCCCTGAAGCACCTGGCAGTGCCCCTGGGATGTTTGTCTGCGTATAACCCTGCTGACAGAATATGGCAACTGCTAATATCCTCATTTTGTTTCCTTTGATCTGTCTTCACAAATTACAACTTCTTCAAAACAACTGAGGGAAGCAGAAGCCATCAGTTCTGTTGAAATTATTTTTTGGGAAAATCTATACATTTGGAAGTTGCTTTTGGAAATAAACCCAGCATTGCTTTAAAATTTGATACACCTGAAGAACCATTTTGAAACTTGATTTAATTTCCAATTAAACTGAAATGAGAAGCCATGTGAGGGTTTTGATAGGTTCAGCTTTTGTTGCAAGAACAGTTCTACACAAGTTCTTTTCTCTCAGGGGCTTGCTGCTATTGTGCCATTTTATGCTATAATTCCTGAATTCACCCTACACAGTCTCATCGACTTCAGTGGGAATTTTCCTAGAATAAGGAATTAAACAGTCTTCAGAATTAGTTCCCCCATGAATTCAGAATATTAGATATCCGCTGAAGTTATTTTACTTGCTGTCAATTTTTTGCCCGTTAAAATTCTTGGAACAGATGCAATAAAATTTCTCCAAGCTTGGTAAGAAGAGTTACAGATAGTGTGACTTCTCTGCAGAAGTCTGGGAGTTTGGTTGGAGTTTGGGAAAGCTGCTCTGAGATTCTCTTTCAGAAAGGAATTTTCTATGCTGAGCTTGGTATTTCACTGCTCTCAATTCTGCATGACTTTGGTGTTCTGCATTTAAATAAAGAGAAATAACATGTTTTTGTGGTAAATTATGGGTAAATAATAAAGGGCAGAGAAAACAACAACAATAAAAGAAAGAAGACCCACAATAGTTTACTTACATTTGGTTTTGTGTATGTGATGAAAGAGAAAATATAAGGAATATATAAGAAATTGAGGAAGGGATTGTCATTAGTTGTGCCAAATTGCAGGAATGCATCTTGTAATAACCACATTCCTTCACAGCAAACTTTAGGCTTGAAATATTTTTAGTCTTTTTTGTCTTTTCTAGATGTGTTTATCTGTCAGTGTAGGTGAAATCCTAAAGCCAGTAGGGGGACATCATAACAGACTTCCCATGTGCCCACTGGACCTTTTTCTTTCGTTCTTCTAACTTGTAGATGAACAGATTGATTGGAAATTATTGCCATTTGCCTTGATCTTACCTGTGAAGGCTGCTTCCAAGTATTTTCTTTTCCAGGTTTTTTATCCTATGATTTTTTTTGAAAAGGCACCTTCTCTCTGATCAAATCCTTTTGACAAGCTATGGATGATTTTGATATTAATTCCCAGCTTTTATCTATAAAGTATATTTAATAAATACTTTTCAGGATGTATTAGCAAATAAGCTAGAGGTCTACATGTATCTGTATTAGATTCATAAACTTCTCATTTTGTGATGATTAACTCAAGGAAAGAGGATTTAATGAGAATTTTCTGCAGTGAAGTTAAGTTTATTTAACATTTTGTAGTTGAGTGCCTTATATATAGCATACCCTTCTGAACTGACATTCTTTTGGCCAACTAGAAACGCATCTTTGGGGTATGGTTGGTTTCTAGAAAGCATAAATTCTATGGGTGTGTTTTAGTTTTCTGTTTGAAGTTGTGTGGTGCCAAGTACATGGCTGTTTTGTTCAAGAAAAAATCAGGTACTCTGGAAGCATTGTAACCACATCACTCTTAAAATGCTTTAAATTCTTTGTCTCAATGGACTGAATCTTGGCTTTCAGCACAATAATAAACCTTTGGTTTGGTTTTGTTTTGTTCTCTTTTGTTTCCCCCCTACCCTTCCTGGGCAATATGGACATTTTTTTCTCTTTCATTAAACCAGGCATACTGCACATCCTTGTTTTGTCCAGGAGAAGCCCAAGGTATTAACACAGCAGTGAAGCTGAAGTTTCACACGTGGGATTCCTTCAATGGGCAATGTAGCAGTGGAATTTTAGCTTGGAAATTTTCTAGAATATAATTTGGCAGTATACACTACAACAATTCCTTATTTTATTTTGAAGCAAGCATTCCAGATCATGACTTTAGCTCTTCATTGCTGGAGCTGCTACAGATGACTTTAAGTGATTCTGAATACAAATGTACAAACCTTGGTTTTGGCATAATTTGTCTAATACAGCTTTGAGTGAAAATCCTTTCTTATTGTAATAGGTAGAACACTGAAGCTAAAGGCATTTTTGTGATTCAATATTGTGACAGAACATGTGATGAACTGGGAGGTGTGTGGTGCAAACAAGTAGGGAAAGTGAATTTCTACACTGATACTCAAAATATATTTTTAGTCTTGACTATCTCCTCTTCCTCTGTAGGATGAAATGACATAATTTATCATCTCAAGCTCTCCTGTACAGGCCTGGGGAACAGATAGAGCCCCCATGGAAGCTAAGATAAAGCCATGTGATCTCAGCAGCCAGCACATAACAAAAAATATTAAATATTGTGGAAGATTTGAGCTGGTGATTCTACAGGGCAACTCTTGGTCATTTGGGATGTTGCTTATCCAGGACCTTACTTTCAATAAATGGTGCTTCTCATGATGGAGAAAAGATTGAAGACAGAAAAAATGTCAAGATTTGTTATGTGTAGCATCTAGCTTGCAATTTCCAGCATTTTAAAAATAAATACTGTTATTGTTCAAGATCAGCATAAATCCTCAATATACTTAATTGATTCTGGAGTGAAATACTAAATTCAGGATGTGTGTGTGTGTATAGAAAAAATGGATTACTGCCATATATCAAGCAAGGTTGGGTTTTGTTATGCTCTGTTTTGACTATTGTTCTGTACACCTACTTCAAGGAAGATGTTTCTGTGGCAGAGCCATGATAAGCAGGCCTCAGGTAGGTTGACTAACCTATTGAATGTGAAGTAGGAAAGGATTGTGCCTTTGGTCACTCAATCGTGGCAGAGAAAACAAGAGATGGGAGTTGCAGTGTCAGAACACAGCAGAACTTTTTTGTGCTAAAATTACTCCATGGAGAAGTTGGGGAATCATTGACCTAAAGAACAATGAAGCAACCTTTTCAGAAAAGGTTATTTGGCCTGGTGAAGTGGAACTGTGGGTTATAGCAGGCTTCAATATTTGCGTTGGAATCATCTTGGAGTACTGTGATGAAAGCATGGGACTGATTCATGCCTGTACTTCTGAGTGAATGCTGGTGGGTTTTTTTTTAAAAATCAAGTAAAAAATGAGTTTATGTGGTTCTTATATTTAGAAACTGCTAGAAAGCATCAAAACCAAGTTGAATAAGTGGCTCCTCCTGCTGATGTTCACTAAAACCTGCTGCCTGTTGGAGGTATCAGAGTTCACCAGTTCACTTCTCACAGCTTTGTCAGGCTTTGATGGTGAGGACCAGTTCAGATATTCAAAGAGTATCCTAGATATGGTTTAATAAGCACAAATATCTGTCATTTGGTGAATAAAAGTCTCCCAGTGCAACAGAAGAAACCCTATACTTGATGGTATATGAAAATTTATCTCTTATAATCCCATTTGTGACTGCTATTTGTTTTTCCCCAGCACAAGTGTTATGCATCCCAAAGGAAAGTGTCATTGAATGACTTTCTGGCTATTGAATACTTCTAAATTGAGGCTGTACATGCTGTTTGACTGCAGAGTAGTGCTTAAATTGTACAAATTATGGCATGGCTGGGGAGCTGAAGGCCTCAAGGTGCCAGATCTTTAGAAGGCTTCTCATCTTTGTAAGAATTTGGAGAACCCTTCAAGAACAAGAGCATAATGGACCATCTATTCTGATTTAACATGATTTTATTTCAAACAATTGGCAATTGACATAAGCAGATCAGCCTGGCCACTTCAACTTTGTCATGGGAAGTGCTGGTGCTTGCAGTGTCATTGCCACATTGGTGATGTTATAAATGATCAACTAGCCAATCAGACAGAAAAATAATAAGTTTTATTTTTCCATTTTAAATCTATCTGGGACAGCCACAGGGAACAACATTCGAATGTTGGGTGAAACAGCCGACTGACAGCAGGGTTGCTATCTCGCACTGTTCCACGATTTGCTGGGGTTTGAGTCCGAGTTCTTATACTGTATTTTGTGCCTCCCGGCAGCAGAGGTATTGTGTTTTTCAAATTCAAGCCCAGTCTTTCACTTGATGATGAACCCTGAACAGATTTCCTGGTGCTGGGCCGAGTCTGAAAGGACCTTCCAGGAATCCTCCTTTGGGATGATGATGTCCTCAAATGCAGGGTCCACCCTCGAAATGGGTGTGTTGATGGTGGGTTGATGGTGGGTTGATGGTCCGGGTGCCCAAGATCTGATTAGCTCAAGGAGCTACATCCTGGCAAGCCACCCTCCTTTCTGGTGTAAATCGAGATGTTGGTTTGTATACAAAGCATGTCCTGGTATTTGGTGAACGCCTGTCCCAGTCCGGGAATCAAGATTACTTTTTATACTCGCAGGGTTATAGAAAATATACATTCTATCATCTGCTATAACTTCCTTCTATGTTTTAATTGCACGAATTTATAATCACATCTATTACAATCCCCCACCTTTTTTTATTAATCTATTAAATTCGTGCTTATATTTAATTTTATTTTTCCCCTTTTCCACCACCAATAAACTTTATTCTAATACCAATCCTCATCGAATTCATCAGAAGTTTCTTGTATTTTTTTTTTCACAATACTTCTGGTATGCAATATTTTCCTCTTTTAATTTTTCCTCAAATTTTCCAATGCTTCAGCAGCCCGACTTTTCTCCTCCAATTTCATGATCCTGGAAACCTGGCTAGCTTTTCCTCTAGCGAGTTTTGGGTCATTGGGCATAGCTGCTATCTGCATACCTTGAACGACTGAATGAATCAATCTTATTAAACATGGAATCAAACAGGGTAGAAACATCATTTTTGCCACAGAACATAGAATGAAAGATACAACTTTCTTCAACCAGGCCCCTTGTCCAAGCAGCTGATCCCACTGTGAGGCCTGGAGAATAGAGTTCCATTTTTGAACTGGTACGTGGGCTACTTTTTTTATATCGGCTGCCAATTCTCTGATGGTTTCTCCATAGTCATCAATTTCTATGCAACATTCTGATTCATTGAATTTCCCACAGACCCCTCCTTCTTCAGCTAGCAAATAGTTCAAAGCCAATCTGTTTTGATATACAAAGGCTCTCATTTGGGAGTGCTGTTTGGCTAACAATTCCAGGGCCTCTGAAGTATGATTTGAGACAATTTCTACCACTGCCTGCAGTCTTATCAACCTTTCCTGCTCCATTTTTCTTTTCCTTGCCTCTGCTTCTTGCCTCTTCAGCTCCTAGGTCAGCATTTGTACCTTACTTTTTGGGTTAGCCCTTCCTCATTCTTTGAGAAACAAAAGGTTTCTGCAAACAGATTCTTTTGTCATAATTTCTGAGGAGGTCTAGTACTATGGGTTCATTGCCTATAAAAGATTTTGCTTCATGATTCAGATTCTTTCCCATTTAATACATTTTCCTCCCATAGTACAGATTTCCAATTTACTTTTACCATAACACAGCTTATGGACTTGATAGTATGCCAAAAAAGTGGATTTCTTTTTCCCTCCTATCTAGACCGTTTAGTTGTATTGGTCACACACCGAGATAGGTGGTATTTCCCTTATTTCACGTTTGTGCAAAAAGTGACTGGAGGAGTTTTTATCTGTGGTGTGTTTTTTTTTTTTTTTTCTTTTTTTTTTCTTTTTTTTTTCTTTTTTTTTTTTCTCTAGGGTCTACCGTAGGGTTGTGACACACCACCCCCCTTTCCAATTCACAAACTTTGAATTGAGTGCCATTAAAAGAACAATGTTCTTTTGGTTTTCCCTCTTGGCAGTCGAATTGAGCATGGTATTCTATGGTCTTTACAGTTGCTTGTCCTTTAAATGCCACTTTCAGGCACTGTTCACATTCAGTAAGGGGTTTCTGCCTCTGCAGGTTCCCGGGGTTCAACCCGTCCACCTGGCATGTGGCTTGGCTCAAGACTACTAGGATTATGATTCCCCACAGGAATACCCCTCTGCCTTGCCCTTCGCCCGTGGGGGTGCCACCCATGGTGGGGTAAACCATCTTCTCGGCAGCAGGTGTATACTTCAGGGGCTCTAGTAGTCTGAGCTGCAAACCTCTGTTTGTAAACACCCCACTTGGACAATTTGACCGTATCTGACTGGCAAGGTACCTTTGTGGTCCTTCTGCACTCAATTTCTAGAACCTCTGCCCTGGCATCAAATTTCCCTTTTGTCCCCTTTCTGAGTATTAAATACCAGTCCAGGGAACCGAATTCTAGAATTTTGGTGAGGGTTGCAAATGCTAGCAGGCTAATTCTCTCTTTGTTCCTCCTCAAAACACTTTAGTGCACAGACCCTTTGGTCGATTTCCTCCCCAACAATGAGTCACCCAAATATGTTTACAGTAAAACACACTTAAAATGTACAAAGGGAAAGCATTCACATTTTGATTTAGAACAACTTATCTGATTCTCTTCAGTCATTTATGGTGCTGCTGCCGCCTGATCTTCAAGTTTTTGGGAGATGAAGACACCTTCCACTCCAAAGCAGTGTCTGGAGGCTTGACTTTCTTTACTCGTGATGCGTGGGTCTAGCCTTTTTTTGCAGTTCTGATGGCTGTATTTGTGGTGAGAAGAACAACAAAGGGACCTTCCCAAGAGGGACCTCCCTCCAGGTTTTGATTAACACCTTATGCCCAGGTTGTGGCTTGTGGATGGTGAATCTCAAGGGGGCGCTCTAAGGAGTCAGTCCTTTTTTCCATAGTTCCTGTAAATTTTTGCTAATAGTTATTAGATACAGTTGAATTTGATTATCTTTTATTTGTGGATGTCTGACGGGCATTCCATGCTGGCAAGGCATTCTATACAACATTTCGAATGGTGTCAGTCTGGTTTCTGAGTGAGGCATGGTTCTAATGTTCAGACACTGTACCCAAGACATCTTTGTTTCTAACATTAATTTTGCTAGCTGTGCTTTCAGAGCTTGGTTAATTTTTTCTACCTGTCCCGAGCTCTGGGGATGCCATGGGGTGTGATATTGCCAACGGATTGCTAAGGCCTCTGATATTTGTTTAATAATTTTGGAGGTAAAATGTGTACCTTGATCTGAATCTATGTGATTCACTATTCCATATCGCAGAATAATTTCTGCTAGTAATACCTTTGACACTGTTTGAGCCATAGCCCTGGCTTGAGGGAAGGCTTCAACCCAGTGTGTTAATTTATTAACTATTACTAGTTAAAATTTCTATCTTCCTGCCTTTGGTAGATTAGTAAAAGTCCACCTGGATTTTCTCAAAGGGCTGGTAGGCGACAGGGCATCCTCCTAAAGCTGTTTGGTTTTGATCTGGCCTGATTCACTCATTGGCATATCATACACCCCCGCACTTCTTGGTTTACCAATTCATATATTCTTCTAAAGCATTTCTTTTAAAGTTGTTTAGCTAGGGCCAGTGAGTTTGCCGATACAGTCTTTTTAACACTTCTTGGGCATAATCCTTTTGCAATAATTCTCTCCCATCAGGTAATTTCCACCGTCTCTCCTCTAATCTCTCGCCTATTTTCTCAAAACCTTCTATTTCCCTTTTGGAAGGATTTTGGGGGAAATTCCTGGACTTCTCCCTCCCTCACTTCAAGGGTACTTTGGCCTCTCTATCTGCCAGGTTGTTACTTCTGGTCTGAAACTGCATACTTACTTGCTGTTCTTTTATTTGAACAATTCAGATTTCTTCTGGCTCCCTGACAGCCTCTAAAATTTGCTTGAGTTTCCATTTATGATAGCATACCCTGATCTTCTCTTCCTTTTCACCTTTTCACCTTGATGATCCATCTACAAACCATTTTTCTCTATCTCCTCCAAAACTTTCTTTAAAACATGTACTATTTTTAATAAACAAGTACTTTAAACTACCTAGAGGAACATTCTAACATTTTCTCCTTGCAGGACATTTTTAATCTTGAGACTTTTTACTTACATTTACATCCTATTGGGTTCGATGCATGTTTTCCAAATATTAGAATATTTTTAAGAAAATCAGATCTTTGTTCTTTCTGGGATATAATTGTAAATTGAGACATTTCTTGGGTCCTAGCTAGCCTTCTTGTATCAAAAAAGGATTATTTATTACAGGTATAAGAGCAGACTTTGTTTTATGGATTAATTTTTCAAAGGCAGGGAGGGGAAAATCGGGACCCCTAAGCTAAGTCTTTTAGAAACATGAGATGCAAAAAGGGGCTTGGGACTGCCTCTAGGGTGTGGACAGGGGTCTCCTGGCGAGAGCTAGGTGATCTGCAGGGCATTTGGCAGCTCTGCCACGGACCTTGCATTTTGAGACAGACAGAATTCTTAGGTTTGCAAGGCAGCCGCGGCGTCCCTCACGACAGAAATTAGCAAGGCTGGGTGGGCAAACCCAGCACGAACGCCGCCGTGCTGGTCCCAGAGCAGCTGGGGCCAGGGGAGACACAGCCCTGCCCGTGCTGGGGCTGGGGCGGGGCTGGGCCGAACGGGAGCACAAGGGAAGGGGGAGAGAGAGAGAGAGAAGGGGGGGTGGGGTTGGAACAAGGACTGAGCCGAGAGAGAAAAGGGTTGCTGCAGCAAGATACAGGTGGGAGCCTCGGCAGTCTGAACCAAAGCAGGAAAAGGAGGGGGAGGGTGGGCACGACAGACGCTAGGACAGGCACTGGTGAGGCTGCTGACAGTAGCCACGGGGGTGGCTGTGCCTACCTTCTTTCTCCTCTCTTTTTAACTTATTTTTTTTTCTAAAATTTCTTTTTTTTACTTGCTACACTTTTATAGCACTAGTTGCACAAAAAACCCTCTTTTTCTAAAAATACAAGTAAGGTCCACAACAAACACACACATTTTGCTCACACAAAGATAACAGAAAAAGATTAACACTCCTTTGTTTTAACAAGATAACATATTCTTTAGTACTTCTTTTGAGGTTATACATTTTATCAAGGGATTTTTAGATGTTATGGACTTTCCTACCAAAAAGGCCCTTGACACTTTCAGTCCTCCTGAAACCCCCTTTGACTTTCCATCACTGCAGTTCCCTTTGAAGTGCCCCCTTTTGCAATAGTAGCTCCCTCTGGGGTTTTGAGCTTCCATTGGGAGGGACGGACTGCCTCCTCTGCGTTGTTTCGTTGTGTCCTAGGAGTGTGGATGGGGAAGCCTGAGCCTGCATGCGCGGTGGCACAGGTACTAGGTATGGGGGAGGGAGATTATTAAGTGCGTCCCACTCTTCCCTCTGAGCCTCCGTTCCCTTTTTAGTTTTTATTGTGAACAACCCAGTCCTAGGTTTTTCCCAGAATCTTGTATACTCTTTCTCCTCATGGTCCTGCGGTTTCTTACTACTCACATATTCACTTACGGCTCTGCAGGTCCTTTAAGTGCCGAACACAGACCAAATCACATGGTTCCTTATCTCTTTTCCTCCCCACACCTCCATGCAATAGTATATCATTTTTCCTTAGATTTTCCCTTTCTTTTTGGGCATTCTTCCCAGTTTTCTAGCATCCACCCCAATGGGCTTTCCAGGGGAATCTCGAGTGCCTTACTCCCTTCCCCTAAAGTGTGCTTCTCCTGTTTTTCTTTGCGGGGTCTGCTCTTTCTCTGCCCCATACTTACCTCTTAAGCTTTCTGTGAATGGTTCCTGTTACCGAAACCTAGGGGTTTTCCCTTAACCCCTCCACCAAGTGAGTTAGTGTCCTTTTCCACCGTACTACTTACCTGTCCAGCGAGCTGAGCCAGGGGCCTTTTCGTCCGGTTATAGACTTCCTCTCTTGGATTTTCCGTGGGCTTATACCCAGCCCTAGCTAAAAAGGTTTACCAATTTCCCGAACTCCCAAGGAACGTTACCTTCCCTTTTTAGCTGCCTGTGATCGGTCCCCAAAACCTCCCCCGGTTTTGGCTTGACGAGTCCCGATGCGCTTCCCCGTCGGCCGGCCAAGTCCCTCGCGGGAGTTTGGAACCGCGGCCTTCAGGTCCACACTTGCGGCGTGATAAAATCACGTCTCACTCACTCGCCCAATCACCCCCACTCAACCAGCAATACTTACAGCTCCTTTTCTTGCGTGGATTCTTCGTGCACGTAGAGTTTTATGAGTGGAAATTTGCCGCAGTTCCGAAGACCTCTCCGGGCCTTCACTGAGTCCTACTTTCCTGGATCCTAAGGCCTTTTCCCTTTATTCTGTGGCTTCCCTAAATTTGGTCAGAATACAATCGGTGCTACGGGGTCTCCCACTCTGTCGGGCCACTGAAAAATCAGTGGGGCGCCTCCCGCACAAAGGGGTTCCCACAGCACTACGATTATATCCGAGTCACGGCACCAATCTGTTATAAATGATCAACTAGCCAATTGGACAGAAAAATAATAAGTTTTATTTTTCCATTTTAAATCTATCTGGGACAGCCACAGGGAACAACATTCGAATGTTGGGTGAAGCAGCCGACCGACAGCAGGGTTGCTATCTCGCACTGTTCCACGATTTGCTGGGGTTTGAGTCTGAGTTCTTATACTGTATTTTGTGCCTCCCGGCAGCAGAGGTATTGTGTTTTTCAAATTCAAGCCCAGTCTTTCACTTGATGATGAACCCTGAACAGATTTCCCGGTGCTGGGCCGAGTCTGAAAGGACCTTCCAGGAATCCTCCTTTGGGATGATGATGTCCTCAAATGCAGGGTCCACCCTCGAAATGGGTGTCGATGTGTTGATGGTGGGTTGATGGTGGGTTGATGGTCCGGGTGCCCAAGATCTGACTAGCTCAAGGAGCTACATCCTGGCAAGCCACCCTCCTTTCTGGTGTAAATCGAGATGTTAGTTTGTATACAAAGCATGTCCTGGTATTTGGTGAACGCCCGTCCCAGTCCGGGAATCAAGATTACTTTTTATACTCGCAGGGTTATAGAAAATATACATTCTATCATCTGCTATAACTTCCTTCTATGTTTTAATTGCACGAATTTATAATCATATCTATTACAGTGAGAACTTCAGACCTTTTACTTTTTGGGCTCCCTGGAGACACCTCTATTCACTGGGCTGGGGTAGAAATTAAATGGTACCAGTTAAAAAAAGTAGGGTGTTTGTTTGTTTGTTTGTTCTTCCCCCCAGTTTTTGACAATCTTGATATTTGATCTCATTTGTATTCAAAGAGTAGCAGAGAATATTGATAACTTCTTTTTCAATAGACTTTTGGATAAAAAGAGATTTTGACTTACTGGTGAAGTGGATTTTGTCAGGCAACAAAAGCCTGAACCAGACAAAACACACACCTGCATCCCAGTTCTACCTTGTGAGAGGTTCACTTCAGCAAGGACTCTTTCATGTGGCTAAAAGCAGTGTCCATCTGTCACAACACATATTGGCATGGAGTTCCTGCACCTTAAAAGCCTTTCAAAGCACCAAAAAAATGGTGCAGGAAAAAAAGAAAATTATGTTGGTGTTTTGGGCTGTGGAACTTTCTTTTTGCTAAGTTCTTTCTGATGCACCTGTAATTGGAGCAGTCAGGGAGTAGGTGTCTGTGATCTTTTTCCTGGTCAATACCACTAATGCTGGCTACAAAGATGGTGAAACATTTAGTCCTTGCTCTGATTTCATTTTCTCTGTGTTCTCCTTTGTATGCCTAGGGACAAAATGCTAAACCCTCAGTCAGTTTTCTAAAAGCATCTGATCATTTGTGCGGAACTGGTTACTGTTAGAATCCAGCTTTTATTAGGTGAAAAACATGTTAAAACTTTTTAGTATGGGAAGCAAGTGACTTAATGGTGAGAGCTGGGTGTCTCCTAATGTGCCTTGGGTTTGTCTTTGAAAATACGCTTCAGGGAACAAAAAAAAAACAACCCAACCATTAAAAATAAAAAGAAAAGAAGGAAAAAACCGTAAGATGAGTGAGTGTGTGGTGCTAGTGACCACAGCTGCTCTTTCTCTCTATGTGTGTTTATAACTTGGAGTAGAAAGTGGGTCTGGACTAGTCTGGAAATTATGATTAAATGAAGTGCCCTTCTTGTTATTTCCAATGCAAGAAGATTTCATTACTCTATTGATTTACAGTGATTAATGTTTTCTTTCTCTCTCTTCTTTCCCTTCTTTCTTATTTTTTTTTTTTTTTTAAGGCTGTATTGTCAGAAGAGTGGCCATTCACAGCTGCTTATTGATTCTAACCAGGGCTGAAAGATGATTGAGTGCTGTGACTTTTTGGGCCCCCATTTTTCTCCTTGTGCTCTGGTGGAAAAACTATTAAAAGTATTCCAAATAACAACATCTCTGGATGTTCTTTTGGTCTCTGAATATATAGGGGTGGAGATGGAAATGCCTATGACTGCCTGACAACCAGCCTAAGATGAATGCTCATCATTTTATGAGAAAAAAATCAGATATAAACATGGAATCTCCTTCTTTAGGACAAGATGGAAGTATTACTTTAATCTTATTGCGGTAAGTAAAACTGCAGACATACACTAATAAAGAATTATTAACGAAGAAAATATTTAAGGATTTGGCCATATTGTAGTTTGTTTATGGTAACCAAATTCCTAGAAACATGTTAGATTAGCTGATCAATGGGAAGTTGTTACTGGGTTTTATATTATCCTGTCACTGGGATAATGACATTTGAGATGCAATTGGCTCTTTAGTTTGCTTGGTACTATACATGTTTGAATCCATAAACAGGATTTTGCTTTGCTAAGTATGGGTTGGGATTATAGAGCAGTGCTAAGACTGTTTTAATGTTTCGGTTCAGCATTTTAGTGAACAAGAATGTTTTTATTTCCCAGAAGTGTTTCTTCTCCCACTGGGGAAAAATGTGGACAAGTGAAAACATAACTAATAGGCTGATGAGAAAACTAAAGGGGATGCTGGAAGAAATTGTGGAATTTTAATAATTGTCAAAGTAGTGGATTTTATATCATTCTGAACTGCTGTTGTAATTTAGTTGTCCTGGCCCTACATGGCTCCTGCTTACAAGCTGACACCACTCTTGGGTCAGAGGCACCTGAGTTTTTTATCTGCTTCCACCTCTGGCTCCAAAGCTTACTCCTCTCCCATAAAGGATATTTTTGTCACTGGATACCTGTGGATTCAGGGGTGTTAAGCACTACTTCCATACTCCTGAGATACACTGTAAAGTGACAAGGGGAATTTCTCCTGATTGGTGGCCATATTGTTGAAAGATATTTAGAGTGACAATCTCTGGCTGATCACAGGCATTGCTTTGGACTAGGCTCATGGGAGCTGTGTAAACTTTCTGCAGGGAAGAAGAAAAAATAACCAGAAGAATAAGAAGGTTTTCCTAGCTTTCTTCTAGCCCAAAAGTAAAAAGCAGCCAGAATTCGAATAATTAAAAAGTAATGTGTTTACATGCTTTGTGCTGCAGCTTCATCACAAGTGGAATGATCTTTCCTTGTAGGACTCAGACAGTGGAGGCCACTGCTTTTCCAGGGAAATCTAGAGTTCTGGAAAAACTCCTCAGTTGCCCCGAACATGCACACTGAGAATGTTATTGGTCTTCTCCTTCTGCTGACAGTCTGCTAGGCATTGAATGTTGATTTGAAAACATCTGTGTGGTTACTGCTGTGTGAAGGGACTGAGCAGAACCTGTGCAGGTCTGTTACTCTGCAGGTTCCTCCATGCACAGGAAAACCTTCCTTAGAAATTTTCTTTGTAACTGTAGTGGAAAGATCATGAGTAAAGAGCTGCAACGAGATGACCATGTAGGGGTAAAGACGTGTGGGACCTGTAAGTAGCCCAGTGGTGCAAGGCACGTGTCATGGAGAAAATCCTGGCATTTGGGCTTCTTTGTTTTACAGGAAGGAAAGCCCTGTTCCAGTTAGATGAAGAAAAAATTAGTTGCTCTCTTCCTTCTGTGTGTTTTGTGTGCTTGTGGGTTTTTTTCTCACCACCCCCAATTAGATTAGTTTGCCCTGTCACTGATATTTTTACTCTGGCAGAGAATATTTGGAGATCAGGGTTATCTGAGCTCACATGCTGACAGTTATGTTGCAATAAAACTCTGCTAGCGCCCTCGTCATAAATCACAGGCCCTAATTTGGAGACTTAAATTACAGGTATGTCTTCTGAATTACCCTCTGCAATTAAAGTGCAATAAAAATACCTGCCACGGATTTTAACAAGCAGCCTAGTCATAGTAGTGCCAACTGTTTGCAGGCTGCTGTTGGGATGTTAAATTTTTTACAGCTATTAAATATAGTGAGCAGCATGGCTGCTGCCAGTTGTTAGAAGAAACACTAGCATTGCCACCAGCACGGCTGTTTAGCTGGAAGTGTAGTGTTGTCCCCCCTGAGGGAAGGAGGCATTTATGAGAAGGAAAGGTGTGCTGGAGACAACAATAGCATTCCTCTGGCTCTCAGGGGCTGGCATGTCCTAGAACAGTCACAACAGCACCAGAGTTCAGTGCTAAATAAAAATTCAGTAAACCAAAGAGAAATTCTGCCTGGAAAACAGCCATGAAGATCATGTCCTGCCTTTTACTCTAAGTCATGCTGCTGACAACCAAATGAGTGAGGGTCAAGGAGAAGATATGGGTGAAGTAGGAAATACCAGACTTCTGCATTTTATTGAAGGGAAAAGATGCCAGGGTTTCCAGGCACAGAGCATGGAAGTTAAGAATCAAGAATGCATTTACAGTTAGAAAGATTTGGCAAATCCAAAATGTGATACTAGTAGGAAGAGATTGTAAAGATGCCAGCTTTCAGTCCATCCCTTTAGGACAGATTTAACCAACTGGTTCTGAAGTTCACTGTTTTCTGTGGAATTACTGACTCCACCCAAGAGATATCTGTGTTTCATTATCTTTAACTGGATGACCCAAATTAGTGGCTTTCTTCATAAAGGACTGTCTCCTCAAAAACCAGACAGCAACATCCCTGAAATACAGAAAGCTGCACCATGTTTGTAATGATGTGGTTTTGGTCCTTTTGAGATCTAATTCAATCAAATTGTTGTTTCTTTCAGATTTTATGTCTTGAGTAGAAGTATTCTGTTTGCTATTCAAATAAATCTTTCAAATTTCAGCATGGTGGGGAGGTCTTCACATTATCTGACTCATGCATCTAACAGATGCTCTGAATTGTCCCATTGACTTCTCACCATTGCTCTCATAAAGAATTCAGTCTCCTAAATTGCAAGGAGGTAAACAAAGAGAGTCTAATGCTGGAGCTGGTGAAACTCCAGCAGAATTCAGAATTTTAAATGGGTGCAGCTGAGTATTTAATGGGAAAATAGTCATATTATTAAGGAAGCAAGCAAATATTTTTTACCATAACAAACTGTCAGTCTTAAAAATTAGTGGCTTATTGTGGGAAAAACACCAAACTACTCTTGTCAATGTCTCATTATTCCTTACAGTTCAGAGAAATATTGTAAAAATAACTGTTGGTTCAATATGCTGCTGATATATTTGCATGCTATGCCTCAGATCATGTGTAATGTTTTATCAAAAATTGTTTAGTTATTTGTCATGAGTGAGTTTTATAAAAGATATGCATCAATAATGTGTCCTAATAATGAAATATTTTTGCTTTTTTGTTAACTCTATGCATCGTAGTTCATGCTATTGAGGCATGAAGTTTCTATCTTCTGGCTATTTTGATTTATTACTAACTTTTATCTGAAGGATATAAATGAGGTTGAAATTGCACTAAGCCTTCATCTGAACTGCACATTTATTTGATACAGGATAATGAAGAAGCAAAGCATTTTCCCATGGCACTTCCTTATTTTGTCCAGGGGAGATGTATGATTTTTGCTTTTGTACCCATAGATGCTCCTACTGTTCTACAAGATCACACAAAATATTTACAAGGGTCTGTTAAGTACAATAAAGGGTTGTCATTGCACAGCATATGCAAAGGGTATTTGCTTTTCTACACGTGTCACCTGTGCACTGCTAGTGTAGTACACTGCTACTACAAATATTTTATTGTAATCAATGCTATATCTGGCTTAACCCTCATCTCTCACGCCCTAGAATTTGTGACAGTTTTCTGCCATGATAAAGTGAAATTTTAATTACAAAGTACAAAACCAGAAGGAATTGGACCTAACTAGTATATGGTCCAGTTTTCCAATGGAATTGCTTTTCTTCCAGATGGAGTCAAGCGAGCATTTTAATGTTGTGCATAGGTCTGATGATCACTGTTTTCCATCAGACTGTTGGGATGCACTCTCGATGACACTTTGTAGTCCATGGGCAATGCAAGATGGGCAGCAGAGATGCTT
Source organism: Trochalopteron elliotii (assembly GCA_024734555.1). Lineage (NCBI taxonomy): Eukaryota > Metazoa > Chordata > Aves > Passeriformes > Leiothrichidae > Trochalopteron > Trochalopteron elliotii. The sequence continues at coordinate 5,809,898 of JANPWX010000271.1, read as the reverse complement.
CGCTGGCCTGAGGGAGGCAGAAGGCCAATACCTTCTGGGTCTGATTGAAGAACATTAAACTGTTGTCAGACAAAATCTTCACTGAAATGAATATTTTGATATTTTGGCTCCTCAGTGGAGGATTTTTTTTTCCACCAACATTACTTTGTCCTGTTTCATATATTACGTTTTTCCCAGGGTAGAGGGAAACTTTTCTCAGTGAACAGAATAGTAATTTCCTACAGCAGCAGCAAAATCAAGAAAAGTGTGAAAACTTCATTGTGTAAACTTTAGGGAATAAATGATGTAGGGATAAGTTTGTTGAACAAGCATCAGTGTTTGCTTCTCCCACGATGCCGTAGCACTGCTACCTTTCAGATTGTTACAAAATGGTCCCTTCTCACAAGTAACAATCAACAGAATAGGAAGAAATGTCCTCAAGTTGCACCAGGGGATGTTTAGATTGGATATCAGAAAAGACTTCTTCACAGGAAGGGCTGTCAAGAATTGAACAGGCTGTCTGGGGAAGTAGTTTGGGTCATTATCTCTCAAGTTAATTAGAAGATGTGTAGTTGAAGCTATCAGGTTTAGTGGTGGACTTGGCAGTGAAGGCTTAATGGTTGGACTTGGATCTTAGAAGTCTTTTTCAACCTAAATGACTCTATGCTCCTACGATTTAAAAAAAAAAAAAGGAAGGAAACAACTTTCAGTTTCTGACTAGAAATTCTGACTGGTTTGCAATAAAATTGTGGAGGAGGGGGCACATTGGTATCTTGCCTTTCAAGACCAAGTTTTTTGTAGCCCAGGCAGTTTATTCTTGCCATTGCCAATTTATGAGATTTGCATAAATGATGTAACTTAAAAGTTAAATCCAGCTTCCTAGCAAAGTGCTTAGGGCATAAATAATGAATGAACTTCAGATGCTTGACTACTGACAGGCCAGTAGGACTGGAAGGGGAGAACCAGCTTTTGAATTTGCAGGATTTGTAGCTCCCTATGTGTATTTGTGTTGAATAGGCATGGTGTCTGCAAAATATGTTTCAAGTTATTTTTTAAGAACTTGCTTAATGTATAGGATGTGTTCACTTATAGTCCATTTGAAATTGGGTTTGAAATTCTGATAAATGCTAGCACTGGATTTGGATGCTGAATTTTTGTACTTCGCCGAGTCATTCAGATAAATCCCTCTGGTATCTGATCACCATATCACCATGCAGCTCCCTGGTGGGCACAGCTGAAGCAACTACAGATTGGTTATTGTGCTGTACAGTACAGCATAATACACAGAGCTCAGCTTGGGGTTTGGTGGGATGTCCCCATGGCACTGTGTGTGGGTTACCAGGAGCTGTCCCAGCCCCTCAAAGGTCATTTATCCAGTCTGTGTTGCTGCTGACTCCAGATCAGTCTGATTGCACCCACCTCTGCATGGTGCAGATACCTTCCTGTAAGAGAGTAGCTCTAAACATTTACTAAACCATACACTCAGCAATTAACATTTTTTTTTGAGCCAAAACCAGTTCATTGAAAAGGTCTTAAGCTTCTCAAGTGCTCTCTAATCTAAGCTAGAGGTTGTTGGCTTCCCAACTTGATTTCCCAATGGGTTTGTCCTCAAGGAAAACTAATGCCAAACAGCAAAAGATTTTGATCTGAAACTTTGTAGTTCAGAGGCTCCTTTCACATCTGTTTATAGATCACCAAAAGGAGCTCATAATGTAAAAGAAAAACTGCTTTTATACTTTGCCAGAAGTAGTCTTGGCATCTGAAACTGATGTGGCTTTAGTCTTAGCTTGGATGGAATTCATTCCTGCTTCTGGTAAAAAAGAAAGAAAGGATGTAATGAGCATTTACACTGTAACAAAATGATAAAATACTAACATCAAGATCCATATCCTCCCTCTTCATCAGTTGAAAGAGCTCTTCATCTTCGTTTGCACAGAAAGCCATTCACCCTTTTCTTATACTTCTTGCATAGCAGGGGTGTGTATATATATCTATATATCTATATATCTATATATATCTGTATATGTATATGTATGTGTATATATATAGTTTTATGGTATTTGATTTTTTTTTTCACTTCATAAGTTTGTTCCTTTTTTTTGTTCACTGCTAAGCAGATAGATTTTGGTCATGGTACTACCAATGTGTTGCTGTCTTTTGTGTGTTTAGACTGGTTAACACAGGCAGGAAACACCATGTGAGTTCTGAAATGTTTACAGAGAAGGGAGAAAAAAACACATTGGTGAGGGAAGGATGGGTATCAATCCAACCTACTAGCCTGTGGTTTATTTTGCCTTTTTATTGATCAGTGATATTTTGTCACTGCTTCAATAAGATTCTGTTTGGTGCAAAACATATTTTTCACAGCATCCCTCAAGCTCCCCTAAACTGTGGCTAAAGAGGAAGTATTCTTCCTGCCTGGCTACTGTGGCTTCTCTGCCTTCTATGCTTCCATCAGGCTGCTTTGCAGTTATTTTACCTCAGGGACACTAAAGCACCTTCAGTTCTCACATGTGTTTGTATTGCAATTTTGTGTCAATGATTATCTGTGCTTGACCATAGGGACAAAGCTGTAAAATCTGTCTTTGTGTTGATCACTGAGCTAATTTTGCACAGGTAGAGGTACATCTGGGAATCACAGCACCAAAATATACTGAATTCTAACATCTAATCTCTAGCACCAGTCTGGGAGAGTGTTTTGGGTAAAGGATTTGGTTTGAATTGGGTCAGTTTTCTTTTTGCAGGGTGGTGGTGATATTTTGAAGTGCTACTCTCCTTTGGGAAGGTTAAAAGGGGTTCCTGAGTTTGCTAAAGCAAAAAGAAGAAACAAGTGCATAGTATAAGGTGGCTGATGTGCAACTCCCATTTCTCCCCATCTCTGCTTTTGTAAAATAGAAGCTGATTTTCATTCACCAGTAGCTTATGCCTCTTTGCACTGAACTTTTTAACAATTCTGAGATTATGCTAGATTTTTTTTAAGGAGTCAGATGAAGTTTATGAAGTCTGGCTGATACAAAGAAATGTCACTTAATAATTTGTAGTAACTTCCTCTGACTGCCTTCTATTAGGGTATTTTATGCTTTTCCTGGTGGTATTAATTCCACCAGCAGCTCAGAGTTGTGTTAATGGCAACTGCCATAGTTGGCATTTTACATTCTATGGGCTTCCAAATGTAATTTGCTGAAGACTTTACTCTCCTTTGTGCAGCAGGTTTACTTTATCCTGCATTTGATTTGCTCTTCCTCCTCTGTCTCACTGCTTGCAGGTGAGATGTGTTTGTTGGGAGCTGCATCTCATTTCCCAGTGCAGCTTTTCTCACCAACAAGCATTGTTTCTGTTCTCCCTGTGTGCTTTCTTCCCAGGAAATTTTGGGAGAGAAGGTCTGATTAGGGTGACAAAACAGGCTGTGTGGGACCCAGCTACCAGAACGCCTGTGGGTGCAGCATTTGACGTCTGAGGCTGTATTTTTGCATTGTGTCTGTGTGGGCTGGGAACTTTTAAGAGCAGCCTCTAGCAGAAGAAAGGTGGTTTCAAAGCTGTTGGATAATTAGGATGGCAATTCTGGATTATATTCTCATGGCAGTGGATATTTCATATACTGAACATATTGATTACAGCTTGGGGCAATATGATTTAATCCTGAACAGATTCTGAAAAATTCAAATACTCGAATTCTTACTCTCCTTTGCCACTCATTTTCTAAATTGTTAAATGGTTATTACCAGTTATTTGATTTCAAGGCAAAGAAAATCTTTATTTTGGATTGAAAATGCATTGAAATGATGATTTCTTGCATCTGAACTTTTTTACTTCACAACCATGGTAAGTTTCTAAACAATAGCACAGTAATTAGGTTTGGAGTATGCCTTGTTGTAGACTTATTTTAATTCCTAACATAGAAATCTAATTTTGTATCTGATGGCAAAGAGAGAGGATATATAAAAAGGTGTTATTCACTGCTCCCTTATTGGAAGATGGTGAAATAAAAATCAAACCACCCTGAGTGCAAGGATGATGTGCAATGGATAATATTCCCTTTGGCCTCAAATATTTCATACAGGGATCTTTTGGATGTTATTGAAAATGGTGCATAGTAATTAAAATGTAATGATTTTTCCCTTCCAAATGAGCATATACATGCTATCAAAAAGCAACTGGATGATCATAGGTAAGTTAATTTTCTGCATTCAGATGTATTATCTTCTCCCTGATTCATACGTTGCTATAGCAACTATGGACTGCACAAGGCCTGACAGGGCTCCCAGAGAAATATGAGACACTGAGGTTTATATTTTTCTGCTGTAAGTCATGGAAATGACTTCAGAAGCAATAGCTGATCTTTATACTATGATTTTCCATTTTTAACTTGAAGATAAAAGAGTTTGTTTCCTAAGTTGAATATATTCCCTTTCTTCTGTGTTTATGATTTTACAGTATTTTTATAAGTGTGACAAAATGAGATTGCTACAGAATGCAAAATACAAATGTGATTTCTAAAAAGGGCAATTAATAGTTTTATGTTTTTTATTAACAAAGTTAACAAAGTTTGATGGCAAGGTTGATTGTATTGATTACTACTGAGATGAAACACAAAGGAGAATCGAGTTAGAATGGGTTTAAAGTGATTTACACAGAATCCAAATATATAAAAGGGTAAGGGAGGCTGTCCCATTGAGTCATGAAGTTGCTTTCTAAATTCTTGATGGAGCTTAACAGCTAGGTTTCAGCACTTGCTTTCAGAGTTGGACAACTGTTTATATCTAGAGGAATTAACTATCTGGATTTATTTAGTATTAATTTAGCATACAACTAATCAGCAACTTAGGGAGGATCTGCTGGGAATAGAGGATTCCCCTGCCTTGGGTAAGGAAGGATCTCAGTTTCAGACGAGGAGTCCCAAACCACAAGAGGTGCCCCAGCTCAAGGGAGTGTGCATTCAAGTTGCAATTTGGAAATAATTCAATTTGGACCTGTCCATGTCATTCACAGAGGGGTCTCTGTGCCTCAAGGAGCACCTTGAGAGATGTCCCAGCTGGGGGGATGCCAGCAGCGACAGCTCAGAGGACACTCACCCAGGTGGTCGTATCTGTGCGATGGAGTGGTTGGCCTGGAGTCAAGCTGCATCCAGTGGGACACGTCCGCATGAGACTCCTTGTACCCACAGCTTCCTTGGTTCCTTGATAAGTGAGTCTTGGAAAAGCCACTTGCTATCCATGTGTTAATTGCATGGTCAGTGTTCCACCAATATAGAATCATAGAATGATTTGGGTTGGGAGATCTTGAAGATCATCTCATGGGCAAAGACACCTTCGACTAGACTAGGCTGCTGAAAACCCCATCCAGCCTGGTGTTACACGCTCCCAGGAATGGGGCATCCACAACTCTGGAACACCTGTTTCAGTGCCCCACAGCTCTCACATTAAAGACTTTTTCCTAATATCCAATCTAAACCTACCCTCTCTCGGTTTAAATTAATTTACCATTGTCCTATTGCTACATATTCTTATAAAAAGTCCCTCTACCCCCAAAAAGCAAGTAGGCCACAGTCCTGGGGCAAAGAACACAGAAATGAAAGTAATATAAATACTCTTGATTGAGGTGGTTAAGACTTACTCTAGTGCATTCTTGGATGAAAAAAACATGTTAAAGATCATCTAAAGTTGTACCAAAAGCATAAATTAAAATTCATATGTGTATATACATGCTCTTTCAATAATTTAAATATGTAATGGATTTACAAAACAAAGATTGGACTCTCACTATTGTCTGAAGAAGGCATCCAATGTAACAGTGTAAGTTCTGACCTTTAAATGTGAACAAAACGTGATCTCAAGGAAAGACCTTTTGAAAGTCAAGAGTAAAATCCTTATCCCACTAAAATGCAGTATTTTCATCTGGAATGCATGAAATGAGGTGATTAGTTTTGCTCTTTGTAGGCCTACAGGAAGCCCTCACTGAACTGTGTAAATAAGATAACCTAAGGTATCACATACTCTGAAAAATCACAAGGTAATACATATTTTCAGAGTTTGATATTTTGTGTTCTTTATGTGTGCATTCAATTTACCAGCTCTACAAAATTACTTTTCCCCTCCTGCTCCAGCAAGTGAACAGTGAATCACATGACTGAGCTTGATTCTTCCTGGACTGTACTACAGCCAATAGGATTTTCTTGTTAAAACATATTTAACCATCAAGAGACACAGGAGCCAAGTGAAAATGTACCTCACACTACTTTAGTTGATGTTTACATGTCCAAGTTCACAGAAAATTGCATGATCTAGGAGGTATTTCATGATCCTTTACATCCCTCATAGAAATAGGCTGAACCTGTTGTATATTATGAAGCAATGACCTTGTATATAGTTTTAATTACGCATTTAACAGGGTTTTTTTCCACAGCTTTTCACCAATTATTAACAGGAATAATTTAATTGAGTTCTAGAGAAGATTTTTTCCATTAACTTGTCATTATGGAATTATAATGGATACTTTAATTAAGCAGCATTTTGAATAGGAATATTTAACTAGATGAAAATTGGGACAAATAAGTTCGCCATGCTCAGTGGCACTTTCTAGAGGCTTATTGTGCATTCCCAAACTGCTCAGGAAACAAAAGTAAGTGAGGAAATTTGGCTGAAATATTGGGTATGTCTTTTCTGAGTTTTTCCTGAGATAAGACATTGAGATAATATGCTGGTTTTTGAATTCTGAAACCCCTCTGGTCTGCTCAAACATGCCCCCCTCCCTGTCCCCAGTTGGAAGAAAATGGTTCACTCCTTTCCAGCTATAATTTCCAGATGTTTTTTGGCCATGAAGAGCTCTCTGGCTGATGCTTGCTTCCAACCTGCAAAGAAAACAAGTACGTGAGTACTGGAATTCCAATGAAATTAAAACTTCGAGTTTGGGTCAGGTGTCTTTTTGCTTGACGTTACAGCTTTCCAGTAAAGCAGATGAAAAAGCTTATTGTTGTTTTAATTTTTCATTTTTCCTGTGCCAGGAATAATTTTGAAGTATCTTTTAAAATTCCTAATTGGCTTTGTCTTTTTTACTTAAAATACCTTGGAACCTTGAGCAGTAAATTTATAGCTGGACTAAAGTAATTTTTTTTCAAAAGTTTATTTGTTAATATCTTGTAATATTATTAGTATCCCATGCCTTTCTGTGAGGTTGTGAATGAGAAAATGCTTTCTTCACCTATTCTACAAGGTTCTGCCTCTGGGTGTTTTTTACCTTTTCCATTTACTCTGTCATCCACTACAAACAAAATAGGATGGGACCCATATGGGGAAGGGCTTATTACACCTGCAGGAGGCCAAAATAAACAATTAAGAAGGTGGTATCAGATTGCAAAGGTGTCCGGCTGTGGGACAGAGGTGACCTCTGGGATGAATCTGCTGGTCTGTACAGCAGCTTTTCTCCTCCAGTGGCCCTTCAGCTAATGGTAGAGAGTGAGTTTTGGAAGTAAGAAGGTTCTTCTGGACTCAAACTTTTCTCTCTGCTACTTTCTTTCCTGTGGACATGGTGCAAGTTGTCCTGCTTTGGTGGAGGGATTATCCATTATGCATAAGGATGGTGAATTAAAATCACATAGGTAATTCTAATTTTGGAATTATATATTTTTTCAGAGCCCAAATCTGCCAAGGCAGTATTCTGCTGAAGTAACATTTTGGTGTTTTATATACAAACCAATACATTCACTTTTAAAAGTATTTGTATTTGGTGCAAGAGTTAAGGTGCTGCCACTGCACTGATGGTTTTTTTTCTTCAGATGGTGATTCCCAAAGGGCCACTTGCCATGCAATAAGGAGAGAAAGGGCAGGCAGCAGAACTGAGACAGACCAACCCTCCCGGGATGTGATAATAGTCCCGTTTGCTTACCAGTTATGTGTCCAGTCATGGTTCATTAATTCTGATGGTACCTGGCCTGCTTCTTTCTTCTGTCAGCTTCTCAAGAAATGAAGTGTATTCAATTCAGGGTATTTGACTGTGGGTTGTGTATTGAAAGTTTATTGCAACAATTCTGTGTCACCTTCTGCCTTCCCTCTTGAACAGCTTTATTTTTAGGGTGCCTGTAAAGTATAAATTTCCCATCACAATTTTGTTTGTCTAAAATGATTTTGTGATAACAGGTTATAGAAGTGTTTTGTGTTTGTTTTTTTTCCTGCTGGCATATTTGCCCAGAAAAAATATGAAGTTTGCATGCTGTTCTCAGCAGGATTTGCGAACAGGAGTCATTAAAAAAGAAACTGAACTAGTGTCCAATTTCAGTTTAATTAACAGCCATAGGCTTTAGACAGGAAAAAGGGCTGTTCAAGACTTCTTTGCTTCTGGCAGGTGCAGCATTTCTGTCTTTTTTATGTTTTCAATGGCTTTGTCCAGTTTAATTGTAAACCTCTTATTAGCAGTACAAGATAAGTACATTTTTCCAACAATATATGTTTTCTAGTGGGATCTTAAAGATATTTTGGAAAGTCAGTCTGCATAGAAAAACATTCTCTCCCCAGCAGTTATTCTTTTTAGTGCATCATAAATAACAGTCATATACAGATCTGGACTCAGGAGAGAAATATTTATGTTCTAGGCTTGAAACAGAACCTGTGAGATAGAATGCCTAGGTTCTGACTGCCAAGAATTGTATCTAAAGGGGGCCTGCCTAGGGTAGTTTCTGTCTCCTTCCCAGGATCCAGACTGTGCCCAGAGAGTTTCTGATTTGAGAGCCTCAATTCCAGCACTCCAATTTGGGCTGTGGTAGCACAGCCAAGGTGACTCACTGTGCTAGTTCATTTCTGAAGTCTCTTTGACACCAGAAATGGCACAAATGGGGAATAAAGGAAGGTCAATGTCCAAACTGTGATATCAGGATACATGACAATAGGATCTTTTCTCTCTCTTTCAAATGTAAAATACACATGAAATAAAGTCTTGGGCTCTTTTGGAGAATGACTGTTTGATTTCATTCAGCTGGGACTCATGCGTCATAAACCATGAAAATACATTATCCATGCTTCTATTTTAAGTATGTCACAGTTCAGTGCTGCTAAAAAAACAGGGGTTTTGTTTTGGTTTCTTTTTTCCCAATTGTTTTACTGACATTTTTTCTCCTGTCTTTTCTTCTCTGTCTGCTGTGTGTCCTGTCATCATATTCCCCTTTCCACCTCCCATTACCTATCTTGAAAAGTTTTCCAAAATGGATGATAAAGGTGAGTTGAGGATTTTTCCAGTTACAGATTCTGATAATAATCAAGGTGGTACTGACCATGACCCAGGGACTGTGTTACCATCAACTAAGGGGAAACAAAGATGCTTAAGTAAGTATAGACTTAATGTTGGTAACTAATTGTGCAGCCTTATAATATGTACATCAGTTTTACATATGAGTTGCTTGAACATAAAAGGATTGGGGGAAACTTCTGCATCCCTTGCATTTTTTTGCAATGCCATCATAATTGGTGTAAGTACAAGGGGAGAATCTCTTACTTGGAGAGGTTCTGTGTTTTGCATTTGTAAAGGAATAAACTTTCCAGTGTTGCCCTGAATAAACCTATATATTTTCTTGTGAGGATAATTTTAGTGATTAAAATGTAATTAAAATTAAAATGTAATTAGTGACTAAATAGGTAAGAGCAAAACAGAAATCTCCGTGGCATGAGAGGTTTCTGACTCTTGGAAGGGTGTTAATCTCATTGGGGTGTTTGGGGGAATAAAAACCCAGCAACAGTAATTATCTAATTAATAGACATCAGGGTCTGCTTTCTGTAAGTGCTTTTCAACAGATATGTTGCAGTTATTGGAGGCAGAAACATAAGGGTAACCTTGCAAGTAGAGCAAGGCACAATTAAAACTGAAAATTGAGACTTGCACATTAATTAGAAGATCATTAACTACCACTCATGATAATGTGCCTTCATGTCTTCCCCTCCTCCTGTTCTTCCCCCTCTTGATAAAAGTATGAATTCCAATTTATCATCACTTCATGAAGGAAAGTACAATTATGTTGTGCTTCCATATGATCTCATAATGATGTGGGGATTGAAAACCCTGTTTCATTTAATTCTTAAGAAGTCCAATGTGTCCTTGTGGCGAAAGAGGGATGAGAAATCAGGAAAATGGGAACTGTTTAAAAGGAAATGTTTGAGGAGAGGTTTTGGATAAAGAAGAAAATCCTGAGTCTGTGTCAATATAAAGATTAGACTGAGGCAGTTTTCTCAGTAAGCATAATTTAAACATGGTTAATTTAATTTGAAAAAGGCTGAAATAGACAGGCAAGTATGGCCTTAGAATATACAACCAGCTGTCTTGAATTCAGTGAAAATGCCTTCTACAAGATGGGATGTGAAAATTGAGGCATTTGCAAGACTTGGGAAATATAAGAGTCCATTTCTGATTCATCCACAGCTGGCAAGCACAGCACCTATTATTTCTGACAATACACGCTTTCATTTCATGAACAGTGTGAGTATTTAGCTTTCAGGTTTTGAAGACACTTCATTAACAGTAAAGAAGGTAAAACTGAGTAAAAAAAATCACCTAATTTGTTGTTTTTCATTTGGTTGGCAAAAAGACAAACAAAGCACTACTGCTGCTTAGAATGACAACAGGTTTTCTTGATTCTCTGAATTGTTGATAATTAAGGGAATAAATGTTCTGAGGGTGATTGTGATTCTGTGTGTGTTATTGTGATTGGGGTTTGAAAATATTTTGACTTCTAAAGAAGTTTTCAAGTTTTTTTGGTTTTGTGTGTTTGTTTTTTTCCTTAAGATGAGAAGAAGCTGTACGTCTCATTTTTTGTTGGAGCTACTGCGGTTTTTTGTATGTTTTGGGTTTTTCATTTGTTTGTTTGCTTGGGTTTTTTAATGTAAGCCTGGTGGAATTGAAAACATTCCCCATCTATTGGTGAATCATTATCAAATACAGAATATTCTTCCTCTGACATGACCAGTTGCCACCACCAAAAATAGATTTAGGGGCTATATAGCTTCTGGTTGGATGGCACTTTGTCATTCTGAAAAGGGTTTTGATCCCTTTCATGAGGGGATCTTCCTTTAGGGTGCATCTAAGTTGTGGCTTAGATGGCAAAATGTTTTGCTGTGTGGTGAGACCTTGGCTGCTGCTGAAAGTCCAAGTGATTTTTGTGTTCCAGAAGGATGAGGGTTTGGCAATGCCTATTCACATCTTTGAGGATTGGGGACAGCAGATGCATAAGTGGATTAGGAAGTTCCACCTTTGACACAGAGGAATCTCATTGCTGGACCTTGTAACTGTTGTTTTTGCCATCTACATGAAATACTACAAGCTGCCAGCTACCAAAAGATGACCATCAATTGTCATTTCTATTAATATGTGATTTGTGCAGACAGAAGTCGTTATAATGATTCAAAGCTCTAATCAGCATGATAATGGATCCTAATTGCTAGGCTCTTTACAAACTTTAAGACAAAAATCTATGCTAATACCATCTGAAAGCTGGCAGCAATTTATTGTTTCTCTTTTGATCAAATTTGTTTTTTGCAGGAGGTAAAAAAGGTGTTTTAATTAGGTACTTGAAAAATAGTCCTGGTATTATAGATTCAGGTAGAAAATAGGGACAGTAACTTTATTACTTCTCCCCTTTAGTAAACAAAGATCACATACAATCTAATAGGTGAATGTGCTTTTATTAAAAATAGGTAATCAAGCTCTTGGAAGAATTTAATTAAATTAATTTTGTCTTCTTTTTTCTTTTTTTTTCCTTAAGGCTACTAAAATATAAAGTGGAAAAAAAATCTGAAAATATTCTAAATTTTAATGATCTCCTTTCAGTGCTGATCTCAGTCCTTGAAATACTCTGAAGATGAGTTCCTGCACATCTGTTTCTGCACTAGAAATATGTCTCATGGAACGACAGTCAACAGTTACATTTCCTCTCAGGTCAAAAGCTCCAATGTAAGGGTGACGTTTCACATTAGCTCATCTCTGGCCCCACAAGTATTCATCTGGATAATAGGAACGCTGCCACATCAAGGCCCTTTCTTGGCACAGTTTCATTTTTATCGTTTGCTTTCTATGCATGCATTAGAACAGAAAAACTCCCTAGCAATGCCTTGTCCAGCCCATGAAGGCAATCTTTTTCATCGTGGGACAGTAGGTCTGTTTGAGCTGAAGAACTAGTGCTTTTAGCACCTCTTTTGAGGTAGCTAGACAGCACTCTGAAATTGCTTCTGGTTTCCTTGCAAATACCACTTAACACTTTTCCTGAATACCATCAGAATCTTGGCTCTGCTTGCTATGTACTGTGCCTTGAGCTGCTGGCTGTCATTCAGTAAAACACTTATGCCATGACTAGCACATGAATTTCTAGGTAATTCACACCCCATTACGATTTCTTTCTTTCTCTCCCTTCCCTGCTCTTTTTTTTTTTAAATTTTCCTCCTTTTTTTTCTTAATTGGTATTGCTACCACGGGCTTCTTTGAGGGTATGTGCAACCTTTGGAAAAAAAGGTCCTTCCCCACATTTGTCAGCCGTGCTTTAGGTTTTGATCCGTACCATTTGTTCTCTTTCATGCACCTTTTCCAAGTGTGTTCAGATCTCCCTCGGTTTTATTTTTAGCTCCCTGCTCACTGCAGCCCAAAGAGTGTAAGCAAGCAAATACTTCCCTACCTCATAAAAATGATCTCTTGATCATTATTTGCATTTCTAACAAGCAGCTGACTTCCACTCTGCCAGGTAAGCTGATACACACAGTTCCTTGGTTTCTGCAAGGTTTCATAAACACTGATAAGGATTTCTCAAGTTTTTAACAGGTATTTCCAGTAACACTGATCCAAATTACTTTGCTGGGTGTTTGATGGAACTAGCATTTTAAAAAACAGAGGCAATTGTCTGCAGCAGGCTGTAGCCTCTCTGCTGGGCTTAATAAGCAAAGTTATGTTTGTCTGGGGGACTTTTTCAGAAAACATAATAGATGAAGACAGCTTGGTTATGAGAAGCTTGGTGTATACATCAGTTTAAAAGCTTTTCACCTACTTGATGCATTAATTCAAGTCCTCTGTGCAAGCCAAAGTTCCTGTTCCAGGCAGAGCATATGGTCTGTCACTTAGCACATGACACGTTTTTAGATCACCGTGAGTATGAGGGTGCTGGCCCTGAATGCGAATGCACAGGTTTGCCGTGCAAAAGCTGGCACCAATTTATTGCCCATTCAAATAGTTCTACTGTATTGTTGGGCCCCTTTACAGCTTAAAAATGAGGAAAGATGTTCAGGGTTTAGCTCACAGTTCTCCTTTATTATCCTTTAAATGTTCCCTGTGAGAAATTACTTCCATTCATCCACCAGCTGAAATAATATTCATAGGAGCATAAATGTATACAGTTGTATTTCTCTGTAATAGTTATGTTGACAAGTCTCATAACTTCACAGACAATTCACTGGCCTTACTGTTACTGAACTTGATTTTCTAAAGATTAATTCATCAGGGTAACTAGACTTTAGATAGATAAACTGAAATAAAAACCCAAACCAATCAAGCTCTAAGGAAAGAGATGTTCATCCAAACTTTTGATCGGCAGCTGTGAGCAACAGCAGAGAAATAGAATTTGGGATCAAGGTCATACATGTAGGAATGATTTACTCTTCAGTATGTCAGAATAAGGTCCAAGAATAAGGTCCATTCATCAGTTATGCAAAAAAAAAAAAAAAAGGTGGATACTTGTACTCTGAAAGTTGATGCAGTTGTCCAAGTAGAGGCACATTTGATTAAATACCTTCTATCCTTGTATAAAATTAGGTAGGCTACAGACTTATTGGGAAAAACTAAAATCTCTGAATATCTGGAGTCATACATGTCCTGGAGCAATTGCTATGCTTGCTTTACTATTAGCTGTTCACTTTATTTTTTTTCCAGTGGTTGTCACCATTCACTTGGGAAGCAGAAAAGGTACTTTATGACTTGAGTGAAAAATTGCACACCAGCCTGCTGAATGGTAAATCTTGGGATAAGAAATTGTAGAAAACTCATAGGATATGTTTTATCCAGCTGTGGGAACAGGTAGGTTCCCAAACTTCTTGAAAGGGCAAGCTGTGGGCAGTATTGATGGAGCTTTTCCACAGCAATGTTCCTTGTTCTGATTTTTCTGGCTACTTTTGTGCCTCAGAGAAAGCAGTCAAGTATGAAGTTGAGAAAGATTCAGTGTGATGAGCGGTAATCATTTAAATGGCTGATAAAAATCCTACTGGGACCTGAATTTAGGTATCTCTACTGTTAACATTTCCAACTTTCCCTCTGGATTTGTTCCTCACAGCATGTAAAGGAGAGGGAGTATCCTTCCAGGTCTGAACACAGAACATGTGACAGCTAAGAAGTGTGGGGGCCTTAACATAAGGAAAGATGAAGGTGCTTCAATGCTTTTGTATCTCTGAAAGAAGCCACAGCAAGGTTACCTAATGAGGTTTAAAAATGGACTTGCAGGAAGGCATAGAGTCATCCCTGAAAAAAATGCACCTTGGCTTGGATTGAGGCACAAAATGAAAGTATTAATTGCTCTTGCATGTGTATTTATGGTGGGAAGGCTTGTGTGAGTCTTGGAAAATGGATTTGCATGCTGAGGGAGGTGAGCAGGGTGTGATGAGCATGTCTCCAGTTTTATGAGAAATGTACCTCATTTCTTCAGTTTCCTGATAAAATTATCAGCCTTGTTAGCTGTATCATTTACAGTGAGCAGTTCAACATATGTTCTGATTCAAGATCACTTTGCTCAAACTTTTCTCTTGTCTCTATTTCAAACAAAGTATGAAATCAGCCTCAGGTTAGTAGATGTTAGCTTTGCAGGCTGTTGCACTGAAAATCCTTGCACTTGAAATTCTCCTGGAACCTCTGGGAGACAAGCACATTTCTGACTTCAGAAGAAGAGGAGGTGAATGCAGAAATGAGGGAGTGGACTGAGCAATCAAAGGAAAACTAAACATTCCTCTTCTAGCTCCTAAAGTAAGAACCACTCTTGCCTGACTTGGATTCTACCCACTTTTTTAAAGTCATCGAGTTTGCTGTTGACATTAGAAGAGATAGATTTAGCCTGGGACAATGCACTGCAGAAAATAGCTTTCCTCTCTAACTCTGCACTTGCATGGGACACTGAGAAGGTGACCTATACTGTCAACTCTTCTCAGCTGCAGATTAAAAAAAACAAACTTTCCAGTGATGTTAATCACTAATTTCTGCTGGTGTTCATTATCAGCCGAGCTAGACACATTTATGAAGGCCACACTTAATAATTTATCCCAAAAACCAAATTCTGCTTAAGGAGCAAGGAAATGTGGCAGATGCTCATTGTGTCCTAATTTACAGTGTCAGACGACACCTATAAAGGTGCAGAGTGTAAGCACATGGGAATGGGATTTGGGGATTTGTGTATCTTTGCTGTTTTAGAGGATTTGCTGCATATGAATTTTACTCTGTATTAGTTGGAGACTGTTCTGAATGGTTTGAATGGTGGATGGAAGCCATCCCAAGCTCTACAGGTACCTCTCTGGGGAATGAACTTATTCACTGAACAAAAGGAATAGGAATTTTAGGATGGAAACATGAGGCAACCTCTTAGAAATAGAAGCATAAATCTTGGGTTTAATTTAGACCTAGTTAATTATATTCATAGTAAACACTATCTTGTATTGCTCATGATTGTGTTTTTTTTGTATAACAGGGGTTTGGCCTGAGATAAAAAGGAAGTTGGAGTATAGAGAGAACGCAGATCAAGCCACTATGGTTAATAGCTACGTTCTACTTTATTCAGCTAAGATGGCTACATTTATACAGTTCCATATAGTTTACAAATCACAGCAGCTCTCTATTGGTATACAGCAGAGAGAAGGACGACATCATACTTTGTTTTACTAACTCTTAAGGTGGCTATCACGTGCCCACTAACAAATCCATTCAGTGACCTTCACAACCCTATTATCTTTCCCCGACACCTTAACTGCTAATTTCTAACTGCGCCACACTTGGCTAAGAATTTCTAGCTGCGTCACAGGCTTCAAGGCCTCACAGGCCTTCATCTGAGGCCCAGGCTAGGTGATTCACTCACAGTCCAAATATTCACTATCTTCAAAAACTCTGCTACATTTTTGGCTTTGTTTTTTTTTGAGCAGGGAACGAAAGCAGTTTTTAAAATCTTTGGCTGCTAATGTATCTAGCCATTATTAGAAGTTTAGAATAAATAAGAAGAAATACTCTTAGAAAAACTGGTCTGCCTTCACAGTGGTGCAGTTCCACCGATTACAGTAGGCTTTGTGAGAGAGAAATCAATGTAAATTAAAGTACTTATATTTATAAAGTACTCTTTGATCAAGGGCCTCTGCATTGAATGATTCTTACAATGTCTAAAATATAATAAAAAAATTCCCTGTTGAAAACATTATACAGGGTGTTGCAATAATTTGCTCAAGGCTGCAGATCAGAGGAATCAAGCAACAATATTCAGTCCACTCTTTAAGTGTTCTGACTGCAGTTGTCTCTAACATACTTGACTGATACTGCTGGAGTAGGGAAAAAATAAGTGTGAGAAGAAAACGATTGTGAGATAATCAGTGAGCTGCTTCTATTATTGTATCCTTATACAAAAATGCAAATATAGCCATTACTTTCCAGATGCTATATTGGATTAAAACCAGAGGAAAGAAAAATAGAGGTTCAACAGTCTGCTGGCAAAGACTGAGCAAAGAATTAACTACTGCTCCTTGCATCTTTTAAAAGGAAGAAAACCCAGTTGTGCCTTTGTGTATAGAGCTATGTGTAGGTACTGTTGATTGTACATCAGTATAGCTGCTGGAGAGTTGCAGTTTCCATTCTGTGGGATGGGTTTGACAGTATTTCAAGTCTTGCTTTTTACCTAGATGGGTGTCCTGGGTTGCAAGTATAAGATATGCACAAAGTATTCTATCACCATCTTCATGAACTGTTGAAACCAATTGCTGAAGCAGTGTTCTTCCAGATTTCCCCCTCCCTCTTCTGTTAAGGTGTCTTCTGTTAAGGTGTCTTCTGTTAAGGTGTCTTCTGTTAAGGTGTCTTCTGCTAATGGGTCTTCTGCTAATGGTCTTTTGTTAATGGGTCTTCTGTTAATGGCCTGCTGCATGACTCATAGGTACCTCCCTCCGGGAGTTATCTCTCTTTAATGGGCCATTAAGGACCGCCTGTATGACTCATTATCCCATTGTGAGATGCTCCGCCCAGGGGGAGGAGCCAAGCATTCTCACCTGGCTATAATCTGGGATTTGGGACAATACGGGGGACCTTACCCACTGGATTCCCAGAGGATCAGAGCTATCAGACCTTTCTATGGGAACACTGCTTCCATCATCCCACTCAGGTTGTATTCTGACTCTGTCAGTGGTCTTTTGTATTATTGCATCTATTTTTTTTTCTCTTCTTCCTATTAAATTGTATTTCTGATTTGAAGCCTCTCACTCGTTTTGCTTTCAAACCACTACGATGGGATAAAAATTTTTCCACAGGGGAAAAGTCTGCTGCTTCAAGCTAGATTGATATAATTCCCTACTGCCATCAGCTTTAGTAGTGGGACCATTTGAGAGTGTTAATGCATCAGATGCTGCATCACCATCCACATCTATTGGCTGAGATCTCCAGACCAGTCTTATCTCCAATCCTAGGACTTGTTGGTTCAGTAAGAGAGATAAGTTTGGTGTCAGACAGGGAATTTCCTTCCCAGTGGGGACAGTCTGTGAAATGAGATAAGGGTTGCTTTAGCATTTCTAGCAGAGGTAGATTGATCTTGGGTAGCTGGGAGATAAAATGGCAGATGAAATTCAAACTAGATGAGGCCTCTTGAAGACAAAAATACCTTGAATAAAATGATGGGCTATGAACGGGCTGCTACTGCTCAAGAATAAGATACTAGTGTTGTCCTAAATGTCAGCATTGACTTTACTATTGTCCTAGGGTGACGTTATGATGCTTGTATCCCCAGTTGTCTGTTCTTTGTGCTGTATGTTGTGTTCTGTACCTTTAAGACTGGTTCTGAGAGTGAAGCAAGGAAAGAAGAACCACACAGTTTGCTTTGAGAAAACAGCATTCACTCCTACACATTTTTTCCTCTGGACTCTGTGTGTTCGTCGGATGCATGGACAGCGGCCGGACAGAGATCTTTTTTGCTTTTAGTTAGTTTACCTAGCTGAGGCACAGAAGCTCCCTGGACTGTTTTGTTTTTTTTTTTTTTTTCTTTTGTTTCCTTGGGATTGTTTAAACCTGTCCTGGACTGAAAAACCCAGAGAGACACCGGGATCTCATGTCTGCGGCCCACTGAAGCCTGGAGCTCGGCATTTCCCAGCGCCTAACAGACTGGGACTGATAAGAGACTGAGAGAGCTGAGCTAACTCACAGCAAGGACTTCTCTCAGTTTTGCCATCTTTCTTCAGAGTGGCAAGACATTTTGTTGTTTCATATTATTCATTCTTTATGCTCATGGGCATTTTGTTAGTTTAAATAAATAGTTTTTTCCACTTTTTTCCAAGGTAGTTCTTCTCCTGGACTGGCTGTGGGGGGGAGGGGCCATTTGGATTTGCTCTTCAGAAGAACCCCATTCAGAGGTTTGTTCCCAAATTTGCCCTAAACCAGGATAACTGCCTTATTTCAGTCAAAAAAGAAGTGAATTGAGGTTTGGAATTACTAGAAAAGGAATGGAGTGCAAACCAGAGGTCATTATTGGGCAACTGTAAATCTGTGATTCAGCTGCATCTTGAATACTACATGGAATTCTGAGTCTTCCGTCTCAAGCTGGAAATTATAGAATTGTAGGAGAGTAAAAAATAGTGTCAAATGTGGTCAGAAGGCTGACAAAAGGGTTCAATGGGAAGAAAAAAGAGGTGGGAAGAGATTGTAGAAGCAGGTATGATGCAATAAAAGGTTCAAGGAGTTGTGAGGGTATCAAAGGAGCTAAATAACAAATAATTAGTTGTCCTTGTATAAGAAACAGTAGGAGTCATTTAATGGATGGTTAGTTCTTCATACAATATGCAATTGGATTGTAGAACTCCTTGCCACAGGATTTTAAAGCAATAAAGAGGTGAATAAAAACCAAAATCCAAAAAGCAAGCAAACATGCATCCTACTGGACAGTGCAAGGGGAAAAATTTGAAAAAAAGAAATCTCTTTAGGGATATTAAAGTATCACTGCTGGACCCAGAAGATTATTTTGTGGTAAGGTACTAGGTGTTTCCACTATCCTCATGCAGTCACTATTGGTC
This sequence comes from Trochalopteron elliotii, assembly GCA_024734555.1. Taxonomy (NCBI): domain Eukaryota; kingdom Metazoa; phylum Chordata; class Aves; order Passeriformes; family Leiothrichidae; genus Trochalopteron; species Trochalopteron elliotii. The sequence goes on along the minus strand of JANPWX010000271.1, from coordinate 5,790,681 downwards.
ATGCTGAGCTAATTGAATATTTACTATTTAAGCAGCACACTCTTATAAAAAAACCCTATATTTTTAAATGGATAAATAAACTCAGAAGGGTTTTTATACAGCTTCACTTATGCTTCTTTGATTTCACCAGTATTAAGAGCTGTGCTCTGTAATCTAGAATATACTGATAATAAGAGCAGTATTATTATAGGGGGGGAAGCAACTTATATTCCTTGACTTGTTGGCTCACTGACGAATTAAAATAGATACCATAAAAATGCAGGAGTAAAAAGGTGAGCAGCAGCATTACAAAACCATTAAACAGGGCTTCACAGTAATTTGCTCAAGGCTGCAGATCAGAGAAATTAAGAAACAATATTCAGTTTACTTTTTTGAAGTGCAATTGAAATAGGGGAAAAATAAGTGTGAGAAGAAAACCATTGTGAGAAAATCAGTGAAATTTTATTATTTGGAGCCTGAGTCTTTATGCTTTGTTTTGCTCTGAATATAAGGCTTTTGAGGCTTATGCAAGCACATGGTCAACAAGGAAATCTCTGGTCTTCATTCCAGAGAGGAGCAGCAATTTGTTTCTGTTGGAGTTCCGGGAACAGCCACTAATTGGGAAGACTCACTCTTGTCATAGAGGGTTCAGTTATGGAATTCCTAACAAAGGACGCTTATCCCAACCTTAGCTCCGTGGGGAAGAAGGTTGGTTTGCCACTGCTGTGGGGCACAGTACCCAAGCAGGAATAGCTTTGAATATATGCCTTAAGAAAACAACGTTAATATAAAATGGAAGTGGAGACTGCAGAATGGATTTCTCTGGGTGTTAGGATTGATTTATTTAATGCAGGAAGGATAAATATGTGAGTGTTTCTTTGAGTAAATGGCTAGATTATCTTTCTCTTTGTTCCTAGAGTGTGTGTGCTCTCCAGAAACTATCTTCTTAATAAATTAAATGGCAACAATGTTCATAGTAGAAAAAGGGAAATTAAACTGGCTATTGAACCACCGCAGAAAATGAAATTATTTCTCTGTAAGCTAAACATGTTTAAATAGAGCTACACAAAAAGAAAAGGGAATTTTTTTTCTCCAAAAAGTATTTTTCTTTGACATCATACTGTTTCTAATCTTATTTTTTTGAATAAAACAACTCTGTTTGCAAGTGTTTTGCCATCAAGCGATATGAATGCTTTTTTTCCTGAGTAGTAACTTGACTGAAAATGGATATCCAGAACAGCAATGGATTCTCAATTCATTCTGGTGCAATATGGTAACTAAGTGCCTGCTAAACAATACAAACCCCACAAAATGGGAGGAGCAGCTGAGGTCACTAGGTCTGTTCAGCCTGGATAAGAGGAAACTATGGGGAGACCTCATTGGAATCACAGCCTCCTTATGAGGGAAGGGCACTGACCACTTCTCTCTGGTGACCAGTGACAGGACCTGAGGGAATGGCCTGGAGCTGTGTCAGGGGAGATTTAGGTCAGGTATTAGGAAAACGTTTTTTACCCAGAGAGTGATTGGGCACTGGAAAAGGCTCCCCAGAGCAGTGGTCACAACATCAACCCTGACAGAGTCCAAAAATGTTTGGACAATGCTCTCAGGCACATGGTATGACTATTGAGGATGGTCCTGCGCAGGGCCAGGAGTTGCTCTCAATGATTCTTGTGGGTCCCTTTTAACTCAGCATATTCTGTGACTCTACAGCATTTAAAGATTTCATTCCTTGTAGGTTTGAAACAAGGCTTGTAAGGAACAATCTTCTTTACATAACCTTAAAGATTAATTTTATAATGGATACTTTCAAGTTTATTTTAGAAGAGAAGCTATCTGCTGAAACAAAATGAATGTATGTGTGTGTATTTTGGAATGGTACTTCAGCAGACCAACCTATATTTATTGATTCTGTTGCTAAAAAGATGAAACATCCTTTTTCTCCTAGTTTCAAGATTATTATTGCCACAGAATATAAGTTCAGTTATTGGAACAATACATTAGGCCTAAATGTTTTATAAAATTCTGTTAGCCAAGAGCTGGATCCTAAAGTATTGGGAATAATTTCAAGTGTTGTTTCTTTCTTGGAAAGTCCTAAGACTGTGCAAAGCATTTGAGATGAAGAAAATATTAAACCAACACATTTTTACACACTGTGGTTTGTTCTTTAGTATAATAGCTGTCTGTAGTCACTTGAAGACAGTGGTCTCAAGAGTATGGACAAATTTTGGTCAGGAGTCAATTTCAGGAAAATTAATATACTTTAACTTGATGGAGGAGGATAATTATAATCCTTATCTGTCAACTAGCAGTGTTTTCTAGTTTTATTGCTCTGAGTGCCTGAAAAAATAAGTGCATGAAGGTTACTATATAAAACACGTGCACCATATATCTGTGTTTATAGTTACCATATATCTGTGTTTATAGTTATTTGGCAAATTTTAGCTGTCATTTTGTTTTATTTAGAATACAATTTTCCATTAATCTGTTTGGTGGTGAAGGTGTGTGATGGCACCCTGAAACTCTTTGATTTTTAATGCCATAGTTTTACCACTGCTTTTAATGCAAGGAAAGCTACATTTTTGATAGGCAATGCACAGTTGATAACAAAATTCTTTTCAGTGTTACAAGAATCCCTATGAATTGCAGAGGTTTCAGATGGATTTTGATAGTTTTTTGTTAATAACTGAATGATGTGGAGGAGCATTTCACTATGGCAGAGAAGATCACTGAATGACTTTTTTTCCCATAATTTGGGCATGGCCTAGACCAAGTCCAGCTCAGCTTGGCTCAGAATTTGTTGGGAGCTGTGGAAATACATTCTTCCTACCATCGTTTGACATTGTTTGGGCAACGGTTGGATTCGATGATCTCAAGGGTCTTTTCCAACCTAAATGATTTTATGTCAAGACTGTCTTAGTTTGCAATTTTCACAATGTTATTTACCTTCAGTTTAGCAAGATTTCCATGGACTATTTGGGCACACTGAGTTGTGAACACAGCAATCTTTTATCTTTTGGCAGTCACAGCAGAAAGCAGTTGCACTTCTGTAGCTTTCAGTTTAACTCAGATTCCATTTTGGATAGCATGTGGTGCACAGACTGTCAAACATTCTGATCATGGGGATGTCTGGCCGACCACTTGATTATGGCCTCTTATTTGCTCAAGTTCAATTATCACACTGGGAACATCAAAGAAGTGGCAAATATATACAGATATCCTGATGTGCACACCATGCAGATGTGTGGTTTCATAATAATTCTTAAGAAAGGTAATATTTATAAAACATAATCCAGAAAGGGAAAAAAAACCCAACCTTTTAAAGGTCTTTGGATTGAAGTACTGTAAGTTTGTGATCAGGATAAATGCAAGGATAAGTAAGGATATGGCAGGTGGTCAAGGGAAAATAAGTTTATGGGTATAGACCATAATTCAATTAAAGGGTGATTCTTTGGTTGTAGAAGTGTATTTGATTTTATTTTACAGGGAAATGCAGGAACCAGTTTTGTTGCCATGGTATTTCTCTCTTCCAGGAACATGCAAGAAATCTTTAACATGACTGTGAAAGAGATGACAGTTCTGCTTCTTCTATGATATTGGGAGTTGACTTATAGGTCCAGTATTGTCATTGTCTGACAGTGGCAAATTTTTGAGCATGAACTATTTACATCGCAGTTTTATCCAAGGTTTAACAGTAGCATTGAAGCTGCATTTTTTTACGGCGACAACATGGACAAGTATAAAAAGATACAGATGCAAAGTGTTTCTAATCTGCTGCTCCATCAAACACCACTGCATGAAAAAGAATAAAAGAAGTGGGGGGAAGGTGAGGAATGTTGAGGGAAGGAGGGAGGGAGTGAAGAGAGATGGAGAGGCCTCAGTCATTCAAGTTGCATCTCTCATTTCTCTTGGTTCCAGCAGCTACTTCTGTGCACTGAGGGATAAACCTAAGAAGCATAAGGTAATTTCTTTTATCATAATAAAATCCTGGAGAAAAAGCTCTGTTTGTGAACACCAGTCAATGCATTTATACATAGACCATAAAATTCAAAATAAATGTTAGTGAGGAGTCAGTCTTTCCTTTTATTGTTTTTTGACAGAAGATATATATGCATTCTGTTTCAAGGATCATAAAACAATTAATTGTTTTGTTTCTTTCATGGTCCTTTTTATAAGAACATCAGATGGATTGGGAATGTAATTCTGAACCTGTGGATAAACCAGCTACAGAGATAGCAAAAAGCACCTGAGAAGTAAGCATAGAATAAGCTTCGTTTAATTGAAGTGGTGATTTAATTGCCATCACTAATTTTTACTTGCAGCTTCTGGTGCCAGTGTGCCATATTGACTCAGGATGAGGTGCAGCGATGTAATGTTGGGGGTTAGATTTGTCTCTTTTTTACTTCTAGAATTTTTTCCCATAAGGTGCTAGGAAACTAACTACTGGGTACTTATAGGTACTCAGGCAGAACAAAGGGGCCAAAGGGGACGAGTTGTAGCACGTGGCTACATTTCTTTGGGTCCCTGGGGAGTTTCTCTCGGAGGGGGAGATAACTCGAGTTTTGAGGGCAGGTAAAGGACAGGGCTGGGGGCAGCTTCTCTCTTGCTCTCGGCATTGGAGAGAGGATGTCCAGGCTGCTGCTTGCTGCAGGAAGAGTTCACTGTCCCCACCGGGTCCAGTCCTAAGAAAATCTACCAGCATCTGCCTGTGTGCCCAGGAGTTCTGAGCTCGCCTCCTCCTGCCCTGCTGGGCCAGCCCCGTCCCGCTGCCGCCTTTTCTTCGGCCCTGCTTTGAGGCTTTTTGCTATTCTGTGGCCCTGTCCTGCCCTGCCCTGCCGGGACATCCCTGCCATTCAGCTATCACCTTGGAGCTTCTGCTATATCTCATCCACCAGCCCGGGATTTTCCACCGTTCCAGCTTGGTGCTCTTGGAGTCCCAAGAGATGAGACTGCCCCGGGCTTTGTGAAGCAAAGCCCCTCGAGGTTCCTGGTTCTGTTATTATTGCTGTAGTTGTTGTTTGTTTGCCTTGTTATATATGCTAGTAAAGAACTGTCATTCCTACCCCCATACCTCTGCCTGAAAGCCCCTTTAATTTTCAAAATTATAATAATTCAGAGGGAGAGGATTTGAATTCTCCATTCCTAGGGAGGCCCTGCCCTTCCCTAGCAGATGCCTGTCTTTCAAATCAAGACATGTAATTATAAGATGTTAAAGCATAAACGTGTTACTCTGGACTGTTCCTAAAGACCTGGCTTCTAAAGCTGCAGGTGAATAAATGAAAAATAAAACATGGTACTGTGATAGATATGATTATAAATTCGTGCAATTAAACGTAGAAGTTATAGTAAATGTAGTATATGATAGAATGTATATTTTTGTAACCCTGTGAATGTAAGACTAACCTTGATTCCTGGAATGGGACAGGCGTTTTCCAAATACAGGGACATGCTTTGTGTACGAATTAACATCTTGATTTACACCAGAAAGGAGGGTGGCTTGCCAGGATGTAGCTCCTTGAGCTAATCAGATCTTGGGCACCCGGACCATCAACCCACCATCAACCCACCATCAACCCACCATCAACCCATCGACACCCATTTCGAGGGTGGACCCTGCATTTGAGGACATCATCATCCCAAAGGAGGATTCCTGGAAGGTCCTTTCAGACTCGGCCCAGCACCGGGAAATCTGTTCAGGGTTCATCATCAAGTGAAAAGTCTGGGTTTGAATTTGAAGACAATACCTCTGCTGCCGGGAGGCACAAAATACAGTATAAGAACTCAGACTCAAACCCCAGCAAATCGTGGAACAGTGCGAGATAGCAGCCCTGCTGTCGGTCGTCTGTTTCACCCAACATTCGAATGCTGTTTTCGTGGCTGTCCCAGATAGATTTTAAAATGGAAAAATAAAATTTGTTCTTTCTATCCGATTGGCTAAAATAAATTTATAACAGTACTGACAATGGGGTTCAAAAACACTGGGACAAATGAAATGAATCACAGAGTTGGTGCAGAATTCAGCCTGGAATAACCTGATGAAAATCACTAATTTTTACCCAAACTCCATGCCAAATTCTAAGGAAGGAAGGATGGTTTTTTGCTGTGTGGAAGATGTTAAGAAATAAATGGGTGAAGAACAGATTTTTAAGCACTAAAAAAATGGAATGGGAAAAATAGAATTGGAAACTATAGTGATGTTTCTCTTGGCATTGTTTCAGGGTGATTTTTTTTTTAAATCTTCCTTTAGCAACAGTATTACACAGTGGACCTATATTCAGTTTGTGGCTTGCAAGACAAGACTTTTTTTAGTATTGTTTTTAAGCTATTTCTCTGTCAAAATCACTTAGAATTCTGAACCAGTGGTGCAAGTACTCGCAAAGATCTTGGTGACCTGCACAGAGCCTCCTTGTTTTGATATCCAGGTTAGCAATGGAAGTTTTGACAGGCACAAGTCTTGAACACACTCTGAGGTTGAAATAACCCCTTGATATAACATAAAATTGTTGATACTCAGCCTTGCACTGACAACTCTTGTCATGCAGTTTTGTTCTGTGGGGTCTTGGGCAGATAGAGCATCCATTGCTTCTAATGACTTTGAAACAGGCTTTGTAAATCACTTATTTTATTATATGGAAATTTTACAGGGTGCCCATACCTCTTCTGCAAAATAGTTGTTGATCTCTAAAGGAAAAAAGGTTGAAAAGTCATTTACTATGTTTATTTTACCTGGTTTGGTTATGTAATGTGATTTCTGCTGTCTTTAAATTAGGAAATGGTGCAACTATTTCCTGTAGCCCTGTGAGATCCTAAAATGGATTGATACAGATTTTCATATAATGTTGTATGATATTTTAGATGGCTAAAACACCACTTCCTCAATAACTTCTTAGAATATCTTTGTAGCTTCAGACTTCTAATCTCTAACTTCAGTAAATCATAGATGGTTTTGTTTTTAATATTGTACGAATGAAAGACTTGCTCAGTCTTTAATAGGAAGACCAGTTGCTTTCCAGGTACCCAGCCCCCTGAGCTGAAAGACAGGTTTGGGGAACAGAATGGAGCCCTTCTAATCCAAAGGGAAACAATCTGGAACCTGCTACACCACTTGGACACCTGGAAGTCTATGGGGCTGGATTGGAATCACCCAGGAGTACTGAGGGATCTGCAGAAGTGCTCACCAAGCCACTTTCAATCATTTACCAGCAACCAGGGAGGCCCAGGTGGCTGGAAGTCAGCCAATGTGACACCCATATACAAAAAGGGCTGAAGCAGGAGACGAGGAGCTCCAGGCCTGTAGGTCTGAACCAGGTGCCAGGGAAAGTCACATCATCTTGAGTGACACCACACAGCACATGAAGGACAACCCAGAGATCAGGCCCAGCCTTCATGAGTTCATAATAGGCAGGTCCTGGTTGATCAGCCTGGTCTGCCATGACAAGGTGACCCTCTCAGTGGATGAGGGAAAGGCTGTGGATCTTCTCTATCTGTAGCAGACTGTAGTAAAGCCTTTGACACTGTTTCCCACAGCATTCTCCTGGAGAAATTGGCTTTACATGGCTTGAGATGGGTGTACTGTTGGATGGGCAGCAAACTGCATGAATGGCTGGGTCCAGGGAATGGTGGAGAATGGAGTTAAATCCAGCTGGTGGCCAGTCACGAGTGGTGTTCCCCAGGGCTCAGTATTGGTGTCAGCACAATATCTGTTTAATATGTTTTATATGTTCAGTATCTTCAACAACCTGAACAAGAGGATCAAGGACACCCTCACTAAGTAGGGCCAGGGTGTTGATCTGCTGGAGGACAGGAAGGCTCTTCAGAGAGGTCTGGAGAAACTGGATCATGGGCTGAGGCCTCTTGTCTGAGGTTCAACAATGCCAAGTGCTGGGTCCTGCACTGGAAAAAAAAGACTTTATCCTGTGGACTAGAAGTGCCAGATCTTTAAAAGCTACACATATGCGTGCTAAGGGTATAGTGGGCTTTGGCAGTGTCATGTTAACTGTTAGTTACATTAAAGATCTACTGCAACCTGAAAGATTCCATAATTCGATGGCTATGTTTTTACTGTGCCTAGTTGGAGAGGTTTTACAGAGAAAGAACTTTTCTTCCCTATTTTATGAAAGGTTGGATACATTTACCTCGCACTCAGCAGCACTTCCAGTCCTCTCGTGGCAGCCAGCAACTGCTTTTTATTCACAGCACACTTCTGGTGTCATTACTTCTCAATTCCTGTCTGCTGCTAACATTAGGAATCCTCCCAAGACACGTCATCTCTATCACTGCAAGTTGATATTCATTTATTTCCTTCAAGGTCCGCAGCTCTGCCCCATACAACACCAGGGAGAGCCCCAAGGAAGCAGCTGAGTGGGAACATGGGCTTACATTCAGAGAATGCAGAGAATGTCCTAAAAACGAGTGGTAATTTACCCAACTGATTATCCACTGCTTTAAAACCCAATCAGCTGTTTACAATCAGCTCTTTTGGGTCACGCACCATGAATCTAATCAAATCATACTGGAAAAACAGCATGGCAGGTTGTGGGCTTTTCCCTCCATGTGTGTCCTTTTATAGCTCACTCAGGATAAGGAGAGTAGTTGAAATAAAAGTAGGGAAATAATAAATCCTACCTTTTTTTTTCTTTCTTTTTTTTTTTTTTTTTTAATCCATGAAGGTGAATAATGCAGAATCAAATACTAGAAGTGTTTTCCTTCCAAATTTTTATTCAGTTTACTCAGTGTGATTTATATTATATTACTTTTGGTCATTTCCAGGTCTGTTCTTTCTACAGCTGTTAGTTTTGAGTTTGGTCCTTCCCTGAAACCCGTTCGCAGAAGGATTTTTCACTTCAGATAACTTGGAAGTGTTTTTATGGAAAAGGAAATTCATTTCATGAAGGTTTACATGCTTTTTCCCCCTCCAGAGCAACTTCTTAAGACCCTAGGGGACAGTGATAAGTAAGAATAAATAGGAAAAAGTATTTCAGGATCTAACAAACAGAAGACCATGAGGGCCCAGCTGGACAATTAATTCACTCTGTTGGCAGCTTCAATTGTGAATCATTGTTAAGAATTTTCTGAGTCCTTGGAAGATATGGTTAATGGGCTACTGGCCAAAAGTAATTTTCTTTTTGGCTGTAGAAAACCCTAGGCTCTCAGTAGACTCTCTTACCTTGGTGAGTTTGATAGGAGTGCTGATAAAAACCATCAGTTGGCTTTCAGATGCACCAAGACAGACTTGCCCATCATCATTCATGGAGATACAGTGCAGCTGCTTCCCAGGGACTATAGCCAAAAGGCTTGTGTCTGATGAATAAATAGTGCTGAGCAGACTAAATTTGAAGATCTGGCTTTTATGTGGGTGCTGACAGAAGGGGTAGATATCTCTTGAATTTTCCATACCTTTTAATAGCCCATTGTATATTGAAAGTGCTTGTGTAGTTGATTTTAAACCATACTACTCAAGATGCACATGTTAAGAAACAGAAACTGTAGGTTTCTAATTTCCATCAATGGGAAATATTTCCATTTTTTTGTTATTGTACATCTTGATTTATTTTAAGGTAGTATTTCACGTTTGTGTAGCATTGCATTTAATTTGACAGTGGTGTGTTAAAGACAGGACCTTTTCACAATGATCAGGAGGTGCAGAGGTTTGTTATGACTAGGGATTCATGGCACATTGGAAAGGGAGAGAAAGTTAATTTTAACAGTTTATAGCAGAAATTCCAACATTGAACATAGAGATGTGATTCATAAAACCCTCTCATTTCCTCAGTGTCCTCATGCTCATTTTTCAAATTCTCATCTGTTGATACATAGGAGGCACTGAGGTTGACTGAAACACTCTGCTCTCTGGCAGGACCTCATGTGTGTAAAGCACTAATGTTATCCTCTTCTGGGATTATTTTACTTTTAAAAGAGTATTTAAGCCCTAGGGTAGGATTGAATACTGGTCTATTAATACTATTTTGACATCAATGCTGGAGTATGAGTTGGGTTTGGGCACCTGAATGGATTTTAAATTTTCTGTTCTAGGCAGTGAAAATCTTGTTTGGCTTTGCGCTATTGATTTATTATTCTGAGGTCTGCATCCACCTGCAAGCAATTCTTACAAATAAAGATGAGATTTTAATACCTCTGTTGGTTTCTGTTTAAGCAGAAAAAATTGCATTTGGTTGTTGACCTGCAGGGCTGCAAGACTCCACCCTTCACAGTATAAGGAGATCTGAGAGTGGGTCTGAAGGCTGTCGGCAACATCTGAAGCTCCATATTTTAAATAGGTGCTTTCATCATCAGCTTTAGAGAAACGTTTCTTCTTTCAGCTTCTACTTGCAGAGATTAAGCCTGCACACCTACATCCTGATCCAAGTGGGAAGATGGTTATGATTCTGTAACTGTCTGGTGAGAATAATTAGGTCATTGCACATGACTGGCAGTGCTAAAAACCAGCTGGAATTTGTACTGATTGTGACTTTGTTGATTGTTGAATGGCTGGTGGTGAGATATTTCATTGAAAGTGTTTATCTTGGAGCTGTGACATTGTGTGTGTAGTGGGTTTATGAGCCAGATAATGTTCTCTCTTCTGTAATGTGTATGAATTTTAGGAGTTTTGATTATTTTCATAGTGTCAGTCAATAATGTTTGTGATACAAACCACTTTTTTTCAGTAAAAGGGCTGAAAGAATTGGTGCTCTGTACAAATTGATGCCTACTAACAGCAATAACCTGAACAGAGGCACTTGCAGAGTTTTGGGACATTTCTTGAACCTGCCTTGTTGTACATTTTATTAAATACAAATATCCAGGAGAAGGCTACATAGTCTTGAATTTGGTTTTACCTGGTTGCAAAGGAGGTTGTTACAGAATAATTAATGCAGAAAAGTTCTGCAGCATTAACTCCAATTGCCAAGGCAGGTACTGCAAAAGAAACACCTGGTCTGTTATGTAAACATTCTTTACCAACAACTCCTAGTCCTTTTCATAGTTAAAAATGTGAAAGTGAGTGTTTAAGATGTCTTAATATGAGAACATAAGAAACAGACATGTAATGGAACTAAGTATTCTTGTAGATACACTTTATTTGGAACTCTAGTTAAAAGGCAGTGTAATTTCTGATTTAAAAAAGTGGTTGCAGTTCAGCTTAGTACAAAGAATCATGACACAAGGAGGAGAAGACAAGAAATACATGAATGAACAAAGAGTGGAAGTCTACTAAGTAAAGAGTGTTATGGAGGACATGCTCTTTTCCATAAAAAAAGAGGAATTTTACTGTTTAATGTTGGTCAAAATAGATTGGACTGATATAATTCCTTAGTCACTAATCACAACTAAAATGGCAAAAGGATATCAGTTTTTCAAATGTTCAAATTTTGCTTCATTAGTCAGAGCATGGTTATATTTGGTTTCTAATTTATTTTCATTTGCTATTAGCATGAACAATGAAAATGGGACCTGAGTTTTGATGGTACCACTAAGGAGACAAGGGTGGCTCACCCACCCTGGGGCAGCAATCACCAGCTGGTGATCCTCAGAGGTCTGATAGGTTTCCAGGTTGGAATGGGAGAGTGTTTCCTAGGGTGCTCAGACTTTATTAGTGTCTCATGGCCTCAGCTGCCGCAGCTCACAGTGAGGAGCAGCCCCGAGACAGCTGCTTTTGTTAGAAGCACTGTCTGCATAATCTCCTTACAGCCTGTGTGATCAAGGAACATATGACTGATAAGCATGGCTATAAACAAACCTGTCATCAGTATTCCTGCCTTCCAAGGTCACCTCGGAAGAGCCTGTGGTGTCACGTTGGATATAATGAGTTGACATCAGTGCAGAATGGCAGAAAAGCAGATGTGCTTGTGCCCACATCCAGCACACTCTTGGTTAACACACACATCTGCCACCTGAAAAGCCCAGGTGATGGTTTAAGGACCTGCATCATCCATAAAGCCAGTGAGGATTACATACATACGTAACTGTGTTTCTAGGTGGGGTTTTTGCTGCTAAAGGCAGTGGTTCATAGAGCTGAGCTGAGCTCCTTCCCCCCTAGAGGGAGGAAGTTTAATTCTCTGTGTCTAGTCTGATATATTTTAAATTTAAGTTATATTTTAAATTTTGCTTTCTGTAAACAAAAAATTACCTCTTCGTATTCGAATATTATTTTTTGAATGTATTTTTAAAAATAAAATGCAGTATTTATTGCACAGTATGCACAAAAACCAGTCAGCACAGTGTAAGGGCGTATTTCAAACCCTACTGAAATCAATTATAGAACTCCCATTGATTTCACTAGGTCTTAGACCAGTTTTTAATGGAAGATGACACTAAGCAGAGCACCTGCTTGGACATGAACCATTGTGCATAAACAGGTGCTCTTCCTTGCTTCTAGCTGGTATTTAAGTCCTGGAGAAAGCATACTTTTTTGTTGCCAAAAGCTTTATTCTTTAAGAGACTGGTTCATTTTCAAGTTTGGACCTTGTACATGTCAAGTACAAATAACAATGATTATTGCTTTTGAGATATATTATTATACTGTTCCTACACAGAACCACATAATAATCCCCTTTCTAAACTGGTATTTTATTGGCAGTGATAATGATGGGTTGATAGAGTGTAGAAATTGTTGAGCAGAGAATTGCTACACTGGTTTAAAGATCTGGATCTAAGGAATATTAGTGGGGGAGAAGAGTACCCTGATTTTGGAATATTAGCTTTCAGACCAAAGGAAGCAAAAGGTTGTTGTAGCTCACCTGCTGCCATTTATAATAGCAGAGCTCTTGTGATTTATGCTTCCTACAGTGCTTAAATGAATATGTACATTGGACCAGAGTTATCTTCAGTTCTCCCATTCCTAATTTAAACTGATTGCTTCTGGCCCTTCCTTGATAAGGGTGAGCTGGAGTTTGCATCATACAGCCTTGGGCTTTCTTGAGCAAGGGGGACAGTAAAACATACTCCATCATACTGTACCAGGGCCTTTTTGACTGGTTTTGTGCAGATGACCACCTGAAAGAGCTGTGCAGCTCAGCACATAGTGTTGATGTGCTTCTTTGCCCACTGGCATGAAAAAGGCTGGTAAAATTCTGAGGGTTTTTGTTAGCCCCCCCACCCCCTTTTATGACTTGCATCCTCTGGGGCCCTGCTCTGCTGAGAGCACTGTGCTTCATCTTGCAGCCTCCAGGGCTAAACCCATAGTTTAGCACAATTTTCAATTTTACTAAACTGTTGCCAAGTGTAAGTAGACATCAGGTGGCACTTTCTCTATATCCAATTGTACAAAATACAGTACTTAGGAGCCCTGTAATGGACAGCTGCCAGAAAGCAGACATTGAGACATGTCCAATGAGCTCTCTCCTGAAAATGGTGCTGTTTTCACATTGCCTCTTGTCACCCTCTGGTCCCTTACAATGCCACCAGAATGCTGTGCTCACAGAGACATAAGCCCTTCAGGGTTAAAGGGGATTATTTTAAGATTAAATGCAATGACTCCTTCTGCTACTTTTAAAATAGATCTGGGAGAGAAAAAAAAATCCCATTGTTTAAAATGCTCCCTGCTCCTCCCATGCTCACTGTTGAGGACCTGTGACCTACTGGCTTGCCTTGGCAGGATTTCCCCTTCCCTGCTGCTTCTCCCCCTGCAGCTGCTCATTTTGGAGCCCGCATGGCTGTACTCATAGTTAAAAAACACAGCTGCTCTGCATCCATTGTAAGCTCCAGCTATTGATTTAGATCCTCCAATTTTTACATGTTGAAAGACAAAATAGTTGTTTGGAGAGGCATTTGTGTGGAACCTGGAGTCAGCCAGGGCCTTGAGGCAGAACAGCCTCAACTTCTCTGCATGGCTGGTGTACCAGAGTGCTCAAAGTAGCTCCCAGTCTCTTTTCCTTATTTTATTATAACAAACACAAGCCAATAAGCCAGAACAAGATAACTACTTTTAGAAATGTAATAGATGTGATTATAAATTCGTGCAATTAAAACATAGAAGGAAGTTATAGCAGATGATAGAATGTATATTTTCTATAACCCTGTGAGTATAAAAAGTAACCTTGATTCCCGGACTGGGACGGGCGTTCACCAAATACCAGGACATGCTTTGTATACAATCTAACATCTCAATTTACACCAGAAAGGAGGGTGGCTTGCCAGGATGTAGCTCCTTGAGCTAATCAGATCTTGGGCACCCGGACCATCAACCCACCATCAACCCACCATCAACCCACCATCAACCCATCGACACCCATTTCGAGGGTGGACCCTGCATTTGAGGACATCATCATCCCAAAGGAGGATTCCTGGAAGGTCCTTTCAGACTCGGCCCAGCACCAGGAAATCTGTTCAGGGTTCATCATCAAGTGAAAGACTGGGCTTGAATTTGAAAAACACAATACCTCTGCTGCCGGGAGGCACAAAATACAGTATAAGAACTCGGACTCAAACCCCAGCAAATCGTGGAACAGTGCGAGATAGCAACCCTGCTGTCAGTCGGCTGTTTCACCCAACATTCGAATGTTGTTCCCTGTGGCTGTCCCAGATAGATTTAAAATGGAAAAATAAAACTTATTATTTTTCTGTCTGATTGGCTAGTTGATCATTTATAACAGAAAGAATACACAGTTCTGTTGGGTCAAGCAGGTTTAAATCAAAAATTCTGAAAAAATATTTCCCCATCTCCAGTGGGTCCTTGAAAAACTGAACCTTTCTTCTGACTTTGCTGGGTGTTAGGGGTTAGATTTGTCTCTTTTTTACTTCTAGAATTTTTCCGCATAAGGTGCTAGGAAACTAACTACTGGGTACTTATGGGTGCTCAGGCAGAACAAAGGGGCCAAAGGGGACGAGTTGTAGCACGTGGCTACATTTCTTTGGGTCCCTGGGGAGTTTCTCTCGGAGGGGGAGATAACTCGAGTTTTGAGGGCAGGTAAAGGACAGGGCTGGGGGCAGCTTCTCTCTTGCTCTCGGCATTGGAGAGAGGATGTCCAGGCTGCTGCTTGCTGCAGGAAGAGTTCACTGTCCCCACCGGGTCCAGTCCTAAGAAAATCTACCAGCATCTGCCTGTGTGCCCAGGAGTTCTGAGCTCGCCTCCTCCTGCCCTGCTGGGCCAGCCCCGTCCCGCTGCCGCCTTTTCTTCGGCCCTGCTTTGAGGCTTTTTGCTATTCTGTGGCCCTGTCCTGCCCTGCCCTGCCGGGACATCCCTGCCATTCAGCTATCACCTTGGAGCTTCTGCTATATCTCATCCACCAGCCCGGGATTTTCCACCGTTCCAGCTTGGTGCTCTTGGAGTCCCAAGAGATGAGACTGCCCCGGGCTTTGTGAAGCAAAGCCCCTCGAGGTTCCTGGTTCTGTTATTATTGCTGTAGTTGTTGTTTGTTTGCCTTGTTATATATGCTAGTAAAGAACTGTCATTCCTACCCCCATACCTCTGCCTGAAAGCCCCTTTAATTTTCAAAATTATAATAATTCAGAGGGAGAGGATTTGAATTCTCCATTCCTAGGGAGGCCCTGCCCTTCCCTAGCAGATGCCTGTCTATCAAATCAAGACACCAGAAGAGATCAGTCACCAGTTACTGACATGGACAAACCAGAGATGACTGGAGGGAACGAATTTGTTGCCAATCAAACCAGAGTAGGAAAATGAGAAATAAACTCAAATCTTAAAAACAACTGCCCCCCACCCTTCCCTTATTCCCAGGCTTAATTTCACTCCTGAATTTTCTCTCTCTTCCTCTCCAGGTAGGAATGGGGAAAAAGAGTTGTGGTCAGTTCATTGATGTTTATGCTGCACCTTCCTTCACAAGGACAGAATTAGGGCGTTCCTTTCAGAGAGTGAAAGTCCTCCGTGAACTTCTCCAAAGTGAGTCCTTCCTACAGACTAGAGTTCCTCACAAGCTGCTCTAGCATGAGTCCCTTTTCATGGGATGCTGTCCTTCTGGAACAGGCTGCTCCAGTGTGGGTTCCCTGTGTTGTTACAAGTCCTGCTGCCATGCTCTTCCCCACAGGCTACAGGAGAATCTCACCTCTGGCACCTGGAGCACCTCCTACCCTGCCTTCTTTAACCTTGGTGCCTTCAGAGCTGCTCCTCTCATATATTCTCACTCCTCTCATCTCTGGTACAATTGCTTTTGCTTCTTAATTATGTTATTAAAGAGGCACTGTCACCATCCCTGATGGGCTCAGCCTTGGCCAGTGGCGTGCCTGTCTTGGACCTGTCTGACATTGGCTCTGTCAGACACAGGTATGAAAAATGAGGTTCACTTTCTATGTAGATTTTAAGAGATAAGTTTAATAGAAAGTAAGACAATTAGGAGATAGAAAAAAAGCAAGGTATGGCTGGCTGGGTGACTTGGCATTCAGCCAAGTCCACATCTTGCTGCATCAGAGACAGTCTTTAAATACCTTTTCTATTGCATCAGTCTGTTGAATATTCATTTTTTTCTAAAAACTATTTTCCATACTCCTGGAGCTGTTTTGCATGGTCCCTCCTCAGGTCCGCCTTTTTAGAGCATGCATGTTTCTTGGCTGTGTCTTCATTATTACCTCCAGGTTGGGCCTTGGTCCACACTCTTCAGGTGGTAGATGCTGATAGTTGGTGTATCAATAGCAGGGTCTTCTCTACGTGTTCACTGGATGTTATCCCGACCAAACAGACAGTTTAAGCACACTATATCAACTGCTACCACTATGCCTAGTTTTCTTTACTAATAGCAGAAATAAAAAACCCCTTATATTCTTAATACAATGTTATTATTCATATGACACACACACTTTGCAAAAAGCCAACTTTATAATATATATCTATAACACAGGGAAACCTTCTTGCAGCTTCTTGCAGAAACCACCCTTGCAATGCCTCCCCTCTCTCCTAATTCCCAAAACTTCCCTATGCAAATCTGTCCAAGAGGGCTTGGGATCACTTTCAAGGATTCTTCATTCTTGAAGAACTGTTTTGGATGTGCAGTGGTTGCTCAGGACAATTTGAATGATGTTTTACAGGAGCACTCCCAGAGTTTATTGTGTTTGCTTTACTTATTTGGCTTGTACCACTATGGCCTTGCATCCCTGAAGGACCCATGATGATTTGCCCACTGTTTTCAGTGGAGTGGAGCAGCACATGAATACCTGACATGAGGAATACTACTGCTCTATCTCAACAGCTGCAATGCTATGTTTTCTAATCTACCTGATTGTAGGGGTGCAGCATTTTCAAGTTATTTGAAAATGTCAGCATCACACAATAAATATCGACGCTGCAAGAGATGGAATGCTATGCTGTTCTCATACTAGAAATGGTATTTTGAAATTAATCTTGCTAAATCAGTTTTACTGTAACTTTTATTACAGTAACTTAGATAATGAGCCTGGTAATAAACTGCAAGATACATTTGATTTATTTTAAATCTACAAGCAAAAATAAAGAAGTGTCAATTTATATAAAATTAAGTGTTCGAGGTGTAACAGTTTTTAATGAAAGGAGTTGTTTGTCACAAATTATTTATTCTGTTTAGAGGAAGAATTAGAGTTACCTCTCTAAAGGTGGAGTAGGTTTCAGTGTGCATATTGCCTGCCATAGAAATGCAAATAGAACTGTCCTTAATTGGAGGATGTGATGGCTCAGAAGCCTTGGATTAAGTTAGAAAGTGGAGAAAGGAACTGGTATCTTGATTGATATCTCCATTTCTGTAGGCTGAATGTAACTTTTGTACTTTGGGAAGGTTGCTGACTTGTGACGGGATGTGTGTTGTGCATTCCCAGGATGCAATTTATGTTGCATTGGAATGCAACATAATTGCATATGGAATTGCATATGGAATCCATTTGTGCCCATTGGCTGTGAGTTTATGGTGTGCAGGTTTAGCAGCTGAGGTTATGTGTGCAATATGAGACTGAGGGAGTGTGTTTGCACAAAGTGTGGTTTGTATGCACTGCTGAATTCACAGCTGGCTTTTATACCATGGAGATTATGGTGAAAGCACATTTGGGGCAATTTATGCCATGAAAAAGGAAGCTTGTCTCATGTTTGGAAGTTTGGCACTTCAGCGTCAATACTAAAGGGCCAGCTTTTTGAATTTGGGATGGAACATGTGTTCTGTAACTCACTGTACTCCCAAGTTGTAGATCTGATCTGTCATAAACTCCATGCCAGCGCACTCACTTGACAATCTCTTTTTTGAGCTGTAGCCCAATATTAGTGAAATGCAGTCAAAGTCCTCTTGGGGAGACTGTAAATCACTGCTTGTGCAAACCACACTACTGGTAACTGCAAAAATGAATTCCAGAAAGATGAAAGGGGCCATCATTTAGAAGATATCTCCTGTGTAGCTGAAGTACTACAGTCAATTCCTTCCTTTTCTACCCCATGTATTACTCTTTACCTGGGACAAAGACTCATGAACAGCTCCCTTCACCTCCTGCTTTCCTAATGTAAGATATTAATTAGAAAAATCTGGTTCTTTGCAGAAGAGAAATTCTGGTGCTTATAAAAAATTATCTTAGCAATGTGAAATAACATAATCCATGAATCAAAGATGTATCCAGCTCTTAATGGGAGAACAATCATTGCTCAGAGATTTCCAGTATGGTCTCTTTAGATTTGCATTTTCACTGAATGCAGCTTGCATGGAATTTATTTTTGTGTAGCCCATTGTTTCACTGTAACCCTGTAGCTGAGGTATCACAATGACTGACATTTGCTATTTGACCTGCGACTCCTTGAAAAGCTTCTAAATGTGTGAACGCCTAGGTATCTCTAACTTGCAGACAAAGTGGCTTCTAATGGTGTCACAGAGTAGCTCTCTTGCAATAGTGAGGAAATTTTTGAAACCAGGGTTTGGCTATCAGTCACTTGCAGATTTTCAGAACACCTGAGAAACAATGTGGAATACGGGTGCTTCAAAAATAATTAGTATGTATTCAGTTAATGACTTGTCACTCTTGCTTTATTTTGGAAAAAGAAATAAAAACCCTGTTTCACATACTTTCACTTCTTAGCTCTAGTCACTCAAGAATTATAAGCAAGCACATTTGAACTCATAATGAACAAGATATGTAGTTGCTTAGTTTTTAATTAGGAAAGACACGTTGAGTGCACAAGTATAATTACAGCTTTTTTTTTTTTTTTAATAGACCAGCAATTACCAGGAAAAAAGGTTATTGACACACAGGAGCCTTACTTATAGATGTAAATTTCCAGTGATGCCAATACAAACATAAAACTATACATCATCAGGATCCAGCTTTATCCATAGGCAGATATGAACTTCTGAAGATGTTCTGATGGTTGGATCTGTGCTGGAAATTCCTGTGAGAGAGAGTGAGGTGTTGGAATGATGTGAGAAATACAAACTGAATAAGGCATGCTGAAACTACTGAAAGATAAGCCACCCAAGATGCACACTCTGCTGGTGCAACTGCATTTTGGTTTATTTCCCAAATGACAGTAGTTGTCAGTAGTCAGAAAGTTGCAGACTGTAGAAAATATGCACGTGTGCCTGTGATTTCAGCTACTAACCAATAGCTTGGAATAGAGTGTTAGATACAGGAATTTCCATGGCTCTTCTCTGTGACCTCCTTGCCCACTTCCACCACCCTTTCATTAAATTGCTGAAGAGACTCTCTTTTAACTGTGGTGTTTGTGAGAGACAGACTCTTTCCACTGTGGAAAAAAAAAACCCAAACAATTAGCTCCCTGCCTCTGAAAGCTGATAGTCTGCGGCTTAAGTCTAAGATGTCTTAATGGATTTTAGACTGTCAGATAGCAGGTGTTCTGCTCTATGACAACTCTGCTTTGGAAACTCGCTGCACAGACCTAATGGAAATGCATGTAAAGTGTAGTGATTGTTAAACTGTGACTCTGAGAGACAGCACCCTTGAGGTGAAGTCCTCCAAATGAACTGCAACTGCACAACAGTTGCAGAATAAGGAAATTTTTCATCCAGCCACTAGGATCTGATGTTGCTTCTGAGTGGCAGAAGAGAAGATAAAAACACTTTACAGATTCCTGCAGTCAGAAGCAGAATTTCCCAGTTTAGAGTGAATGTAAAGTCCTTTGTGTGCATGTATGTTTTATCTTTTATCTTCATAAATACCTGATTCTATTGATTTGCAAAGAACCCTGTTAAAAAGGTCATGTTAAATACCCATAATGCTTGTAGTAACGAGTGACAAACCCTTTGTTACAATTGATAATATTTTTTTTGTTCCTTGAGAGAAGATGACAGTGTCTTTCCTTCATGCCCATGCTGTTTGAGAACTTCAGCAAGGATATCACAGGTGCTCCCTCCGCCTGTTGCAGTGTTGTCCTTCACTTTCTGAAGCATTATGTAAAGGTGCGATAGCCTGCAAATTTCAGGAGTCTAAAGCCAAAAACAGGGATATTTTTTACTGTCCAAGTTTATACTAGCTTAGCTGCGTACCAAGCCAGGTTTATGACCTTGAGCTGCACTGCCTCTGAGATTAGCTCAGATGATTAAAGCATGGTGTTAAATATGCCATGGTTGTGGGGCCACTCACTTGAGTTGGACCTGATGATCCTTGTGGGTCCCTTTCAACTCAGAATATTCTGTGATTGCTAAAAAACATTTGGCTTGACTGGCAGATGAGATCTGCTTGTTTTGTTCAGCAGCTCCTTTTAGAGCTGAGCAGGAACTTCACCAGCCTCAAAATTAACAACTCATAAACTGGCATATTCCAGGTGTCATAGCATGCCCTAAAATGGGAAATCTGTGTGAGAAGTTATGCATTTCAGTGGCTTACTGATGAACTCTGATATGAAGACCCTTTCATAAAGCCCCATTTCTCTGGACACCAGCTGGTCTGAAATCTGTAAACTGAAGATTTCAGTGTCTCTGTTCTGTATGGAAGTATAATCCATGATGTTACTGGGAAGATGAAAAAGGAGTATGTCTGGGTTTTTCTGAGAGTTTTACAGTCCTAATAGTGTTCAAAGATGACTTGCACAACACTGGGAGTTCTGTCTGAGATACCACCATGATAAATAACTAAATAAGATGTTTTTGGGAGCAGAGTCCTTGGTAATGCAGACCCTTTAGAAAGCAATAGATCAGACTCCTGGCTGATGTTCTCTGATATCATTCCATGGCTCGAATATAAATATATGCATATATATATTTATTTAATACTTTCTGCAATTTTGCTCTGTATTTCTAGGAGGTTCTTCACTGAACTGCATCAAGATGATCTGAGAGCATTTCTGTAGAGCAGGTTGTTGGCTTAAAGGATCTTTCTGCCCTTCATGCTGCCCTTCAGGTTATAGAACAGTCCTTTTTCTTTTACATTTTGATTCATTTCAGGGCTTTTTTTTCTGTTTGTGTAGAGGTGTAAGAAATTGGATGCTTTATCTCAAATTGAAACTATCCTAGATGAAATTTCAACACTTACTTTTATATGCTCTACATACTTTAATACGTTTCTGACTATGAAATAAAATGCATCATCTCAACAAAATAGCTTGTATTTTACTGCTGTTTCATTCTGCAAAGCATCTTCTGTAATATGTTTAACTTCCCAGTAGCAATTCAGCTCAGTTAATATACTACAAGTGTAGAACCTGTATTAAATCTGTGAAGTGACTGCTCCCCCAAAAACCACAGAATCACAGAATAAGCTGAATTGGAAGGGAACCACAAGGATAATTGAGTTCAACTCCTGGCTCTGCACAGGACCATCCCCAGGAGTCAGACCAAGTGCCTGAGAGCATTGTCCAAATACTTCTTGAACTCTTGTCAGGCTTGGTGCTGTGACCACTGCTCTGGGGAGCCTGTTCCAGTACCCAACCACCCTCTGGGTGAAGAACCTTTTCCTGATATCCAACCTAAACCTCCTCTGACACAACTCAAGGCCATTCTTTCAGGTCCATTCCTCGGGAAGAGATCAGTGTCTGCCCCTCCTCTTCCCCTCAGAGGAAGTTGTAACTCAGTCTCCTTCAGGCTGAACAGACCAAGTGACCTCAGCCACTCTTCACACGGCTTCCCCTCAAGGCCCTTCACCATCCATGTGGCCTCCTTTGGACACTCTCTAACAAGTTTATACCTGTTTTCTATTACAGTGCCCAAAACTGCCCCCAGCACTCGAGGTGAGGTTGCCCCAGCTCAGAGCAGCGCAGGACAAGTCCCTCCCTTGCCTGGCTGGCGATGCTGTGCTGATGCCCCTCAGAACAGGGATGTCCCTTCTGGCTGCCAGGGCATTGCGGACTCATATCCAACTTTCCATCAACCAGGACCCCCAGGTCCCTTTCCATGGCACTGCTCTCCAGCTTCTCATTCCCCAGTCTGTACATCCAGGCCTGCATCATCCCAGGTGCAGAATCTAACACTTGCCCTTGTTGAACTTCCTATGGTTAGTGATTTCCCAGCCCTCTCGTTTGTCCAGGTCTCTCTGCAGGGCCTTGCTGCCCTCAAGGAAGTCAACAGTTCCTCCTAGTTTTGTATCATGTGTGAACTTGCTCAGTATCCTTTCCAGTCCTGTATCAAAATCATTTATGGAGATGTTGAAGAGCACAGGGACAACAAGGATGGAGCCCTCTGGAACATCACCAGTGACAGGTCAAATGTCTGGTGTCCCCACATTCACTGTAACACTTTGCATCTGATCTGTGAGCCAGTTGCTCATCCATCATATGATGTGTTTATCCATCTCATGGAAGAAATTCTGCTAAAATCTTTTAAACATAATCTAATAAAAGAATTTAATGGCTTTAGAGAGTTTCAAGGAAACGCAACAGAACTGCAAAGTATTTACTAGAAGTTACTTCATTGCACTTCTTAGGTGAGCAGGGTATGACAACTGGTGTCAAGCTGTAGCTGCAAGACGTACAGGAGAGGAGAGGAGAGGAGAGCACAGCCTGGTGGTACAGCAGCTGAACTGAACTTTTCCCAGACCTCTTCCACAGCATAATTGTCCCATCCAGGGCTGCCATCACTATCCCTCACATGTCTGCTGGAACATCCCTCTGACTCTGGCTCTCCCACACCACCAGGTAGGCAAGAGAAGCGCAGGCTTGCTCACATTGTGCTGATCCTCAGGCAGTATTTCAGGGTTCTTCATAAACAGACTGCATTGTCATACTTTTGGGGATTGCCGCTTCTATGGAAACGACACCGTTTTTGTGCTCTTGCTCTGAGGAAGCTGCTTCACGAAACATGATTAAAAGAATATGCTTACTAAAAAGCATAGATTTACAGTACTAAAGCTGTAAACAAGAAAAATGATAGAATTTATCAAGATTATATTTAATAAGGATTCCTCTCCATCTTGTAAGGGTGTTGTGTCCTGAGGAAATGAGAACTACACCCTTTCTGCTTCTTTTCTGCCTAAAAAGCCATGTGTAGAAAAGTCTCACTGGATCATCTGCCACTCTTTAGCCCCAGATAAAAAGGCTTCACTCCTCTCTCCTTTCTCTGCATCCCCTTCCTGGGCCTGGCACAGGAACATGGTTTGGTATTGCTGGGGTTTAAGTTGTTTTCTTTTCCTTCTCAAGGTCCTTTGAAATACATATGCCTCAGTTTGTATCTTTCCAGCTTCAGCTTAGTAAATGCTTGGGATTTTTCTCTATTTTTCAAGATCTTTTCAGGTATGGCAGTAAGATTTTTAAATATTGTGTTGAAGTCTCTGTTTATTACACGCATTTCTTAGGCACTGCTGAAACTTGTTTATTTTCTGCAATATATCTGTTTAGATTACATCTGGGATTTTCAGTTAATGAGGAGGAAAAAAAAAAATCAACCTTCTCCATTTTAGGAAACTCTAAGAAGACTTGTCAGATGGGATGGTATCTTATACTGGGGTGCTTATGGAATTTTTTCATGAAGGAGAAATGCCCCACACTGACAAGGTTGGCTCTGAACATCAAACTGAAGACATAGAACAAAAAAGAGGAGATGGGTAATGATTACATGACCAAAACCTGTGCATTTCTAATATTTACATCCTCATGAATGCAAAATAATATGGGAATTAATGAAGTCGTAAGACTTCTGGGGCATGGAATAACAGCAGGAACATAACATTCCAGGTTTCCTGATTCTTCCAGTGCACTGAGCCCTTTCAGTGCAAAGCCAGACTACTCAGCCAAGATCCCCTGAACCCCAACTTTCTGGCAAAGAATGCAAAGGATGTAGTTTATCCATACCATGGTGAAAGGACCAAGAGCAATGGGCAAAATTATGAGTAGGATCATCTTTTCAAGCCTGGAAAGTCTGCTCTGCAGTAGCATCAGTGGCAATCAGCAGCTGGCTGACACTTGTGCAAACTTGCACTGCTTCCTATTTGAATATGGAAGAATTTCTCGACATTTTTAGTAGCACTACTTAGCAGATCATCATGAATGAAGAAAGTATTTTTATCATCATCTTGGCTTCACTGAAATTTTGGGTGAATAGAAAATGTATGGTATTTTCCTCAGTTCACTTTCCTGTATTCCATTCAGTTCCTTTCCTGTGTTCAGTTCACTTCCTTTCATTTATTTAGCTGCGATATATACTTTTTTCTTAGATGCCTGTTGTGAAATTCTGTATGTGTGACATCTGGAAGACTTGCTGTTGCAATAATTAGCATGAAATGATGCAGAAAATTTTTAGGGTAACTGAATTATCAATATCTCTTTCTTTATAGAGAGACTTCAGTTTTAGTTAGTATCAATTAATCCAAATAAGGCTGTAAAGCCAGAAGAAATAAAGTGTGCATATTAATGATTTATTTTAAAATCACATACATTGTGTATGCTTTCTGAATATAAAACTGGATGATGGAGAAAAGAAAGAAACTTTCTCTTTTCAGCATTGGCCAGACTGAACCACACAGAAGTTTTTCAGAGGACTGGGATCTTAGTGGCTTTTAGCATCTGTGGTGTTCTATACACCTTCCAGGCACAGAGAGGACACTCAGTGCTCCCTCACTGGAAATTTTATAATCCTAGATAACTATGACAGGCAAGGATTTAGAGTACTATGATAGGCAAGGATTAAGAAATTAGTTTGGCAGAATGATCTTTTTGCCTCTTTCCTAACCTCACTTGAGAGAACACAGAAGCATATGAATTTAGAGGCCTACTTTCATTTTAGTGCCGAAGGATTTAAACGTTTTCTGGAGAGTCTTGTAGAGTTCTGGCTCAGGAAAGAAGCCTCAGTGATGGAGCCTTGAGGAAGCTTGTTGAGCATGGTGGTTGTGGTTTTTTTTTTTTTTTTTTTTTTTTTTTTTTTTTTTTTTTTTTTTTTTTGGTGGTGGTGGTGGTGGTGGTGGTTTTCTTAAATCTTATGCTTCCAAGGATACCATTGGTTCATTCAACCCTCCATCTGTAAACTGCTACGTGGGGGGGATTTGCATAAGCGTAGACCTGAGAGGAGGGAAAAGACAGATTTGATTCTCCCACGCAGAGTGATAAGCTCTGCCCTAAGGGAATGCTCACCCCCACCCCAGGCGTTCTGCAAAAGGATGGAAGGCAAGATGTTGGTGTGTTCCTGGAGTGGAAGTGCTGGTACTTGAGTTGGTGGTCTGATTATTAACACCTTCCTCTAAGTAGCTGCTGATCTTCCGATGTGTTGTTGACTGGCAAAACTGTTGCTGGTGAGCAAGTCTGGAAGTGCCTCTGCAGCTTGCTGTTGAGTAGGAGGGATACGGGAGCACAAATGGACTTCGTTCCCAAAATGCAGAAATTTAAGGAAGTGGGCAGGACAATCATGTGGCCATCTGCTTAGTGGAGCAAACAAATTTTCAACTGTTGCAGCAAAATAAGCGATTACCAACGTTTTAAAAAACCCACAAAGTATTATTTTGCCCTCAGTTCTCTTCCAAACAAATTATTTTGTGACTATCTCAGTTACACATTTAAAATATTTTTCAGAAGCCTGTAAAATACACAAGTTCTGTTTGGAAAAAAAAGAGCTGCGAAAAAGTAGACGGCCCTGACTAAATGCAGACATCCTGGAATGAACAAGAGAGGAAAAAAACCCACCCAAGCAAATCTATCTATTTACAGTAGAACACTGTAAATAATCTCAGGCAAATACAACTGTAATAGAATAAACTTACCCTGACTCCATCCACTAATCCATATTTATTCATGTAACAAGTAGAGTTCAGAAACATAAATTTAATTTGTATTTTGTTGCCTGAATGCATATGAAAAGGCTGCTAAATTCGCTTATGCAAAAATTCCAATATTTTATACATTTTCATCAGAAGCAATAAATAGTATTTCCTCTCTATTTTCTTTTAGTGCACAGAAGCAAAATTATCTTTAGATACATTCCTATTTAAAGTTTTGAAGAAGTACAGATCTTCAAAGTGAATTGTAATTTCTGTTCAAACCATAGGATAAAGAATCAAATATAAATACAGGCTGAATGGATTTCATAGACAAATGCTACTCTTTAGTCTAAATATCATTGTATCATTCCCATGTGTGTAGCTGAAAAAATGCCATTTTCCCAGGACAGGCTATTTTCTGCAACCCTGCAGCGGTGGAACACACTGAACACATTTACTTGCTCATGTCAGGCTGCCCTTCACAATGAGCATGGCTTCTCCTCTGATTAAGTGTCTACAAATCAACCCAAGAAGACGAAATAGCTAGTTTCGGAGAAAATTACCACCACTATATTCAGCTCCTGGTATTCAGTGAGATAATTACTGATGTTTGTCATTAAAATTGAGAAAATGTATGCTCTTTTTGACTCCAGTTTTCATATTTTTGTGTCTCACTTAGATTGAAATGTCAGATAGCTGCAAATGGTTTTGTGCTAATAATTAATTAAACCATAAAGAAACCAGCCAAAGCTATGTCGCCTTTTCAGTAAAAGCAATTTTTTATTCCAGCTGTGTTCTCCAGAGCAATCTTCCAAATTAGTATTGGAGTTCTTTATTCCAGATTTCCATATATTTAATTGTCTTTCATTAGTCCTCATTTCTGCTCTTTTATTTTGCCTTTCTCTTTGTACCAATTAGTTTTCATGTCTGTACTTTTTGCTTTCCAAATTTTTTAATGCAAGCTAAATTATCCAATTCACATGAAGATTTTGAACTTCAAATTAAGGCACATAATTTATCCGCTGTGAATTTTTGTCATATTTCTTAAAATGTGTGAGCCAAAAGAGTCACAGATGAAATTACGAATTTCAGTCCTGGTTTCATTAATATATAGATACTAGAAATAGAATACCAGTTTATGTAGCATATAGACTGGAGTTGGCATACTTTGTGTATGATCAGGCCCTGCATCAAAGAGGCTGACCCAAGTGGTTTGTGATTTGAGTTAAACTCAGTCTCATAGAAATGTACCAAAAAATGTAAGATATCATGCAGATACCTTGGGAAGGAGGATTGTGGGAAAACTCTTTGCAGTAATCTGAACAGAATCACTGCATGTGAAGCTTATCAGGGTGAGGTAAAAAGGCAGTATTATACAGAAACATTCTTTGGATTTTGACATAGAGATACTAGGCCACATAAACATTAGATTTGGGATTTTTCTGCCCTACTCAAGGTAGCTGAAAGTGGGATGCCTACATGCATGTTCATTACTTTCTATCTTCTGTTTTGGTGTTGAAAAGAGATTGCCACTTCTTCATGGCTGATTCTATCCTAGGATAGAGGTGTCTGAAACCTGCTGGATGGCGATAATCTTTCATGCCTCAGTTTTTGGATGTTTAACTTAAAAATGAAGTCCTTGTGAGCTGTCAGAGGGGAAGACAGGCAGTCCTGCTTAAAATGTTAGATCTCTGTAAGACACCTGCACAGGGCACCCAAATATGAGAAGAATTGCTTCGGGTTTGGATATGATGTAGCAAGGAGTACAGGTAACACCGATATCTAGAAAGTCAAGAGAATTTTATAGCTGGAACCTGAAAACTGTGCCTATGCATTGTTACCTGGGAACGACGAAATTTTTCACATGGAGTTTGGTTTTGGCTACTTGTGTGGGTAGGTGGAAATAGTTTGCATTACTGCTGCTGCTTTTGTCATCTTCATCCTTCTTCAAGGAAAACAAGCAACCACTTTTTGTCATGTTTGTTGTGCTTCTAGTGTTTCTTTTTATTCCATCTGTGTACCATCATATACAAAAAGCTGGGAGGCATCAGATAAAGTAGTCTGCAGAGATAACTCACTGCAAACATGCAAGGTCTGATTCCCACATCCTCTTTTTGCACTCCTTCCACTGACTGTCCTCTAAAATAAATAAATCACACGAAAATGTGAAGAATGAAAATGCCTGTCTCATCATACCTCAGCCTGATTAGTCAGTTAAAATAGTCAGGAGAAAAATTTTTATGATGTGTTTTGTTAGCATGATTAAGAGGGAAACACCTGATGTGCAGGTAAAGATGCTTTGAGGTTCCCTACCACAAATGTGTGCGCATATCCATGCTTTGTTAACCTGTATGGATTAACTGAGGACTTGTAAAATGTAAGCATAAAACTTTAAAAATTTGCACATGGATGGTTTTGAGAACAGAAAAGACTGGTAGGGAATTTGGCATGAGTTATTGATTTCCAGAGTGTTTTTTGCCTTAATATAGAGCTCTAACCTGAGATCAGTGAGTATATGACAATACAAATAACTGAATTCAAATCCCATTCAATTATTTTGCTGCATTTTGTCATAATAGCATTGGTTCCTAATCTGTGAGGCATGGAGGAGGTGACAAAAAGGCAGAAGAGACTAAAAAAAAGTTTTATTACAGGAAGTTTTCAGCTGTGTTAGTTACAGATTACAGCTGAGGCCAGTTAACCTTTTAAGGCTGAAAAAGCTGGGGGAGATCTGTTGATCTTTGCTCCAAGGGCTCCTCGCTGCCTTTACACTCCTGTGAAGGCTCCAGAAAGCATTGGTGAAGCCCAGGTTTTAAGGTGTATAAATTGGTACTATTATTTGGACCTTGGCTGAACCACAGAGAGTCAGATCAAATGCTGAAACTATCTGGAGCCTTAGCTGACACAATTTCTTGTTTATAGGTGAGTATGATAAAGAGGAACTCAGCCTGATTCCAGGCTTTTGGATGTACTTGTAAATGTGAGCACGGGATGAGTTTGAGTTGCTGCGTTTTCTGTTGATTCACAAAGCCAGCAAATTGAGCCTTAGTGAGACAACTTAGTACTTTCTCATATTGCTGTAGTCATGTTTTCAGTAGCAGCATGTAGGGTCTGATGTGCACCCTGGCTAAGTTAAGCTTACTTTTCAGAGCTAATTCATCTATTGGTGGCAAATAGAATTTTTCGTGCTTTGACGTGCTTCAAAATACATTTTTCATACAGTCTCCCTTAACTGAAGTCATGCAAAAAAAGAGAATTCAGATGGAAAGCATTCACCTTCCTTCTCTTTGTCACTGCCTGCTAGATAGGATCCTACAGCAGCTGCCTCATCATTGGAACATTTGTTTCCCATTGAGATTTCTATTGACCTCCACCGAAGCTTTCTTTATGGGGAGAGCAATGAGCTCTCAGTTCTTTGTTTGGTCCCACCATACGGGACAGGTTTTGCAAGCAAAGTAGAGTGCTTAGGTCTCAGACCTGAGCAGGAAAGGCATTAATGCCATCACACTGCCAAAAGCTAAAACCAATGGGATTGTTTATGCTTTGGAAGGATCTCATTTGGTGAATTTGCTACATGGGCTCCTTGTTTATTTTGTTTTCCCTTCTTGTGATGTTGTAGCGTTTTATTTGTCTGTCCAGCTTTCCTTCTCACAGTCCACTGTGAGGATCAGACAACTGTTGTTAGATTACCCACTTTCTGCAGCTTATTTTTTATTCATTTAGGAACAAGTTATGAGCAAGGCTGCATGCTCCAATGGTAGAAACCAGGCAGTGACAAAGACTGCTCCATGTTGTCGTAAGCCTTTGTGATAGGGTTGAAAAGGGTTAGATTGTGACTGACTTGTTTTCACACAGCCCCACTGCTTTTGTTTGCTTTGCAGTAGTTAAAACTTTTATTGTCTTGCCATTATATCAGTGTGCTTTACAGGAAAAATATTTTAAATCTGGACTCCAGGTTCTGGATCTAGAGCCTCTGGCTAAAATGAGCTTCAGAGGCAGTGAGAAAAGCTCTTATTTACACTCCTAGCTGATGAATCAAGCCTGTGGTTCCCACCCTTGAAGCAAATCTGCCCTTCCTCCTCCTCATCCCACCCCACCCTCTCTCCAGGATCCCGCAAAGAGGGCACTGCTGGTGTAAGGGAAAGGTGAATCTGTGGCAGTGGCAGGATGGAAAGGCTCCAGGCTGGAAAAATACAAAAGCTTTGGTAACAGCCACGAGAAATAGAGTCAGGAGACAGTGCGGTCCCCAGTTCGATGTTTTTGGCAGAGATCAGTGAGCGATGCTGGAGGTGTCGCTCCACGTGCGCGTTTCCCCTCACTCAGTTAACGTCACCCCGCGGGGACTGCGCTGTGCCGTGTGACATAGGTAGCTCCCAGAGGGAACGCAAGAGTGCTCTACACCTCCTACGCTCTATGGAGAGGACTGCGCAGGGTAATTTGTGGCTTTAATTGCCTATCAGCTCCAGAGACTGTGAGGAGGCGTCAAAACTGTGCTGCTCGCAGTGCTCCCAAGGGACCTGGGAGCTTGGGAGTGGCCAGAGTGGGCGGATGCTGCGCTAAATGTGTCAACAAACTCTCACAAAGGATAAAATTAGTAGGCAACAAGTGAATGTGATACGTTGGAAAAGTGCCACTGTGGCTTTTTTCATGGGGATGTAATGCCTCAGAAATGTCCCAGCTTTCTCTGGAGCAAAAAACACAAAGTAGCTGGTGAATTGGGGGATGAGCCAGATAAAATTATTGAGCACACTGGAAGCTGAAGTAGAGTAAATTTATTTAATTAAAGTAAGTACAATTTACTTAAAGTAAATAAATTGTCACATGGGAAACATTGTCATGGATTAATAACTTGTTAGGAAGGAAGGTTTGTTGTACTGCTTCTGACTTTCGTGTTTTTCTGTTGTTCATCTTTCTCCAGCAATGGTTAGAGGTAGATAATGGGGTGAAAGATCAGATTTTGGGTCCAATGTAGCTTATCCATTCTTGTGATTTTGTAGCTGCATAATTTAAAAACTTCCCATTTGTAATCTTGTCTTTTTTTCACCGAAGTGTGATAGTTCTATTTTCTGGATATATTTTTGCCTCAATTGAAGTATTTAATGTAGAGAAAAAGCTGATTTATTATCTTAAATTGAGTGTGATAGGAATAAAAAAATCTTAACTTTTGTTAAAGAATGCTCTTTTGCTGAGAGACTAATTAAGAAATGAAACTTTTTACTGTGGAAACTGAGAATATATGGTAGCAATAATTATTAACAACATGTCAGTAGGAATACCACATTGAAGTAGAAATAATTTAAGATTAAGACATTTCAGGCACAGTTAGTGATTGTCATTCACTGGAAATTTTTCCCAAGCGTCATTGTAACTTTTTGAGGGTAATTTAAAATAATCTAATGATCTAAATGGTTTACAATCCCGAGGTTTAACATACATTACCAATGCTGCTTGAAGAGCTTTTCAGAGACATTGTCAGCTCTGGTTTGAATGTTATTTCAGTACAAGACAAATTTCTAATCCCTATTGTTAAGAAATTACTGTTGCATTTTTTTAAACGCCTTGTTAAAGATTTTAGAAGAGGTTAGGAAGTCATCTAAGCTTTCTTGTTTGCCCATAGAGAGGTTGCAGAAACATCTAACCCAGCTGAGGGGACTAATGAATTAAAAATGTAAGAACTGAATGTGCCGCGTGGGTGGATGCCTGGTGCTCCTGCTGGTGGTAATCCCTGCAGGAACTAATTTATCCTGAAAGTGGCAGGTAGCTAAAGAAGCTGCCTTTGACTAGAATTTGTTTCAAGAACTCACTTTTGCTTCCCTTTAAAAATGCATCCCGCCAAATACTAAAATGGAGTTTGAGAAGTATCAATAAGACCCTGCTAACACGAAAGCTCTGTCTGTGCAAGCAGCAGGGTTGTTGATGAAGTGCCATGGTATTTGCAATGTGAAATATAAGGCAACCTTAAAGCTGACTGTACTGAACTTACTGCTGAGTATTTACTGAGCAAATTGAGTGCTGCTGCTGCAAGATGAGCTGGCGTAACTGATCTTGACTGAGGTTCAATTTATCTGAGTGGTGCTGCCCTGTTAGGAGTGCGGTTTTGAGGACAGGTTGTGGAGGTGGATTGCTGCGCTCTCACGATGAGCTTGATGTGCTGTCAGAATTCATCTAGACTTGGCTGTTAGTCAGGATTTTAAACCTAGTGTTGAGATCCACTTGTCCTCACACTGTGTGAGTGAGACACAGGCCGGTGTTTCCTCTGCCCCTCTCGTGGGATCCCTCCAAAGCACCAGTCCCATGAACAGAAGCAGTTTTAGGTGACAAACCAATAAAATTTCAATTGCAAAGAAGAGTTGTGCAGCCTGTTTTAAAAGAAAAAGAAGTTAGAAATGTTCATGGTAAGTGTCCCCTTGTGCTTAAATTTGAGAAAACATAGGTATCATCAGTATCCCTGCACTGGAGCTATGCTGGATGTAGACAGGGTCATCAAGGGGATCTCCTCAGTACTGACTGGTGGAGGACATTTGTCAGGTCAGAGATTTCTAAAATTGAAGTCATCTGTCTGTATGAAGAGTGGACACTAACCTCGAATTAAAAAAAAATAGTTTTAAATAAACAAACTAGAGTTTTTTGATGTGGCTTCAAGTTGTCAATGATATTTCTATTCAAATTCAGGTTTTCAAGTCCAACTGCCTTGGATACACATTTTTGGCTTTTCCAAACCAGCTGAGCAAACCCTTAGGGTTGATGTAGGTTGCACAGAGAGGTGACATATTTCTTTGATAATATGGCAGTGCAGAATTTCTTAATATATACTGAAATGATTAATGTCTTCTATAAAACACAGCAGTAGTAGCTGGAATTGTTCACCCTTCTCCATTTCTCCATATTATATGGAGAAGAACCTGCTCTAGAGGGATTATCTCCATGCATTAATTTTCTTTTTTCTGTTAATGAACTAACAATGATAGTAGTTGATGGCTGGATGAGGTAAACATTTAAGATCACTGTTGGATCACTGGGGAAAGTGTTTTGAGGAGCTGATGTCACCTATGTCAAATTTCCTGTGGCACTTTTGGCTCTTTGGGGCAGACTAGAAGAGCAGCTAAGGTAGGACAGTGCCTTAGGGAGGATTTTTTTGCAGGGAACAAGTGCAAGGCTTGAAGCAGATGTCTGTGTATTCAAGCTGTGCTTAGGAGCACACAGGCCTCTGACACAGAGGTAGAATTAGAACAAAAGCCTTTAAGGCATCTGTAATTGACCCAGAGGTGGAAATAGGTTCTCTGGTTTTCTTTCTCAGAGCAAGATAGGAAAGACCTTGCTGGCTGGATCTTCTGAGGTTATTTCTGGATGCAGACAGAAGTGAAAACGGAATAGTGTAGCATCCTGCTGTGGAGAACCAGTGAAGAGCACCAGCCTCTCTAAGCCAGAGGGATGATCACTTTGTGCAGGTTGTTTTTTTTGTGCTTTGTCACTTTGCAGACACTGAAATACCAAATTATTTGGTGTTGACCTTCATTCATATTTTCACAACCAGTTCTTTACCAACACAAACAGGTATTTTTATGAATTACATGTACCTCTTTTCTGTGCGTATCTTGTGCTGCCAGTTTTCAAACAGTGAACACAGATCTGCTGGCTTTCCCTCTGCCCTGAAACGCTGTGACTATTTGGTGAAATATCAACACTTTGAACGTAATATCCTTTTGTCCTAAAGTGAGCCCCTTCTCTCCCATTTATTTTAATCTCTAGGGCAGCTGTTCTGGTGAGAACCCTTCTTACACTGTTAAGCAGTGCAAATGTCTGCTTACAAGAGCTGTTGCCCCACATTTTCATGTAATATCAGCTGTCAGGCACTAACTACTGTAGCTGTCTTGTGAGGGCTGTGGTGACAAAGATAAACCTCAGGCTAATTTTCTGAACAGAATCAGTCAGCTTGAGCGAGTCTTCTTGTTTGGAAATTAGATAATGATGATCTTAGCTCTAATGTTTTAAATTATGGAGTAAATAAAGACCTGGATGCTTCCTCATATAGTTGGCTCTTAATTATCATCTCCAGTGGCAGTGACTGGGTATGCTGATGTTCATGATGGATATAGAGGTTGCTCCAAAATTTCTTTAGGCAAC
Source organism: Trochalopteron elliotii (assembly GCA_024734555.1). Classification (NCBI taxonomy): domain Eukaryota; kingdom Metazoa; phylum Chordata; class Aves; order Passeriformes; family Leiothrichidae; genus Trochalopteron; species Trochalopteron elliotii. The sequence goes on along the minus strand of JANPWX010000271.1, from coordinate 5,756,559 downwards.
AGTCTGGAAAATCTACATTTGCTTACACCATGTAAAATAACATCTGGGTTTCTGTCATTCTTGACAGTAGGCACCAACTATATTTTATAATGACATGAATTTCCCAGGGAGACAGTAGTTATTGATCCATAAGTTGCAATTTTTTTTTTTTTGTGTGTATGTGTCTTAGTATTAGAGCTTTTCAATGTTAAAAATAAGGAGGTGTGCTTGGAAGAGGGCAACAGCTGGGTAGACAGGATTCACACAGTCAGGGAAATGGCTTCAAGATGGTCTTTTTGCACATGTTGAGCAGGGCCCAAATGGTTTAACTTAGCAGTTCTGTGTTTCTTGGTGTTTGTACTTGTGACTGATAACATCAAGGATCTCCACCTGAAACCTTTCTGGGTCTTGGGCAAAGCTTCTCTAAATATACAAACTTTCCTGAACTATTGGCTAAATGAAATCAAAGTTTCATGGGAGTAGGTTTGTAACCATAACCCAGAAACTGACTGCCAGCATGGGAATGCTGAGAAATTGGGAGAGGCAGATTGTAGTCCACTGCCATCCTTACTCTTCTCATCTTTAAGGGCTGAATAGGGAAAAGTGCTTTCTCCGTGGCTGAGGAACCACATGGCTTCAGGCCTTGGTGTTCAGAACGCATGCACTGGGTTTGCTGTGAACCAGCCAGAGTTTCAAACCCCAGCCTCCCCATGAGGGAGAGAAGTAGATAGTTAGAGAACACTGGGAGAAAACAGAAATTCTGTGTAGGGCTGTGACAAAAGATTCTCTGTACACCTGGCTGCAATTGTGTGGCAAGCCTGGGCTGCAGGTTGTCATAACTAGGGCATTTTGCAACATGATTTTGTCAGAAAACATAGTTTGCAGCAAATAAGTCACCAGCTTTTGGGGCCTAAAATAGGCAATTTAATCCTATTAAATTTCTTTTCCTCATTTACAGCAGCTCTAGCAACAAGCAAAACAGTGATTCTGCACCATTAAAGCTTTCCTGATGCAGTCTATGCCAAAAACTACATGGACACTGCCATTAAGGCTTCCTGAGAGACTGCTTTGAGCAGCAGAAAATGTGATATATTTTCTGGATGTCCTCATAAGGCTGAATGTGAAATCAGACTTAGTGTCTTAAAGCAAAGTATGCATTTAATGAGCCAATAAATAACTAGACATCAGATGTGATACTAACTATGGAGAAATATAGATCATGTGCTTTTCATAGAATCACTGAGGTTGGAAAAGACCTTTGAGATCATTGAGTGATTTCACCCACTTCCCTGGGTTACCCACTTTCATACACAGTACTATAGAATATTTATTCTGCTGCGTTCTCTCTGGACTGACTGCAGACAAGCTATCAAATGAAAATGAGCAAATGATGCTTTTTAGTTTTGATCACCTAAAAGGCTCTTTCCTGAGAAGTCTTGACTTTCACTTCAGTAACTCCTTCTATATATGGTCTGCAGGGTACTCTACAGTAAAACATAAATTTAATTATCTTCCACTTGTAATATGTATTTTCCTTTCAACTATTTTTTTAATTACCCAGCTAATTATGTTTCCAAAGGTGAAGTCCCTGCAGTCAAACACATTAAAAAGTCCCAGCCTGCCTGAAAGGGCTATTTTTTTGTCTTTTTTTCCCCATGCAGGCTGTTGGAGGGCTCTGAAATGTGTTAAAAGACTTAAGAAAGACTTTGAGCTTAAAATCCAGCCTGCAATGTGGAAAGAAAGTTTTAATTGGCTCCACTGTAATGGTCAGTGAATGAGGCACCATCTCTACGTTAAGAGGGAAAGTTCTAAGCTTCACTTTTTAGGTAGTTTCATTTCAGCAGAGTTTCAGCTTCCAAAAGAGTTGCCCTTTTCATCTGTGTCTGAAATGAAAGTTGTGTAATGGGCCATTGTTAATAACTAGAGGGGAGGCAATCTCATGTGGATAGGTCAGGGGAGCATTTTTTAGGTCTGGATGGCTTTTTAAAATTTTTGTGGCACTTCAGAGGTGGATTGACTTGATGTGGATTGACTTCTCTGTGTATAGCTGTAGTGGCATCAAATATCTGAAGAGTTTGGTTTGACTCTGAAAGGCTGTAATGCCTTTGCTGGCCTGACTCTTTCTTGAGGTGTAGCGTTTCACATTGGAGGGTTTTGTTGAGGCAGACTCTGTTCCTTGGAAGTGATGCTAGAAATGATCTACAAGTAAGGGAGAACTGCAAAAGAAGGTGGTTTTATCTCAAGATGAAGTCTGGGCTAGCAGTGCACTTTGTAATGAACACTCTGAATATCCCTGATCCAGTGGTCTGAGGCTTATCTGGAACACACCTGGCTTTGAGGAAGGAGATTGCTTTATACCAGCTACAAGGCAAAGCAAATTCTAAGCATTTCACTTGATTCAATTACATAAGCAATGGCACTGAAGAGGTACCAGTTCTACTATCATATTTATTTTCCCTGTTGCATCTGCAGGCGCAGTGTAAGGCCTGTTTCTGTGGTATTGTTTAGTTCAAGTGCTTTCTCAATAGAGCTTATGGTTAAAGGGATTCAAGACTGCCTTGGATTTTAAAAGCACCCAAAAGCAGTGACAATCCTTTTCTCTCCTTCTTCTTTCTCTCTCTTTCCCTTCAGATGACTTCTGAAAATATATAGTGACCCAGAGTAAATAATTCCAGTCAATGCCTTCATAAGGGCCTTGCATCTGTGTAACTGCAAGTTGGGTAAGTTTAAGTTTGCCTTAGCAAAGTTTGTGAAGTGCCTTGCTTTATCTGGATGGGTTAAAGTTTGCTAAGTCAGTGCTTTGGGAAGTGCTTTACTTTGCCTGGGTGTTGTTTTAAAATTTGCCAAGTACTCCATTCTACCTTAACGTCCTAAGGTTTGTAAGTAGAAGTTTCTTATTAAGCCCTGTGAGAATTTGGCTGTTTCTCCTGTGCGTGGCCCAGAGTGACTCTAATTGCCTTCCCCTTAAAGTTGCTGAGCCAGTTGGGGCTTAACACCCTGGAGGCTGCCTTTTAGATCAGTACAGAAAGGATTCAGTGGTGGCACTGGAAGTGAGCAAACTGGGGAGGAACAGCATAGTCACCATGCCCAGTTCCAGGGCTGATGGGGAGAGTGGGGATGAGTTTACCTTCGCACAGCAAACATTAATCCATAGTCTAATCATGCATGAAAGACAGATCCTGAGCAGTGCTTAGCTGCATGTCAAGCATCACCTGGGTATTGTTTTGTTTGGTCTCTTTTGGTGAATGCACTTAAACATTTCCAAATGGCTTGGAGATGGAAAGAACTTTCAAAAACAATTTATTGGGTGTTCACAAACAGTTAAAAGTGTGAAAAGCACTAAAAAACTCTCAAGCAGCGGCCATTAAGCAGGTTTCTGCAGCTTGGTATAAGGAATAGTAAAGATGTCATCCAGCATTCTCTGTGCTGGGACTTTTCATTTGTTTTGATACATTTCACTTGTTTGCAGTTGTGCTCTTGGAGTAAAGAGCAGAGGGGTTTATATTGACATTGACCTTCTGATTCCTTTAGTCCAGACCGTTATATTGGACCCTAATTTTTTAGAACAAATATGAAAGGACATGGCTATTACAGACATTAGCACTGCATAATCTATCTTGCAACTATATACTTATCAGTTTATGACCAGGAAACTGAAGTCTCAGGTGGTATGTGCATACCTCTACAGATTTCAGCTTGAATTGTACTGGTACTTTTAGTAGATCTGGTTTGAAGAGAAAAAAAAAATCAGTGGGTTTTCTTCCTCATATCACATATGATCTCTGTTGCTTCCAGACCACTGTTCAGTTCACAGAATTATTTCTAGGTGCAGGAAAACTTCAAAATTTATATAATGGAATTGCTCCATGGCAGTGATACGGATGTTTCTATGATTCTGTTTCTCAAAGAGATGTTATTTGAAAAAAATCAGAGCAAGTGGATTTAGTGCTTGCAAGTATCTGGAGAGAGGTGAAAGTGAAAATAGTGAATGAAGTTGTAATTTAGTGAAGAAGTGCAAAGAAAGACAAGTGAGCGGAAGACAATTACTTGTGTGGTAGTTTCAGTATGGACATGTAGTAAGGATTTGAGTGCCTTGTAAGATGGAGGTAGCTCTAACTACTAGAAGGGCTGAGGGAAGACAGATATAGTGCTAAAGGCAATCCTGCCTCTGATATATTGCAGCTGTGTTAATTACCAAAGAGTGGGAACAGCCTTGCCCTCACAGATGGGTGTGATAAAAGAGTGAGTTAGTAGAGTCAGTTGAAGTCTGCTGGCTGTGCTGCGATGAGGAAGGGACAGGCTGTGTGAGGGATAGATAAGGTAAACCACTGTACAAGGGACAGACAGGGTTGGGTAGCTGTGCCAGGGACAGGAAGCAGTGAGCTGGAACTGCAGAAGGAAGAGAGAAGGAGAGAAAGAGCCAGATCTGTGGGGCCCATAGGATTGCTACATAGAACAAGTATGAAAGATAACAAGGTGCTGATGCTTGAAGCCCTCTGAAGTTTTTAATGAAGCACTCTGAGTGTTGTGACCATCTCAACTCTGACAACAGGTAGGGAAAAATAGCACAGGATGGTAAAAATTGTGGGAACATTTTGTTGCTGCCTGTCAAATTTTCTGACTTGACTATGTGCCTTCCCAAGCAACCTCGAAACCCTGCAGTTCTGAAAAAACATGAAGGGAGCAGCCATACAGCTGGAAATGAGGTGTCTGGGTTTAGCCTAATGAGGATAATTAGTGTTTGACGACCGTGTGTGGTCATGAGTAGAAACTACAGCAGCCTTGAAGTAACTATTTGGAGGAAAAAAATTGTAACTCTGTGTAAGTTTGGGTGTGGAATTGGAGCCCAGGTTGGTCTCTGCGCTTCTGGTGATCTGGATAAAAGCACCAGCAGCAGCCTTTTTTAGCAGAATTAAAAGAGAGAAGTGTGATCAAAGCTAAATGTGTGGGTTTCATTGAGCAGGTGTGTACTGCTTCTCTTCTGGCATGTAATTATATTCTGATTTTCATGATTCTTTTCATTTAAAACCAGTCCATGATTTAGGAGTTTGAGCACTACCAGTTTTGTTCTTCAGGGGAGAAAGTCTAACAAGCAGTACAGAAGAAAGAGATTAAGAATCAATGTTTTATGCACTTGCATATAAGATAACATAGAAATTATGATAAAGTACTTCTCCAAGATATCCCATTTTGCATTAATTCCAAGGCCTTTGGGGGGAAGAAAAAAATCCACAGAAAACAAACTGCAAACAGATCTGAAAGAGGCAAGGTATGGAATTTATTAAATACCTATTCTGTCTCCTCCAGGGGGAGGGGAATATATTTAGAGAAAGGAGATATTAGGTGAACAAAAAGCATTTAAAATACTTTGGCTGATGCAACAAAGTCGTGGTGGAGACAATAACTGCAGCTACTTAGTGGTGCTTTCCATGATGGTCTAGAGCGGGTACAGAAAGAAATCACGAAATTGGTTATGGACAAGGCTTGCAAGAAAGGCTTCAAGTTGCTTGGAGATTTTAATTTAATGGGTATGGTGAAAATTTTGGAAGGGCCACCTTTTCTAAGCATGGAGGTGTATTTTATATGCAATATGTTTGAGTGACATGATCTGTTTTTGCCCTACCCTCAGTAAATGAGCCCACTGTGATAGCACTGAAGCTGTGACTGGGGTTTTCAGCTACAGATGTCAATATTCAGCAGTGTCATGCAGGCAAATTTTTGAGGAGCAGCACAAGAGTGCGTATTTTGCCTTCAAGAGAGCTGACTCTGTAAAAGTGAAATGCCCTAGGGATTTTCATTGGAATTCAGTAATGTGCTTAAAATAAAGAAATAAAGCTAGTTTCAAAAATAGAGTGATAGGTAGGTCTGAAAGAACACTAATAGACTTTTATTTCAACACGGAAAGCTGAGCAACATCTAATCTGCAAAAATCTGAAATGCACTCTACATAGTTAAAGATGTGATGATTTGAAGCCTTTACTGTGTTTTTAGCCTCCCATCCCAACACATAAACAAACTCCAAATAACAGCAGACAAAACAATACGCTAAACCCCCCTCAGTCTGGTAAGTAAGCTGGTGTACTAAAATGCAAAGGAAGTGGGCACTGTACAGCTCAATGAAGATGTCTGTGCTGGATGTTGCTGTCAGCTTTGCCTAATACAATCCTTTGAAATCCACTGTTGCTGAAGAATCTGCAACATTGTTTGTGGGACTTTAGGTTAGTATGAGAGGAAGGTTGAAGTAATGCACAATTGACCATAATGTGAATTTGAAAATAAACATTTTAGAGGAGATTGGTTTCTTCAAGCAGTCTTTGTTGTCTGCCTTTCTATGAAACAAACACAGGAAAGCAGGAACCTGTTCTGAATACCCAGGGAGAAGTAAAATACCCAGGGAGAAGTAAAAGTGGTTGGTTATAGGAAGGCTGCATGTCCCAAAGCAACTTTGAGTTAAAAAAATGTGGATCCTTACTTTCTTAAAACACTTAGTGAAAATTGAGTACTGCTCTGAATTGGCCGACTCCAGGAATGCCAGTGTAGCAAATCAGAGAGTTGCCTTGTCAAAATGTGCACAAACCTGCTTTTTCTTCTTTAAGAGTTTGTGAGATTGAGCAATTTAGCCTGCCTGTCTTCAACCTTAATTGCTCTCCCTATTTCTCTCTCTCTCTTTTTTTTTTTTTTTTTTTTTTTTTTTTTTTGTAATTGAAAACCAATTAGGTTTACAGAAAGCGGATAGTGTGTAGTGTTATCTAGGAGCTATAGAGAGCTGAAAATTGCTGTGTCAAACTGTTGTAGAATAGTTGGAAATACATTTGTCTTACTTTGGTCTGCTTTTGAGCATTGCAGGGAAATAGGCTCTGAAGGAAGAGAGGAATCAGCTGGCAGGGGATATTTAGAGGCAGTTCCAGATCCAGTATATTGGTGAGCTGATTTTAAGGAATTTCTCTGTTCAGGGGCAGTTAGGATGATCAGTTAGGGAACTGTTTTTGAAAAAGGATTGATCCAGTAGGCTGGCAGTGTTGTTTGGACAAGAGAGAACTGAGGCAGAAGTCCCTGAAGTTTATAAAAAGTGTTGCCAAGGACAAGGAAAAATGTTGTTGTTTGTGCCTCTTTCAGTCTAAGAACTAGAAGACATTACGTGGTCAGAGATTTAAAGCTACAAAAGATTCTCCTTCATGTAAAAGGTACTGGAGAGGGGGAGCTCCAGCCACAGGATGCTGTGTGTCACTGCTACCTGCCTTCTTTAGAATTTGCTCTTCTTTAGCAAATTCTGCTTTCATGGGAGACAAAATTTGAGAAGATGCTTTTTGGATACTGAAAATAATGTCAATGTTACCACGTATAGCTCTCATATCTTTTCCATTACACTAAGGAATTTTCCAAATATAAAGAATTTGCTTAAGTGATCAACTACAAACAATAATAATTCTGGTTAGTGGGTGGATGGACTGGCTTACAAAATGTTGGGAATGTCCAAAATACCTGGAATATATAAGGAAGAAGGAAGATTTAAAAAAAAATAAAAATCAATTGCAAATTAATGGGCCTATCCAAACAAAGGTTTTCCAGACTGGTTGTTGCATTTCTGTGGTAGATTTTGGGTTTAGGTAGTTTTTACTAAAGTGGGAATACTTCCTCTAAGTGCCCCTGAGTAGCTGTGAGAGGATACCTTAGGATAAATGTGATTGTTGAGAAACTTTGGTCAGACAAGGTCTAGTTTTGGACATTTCAAATTTTTTAGATTTAGAAGAGCTTTGTTCCTTATCCATGATAACACATTTATTGTGCAAAAAGTATGTAAAAAATTACTACAGCATTGTTACCCCACTCTTTACATTGTAATGTGAATTCCAGGATGGGAATACCATGCATAATCCCCAACTGTTAGTTTTGCCAACTAGATTTCTGGTTGTTGTTGGAGGGGGTTGTTCCTTCCAAGTGGATTTTTCCTTGCTTTATCTAAATCAACAGCAGTGATGTTTGACTATGCCAAAATACCTGCTAGCAATAAATATCAAGAAATATGTGTTTCTTTGGATGTTTGGGATGACCTAATTCTTTAAGCAATGGAAAGTGAAGTTGCAGAGCAGCAATCATAGGAAGTATATAATCGGTCCACTTTTGACCCCTAAGACAGTTTTTGTGCATGTGTGCATGCACAACTTGGATACATCTTTGCTGATATAAACTAGAAAGGTCTACTGACACTGCTGGGGCTGAACCTGGTCTCAGTTCTGTGAACACTGTGTCATAATTGAGGCTTCAATATTACTTTTCTTGTCTTGTTATAGGAAAACGTAAATTTGGCTTCAAATAGTAGGGCAATATAGTTGCTATTGTTTTTAGCCCTTAAAAATCAGTTTTTATATGTCAGTAAGGTATAGAAAGCTCCTTTGTTAACTACTCATAGAGATAAGAGCTATCTAATACAACTAGACTAAATGATGGAATCCTTGCAACAGATTAATAAATTTAGTGATTATATTAAATTTATGAAAACTTTTGTTGCCCTGCATTTATGCATTGTACATTTATTGATGGCATTGAAGATTGTTTGGTAGATCACCAACACAAGAACTCTGCCACAACAGCTCTGATGGTTTGTGTCCTGTGGGCAGATGAGTGGGGGGTGATTTGAAGTTGGGCTTCTGGGGAATAAAGCAGGAGGAGCTGACTCTGCTTCCACAGACTGGAGAATGACTTTCAGGATGAGCTTTCAAGTTGCACTTTGGATTCCCTTGTTTGTCCATTTCAAACACAACTTCAAAGCATCTTCTGCTGGGGTCAGTGGTTACAGAGGATGTAGTAAGTGTCTAATTATGTCATATGACTTATATGCAATTGCCTGATTGCTGCAACTTCTAGGCATTGCTTGTGACTCCAGGGATGCACTTAGTGATGCAAATGGAGGCAGTGCTCACAGCTTTGCAAGTCCTGACTTATTTATACAAGCGTAGATTTAAAAACTTTTTTCAGTCTCTTTATTGTTTCTGGCAAAGGCAGTGTTTCATAATCTAGGTCTTGTTTTCATGATAGGCTTGGTAGAAAATTGGTCAAGGAACTGGTTCTGTATATACAAGTCTTCATCTGTACAGTTTTCTGCCTGGAAGTCCAGCTGTCATATTTTGAAATCTTCTCCTTTGTTTCTGCTGTTGCATTTTAGAGCAGTTTCATCTTGTTTTTTTATTAAAGTACCAAGCAATGAAAGAGGCTTTGTTTATGAATCTTTCAAAAGTGAAATGTATTTAACTACTGGCACTTTAGATTAAGGATAATATTCAACTAAAGTCAGAAATTAAGATCTGATCAAAAATCTTAGCCTCTACAAAATCAGGTTAAAGCAAAGTTGAAGAGGTTCCAATCTTACATTGTTTTACATTGGTTTAGATTCGTTTTCTCAACTCAACAGTTTTAATTACATAGGAGGAAATAACCAGCTATACCCAAGAAGGTAATTGCTAGTATATCAAGCAAATTACCTCCAAGCTTTTGGAACAATGAACTGTTAAATCAAGCATGTGATAAAAGGGAGATTTTTCAGAGCTTTCATTCCTGGATTAATCCAGTGGCACTTAAAAGATTTCTCTAAAAGAAGAATGAAAAGTTTGAGATGTTCAGCTAAAACGCTATAGTATTAATAGAAGAGCTTCAATGTGCATTTTAGACCCCAGGTTTGACATGACTTCTATACTTGTGGCAGTGCATGTTTTAGGTTTTTGAATTTGTATTGGTATTTTGTTATTTGTTTGTAATGGCATGTTCCTTTCACCCCCCCATTCCTACCCCTGAATACGCCTGGTTTCCCCCTGATGTAACCACAGCCCTTCCCTTTTGCAAGTGGCCCAGAGTGTTCCCTGCCCAGGCTGCAACCTGAGAAAGGGGGACAAAAAGGCTGAGCACATGTTCTGACCTGTTCTGGCTTCCGGCTCTGGCTCCCGAGCACATGCTTTGGCAAGTGCTCTCCTGCACATGGAGCCACAGAAATAAACACCTTACTTACCCAAGCCAGGACCTGCTTCTTCATTTCCAAGCCTCATCTAAGCTTCCAGCCAGCATATTTGGAGGACCCACAGACTGCTATAAATTGGCCTGGGGACTGCTAGCCGGTAAAAGCACCCCCAACGAACTAGCCACTTTATATATACTGACAATGTTTCCATCGTTCTGTGTACGTTCATGATTCGTAGAAGAAGAGAAAGGGAATAAAAAAGTCAAGAGAACAGAATGGAAGAACAAGTGAGAAATATTTAATATAAATATGGGAGCAGTTAATGGACATATAATTGGTAAATACTTACACATTTCATTATCCCTCAGTCATAGTGTGTAGCTCCTTGCCTGTCTCCTCTTTCAGCCAGTTGTTGTCTGCCAGTAGGAATTTGAATGTGGCCCTGAGTTAACAACCATTGTCCTTAGCCACAGTCAATGGTGGCTGCCTTGAGAAGTGCAGAGTTCCTGTCTTCTGTGTTTGGGTGTTTCCTTATTCCTTTTCCTCTTGAAGCTCCCTGGTCCCTTGCCCACCAGGTTGAGCAAGACTTTTTTGCACTGTGTAATGAAGGTTTACTAAAGCAATCCCTTGAACATCTGGATTTCAGGCCCACTGCCCATCTCTGCTTTCAGTTTTCCATCATGTATAAACAAAGCAGGAAGGCTGTCTAAAGAACACAAATTAATACAAGTTATAAGGCAGGAAACCTTCTGCAAGGTTTTTGATCCATTGCCTGTGCATGGTAATGCAGTGTGATAGCACAAACTGTTGAAACCAGTCTTTTTCCTACAGGGCTCTTAAGACAGAAATCAGTTAATTGCAATTGTGCAGATTTGTAACACATGTATTTTTCCTTGCTATAAAAAGAGCTTTGTGATAGAGATCAGCACTGTTTCTGGCAAGTTGTAAAAAGTTTGTTAATGCTTGGAAAGTTTGTGAATGCTAGGTAAATACCAGTTCCTTTTTCTAAGCATTTCACAGGCTTCTGGCTTTCAACATTATTGCTACACTTCATTTAATTTCAGCCTGAGTGGTGTTTAAAAGAGCCCAAAAAACTCTGCCATAATTGGGATACCAGTGTGCTCAGGATTTTTATAGGAAAAATGTCCAGTGTACACTGTGATATGATGTCACGGTGCACTGTCTCTCACTCCAGCCAGCCCTGGCACCACGGAAAGTGAGGTACCTTCCAGTGATTAGATCACCTTCAGGATGCTGTGGGCCGTGGTTTGTCCTCAAACTGACAGGCTGGAGGCAACGATGGTCAGAGGAAGAAAGAGGGACACTGTTGAGGGTTCAACAAACTGGGTTTATTGCCCTGCAGTTGAGACAACTGCTGCCCAGAGTGCCTGCCTCAGCAGCTGCAAGGAGCACCGTTGTAGGGCATCTTTTATTGAGGGGTGAAACAGGGGGATGGGTTCAGCAGGGATCCAATCAACAGCAACGTGGGAGTGGCTCTGAACTTAACTGACATACATAGTAACAAATCACGGGGAAGTGGGAGGGGGGAGTCGGGATCCTGTCCAACCACTCAACGCTCTCCCTGGAACTTTCCAGAAACAGAGAGAAGCCCTGAAGTGACTGGCAGGACCCAGGGGTTATGTAACACAATTATTGGCATATAACTGTAACTGGGGAGAAACTAGGGAGAAACCAAAGGGGAAGTAACTGAAGGGGTACACGGAACAAACTACTTACAAAGGAGCAGCATATGAACAAAACAGAAATGCTTAACAGATAGAATTAAAAGATGCACCACCACAATATGATATGCCAATTCCTGGAAAATTAGCATTATCATAATAATAAATAAGAAGTAAATAGTGTAGTAGTGATTTGTTCAGTTTTTTATTTTTAAGCTATTAGAGCAATTGCCATCTAAACTATGCAGCTGTTTTGATTCTGATAAAGAGTTTAGGGAAAGCAGAAGCCAAAAAAATTGTTACTTCAGAATATGAGGTCCAAGAAGATAATTTTTCTCATCTCCCCAAAACATCATATGTTTTTATCATCTCTACTTCAGACAACCAGCTGGTTTGTTTGCAATGAAAAATACTGTTTTTTTCTGAAAAATACTGTTTCCAAAGTATTGTTTGACTTCTTTGCTTATTTTGTTGGGAGACCTTAGGAGAAAGATGGGAGCTTCTGCAACGAGCCACATCAGCCTTCAGTGGTTAATGTGTGTCCTTGACTCCCTGTGTTCTAGGAATGTGAACCTGAGGGTGTGTTTGGCTTCTTCTCCTAAGACAGATCTCATTCTGTTAAGATGGGGGGTGGTTTGAAGTGATTTCACCCGCTTTTTCCTAAGCTCACTTAGACCTTGATTAACATTCCTAAAAAGTAGCGGTTCCTTGCATAATGCAACAGCTGTCCCTTGTAACCCTGATCCTTGTGCTGTGTGTTGAGACAGCTAGTCTTGTACCATATAAACCTGATGCCAGGCTCTGAACAGTTGTGCAGACTAAAGCAGCCCTAACAACCATCTCCTCAAGGAGCCTCTTGTCTGTTTAGACTGATGGTGGTTGTTGGAGCAGTTCATCAGTGGAGAATGTGACTGACAGGAAGAAAAAAAAAATTTCTGCAGAGGACAGAGGTTGCAAATAATATGGCAGGAAAAAAGAAAGAAAGAGAAGATGAACAGTGGGGAAAGTGACTGAAAGATTGGGAACCAATTCAGTAATTCAGCCACTGGCTCCTGTCTCCTTGCGGTGGGGTGACATATCTGTGAGTAGATATGTTTATATATCCTGATGGATGTACGGAGCTCAAGTGGCCCTGGCTGAAGGAAACACCGGGGTAAGATCTAGCTGTACAGGGGGGCTCCTGAGTTCAGGAACCTGAGTTTAGGTCCAACAGCTCCATCATGACCCTGAAGCCGTCATCAGCCAATTAGGTGAGGGGGAGGTGATGCTGTCAGCAACTACGGGAGATTTAAACTGCTGCAAGGAGCATGATGAGCAGTGTTCCCTCAAACAAGCAAGAAAGAAACTGATCATTTTCAGAGGTGCTGCAGTCTCAAGACTGTTGGGAGTCTATGATCTCCATTGCAGAGGAGAAGCAGATGGGCTCAGAGCCCTGCAGGGTTATTAGCCAAAGGGCTGTTAGCCAAAGGTCTGTTAGCCAAAGGTCTGTTCAAAGTGAAGGCTGGAAACAGCACCCTACACGTACCAGGAAGAAGGTTGTTCCTCATTCTCAGAATTTGACAAGTAGGATTGGTACCATCTACAACAGGTGTGAGGCTCTGGACCTAGAAGGCCAGATACTGATGAGGTGGGCAAAGGTCCTTCTGGGATAGTGGGGCCTCCTACAACACCAACACCTGAACCCCACATCAAGACCTCCTATGTTATCAGGAAAAGGACAGTTGTAGTAGGAGACTCTCTGCTAAGAGGAATGGAGGGTTGGATACACAGACTTCTGAACTCACAGGGAAATCTTCTGTCTTCCAGGGGCACAGCTGAGAGCCTCTGGATAAGAATCAAGGGACAAACAAATATCGTCAGATATTTCTGATGCACATGTCATTGTAGGAATCTACTATAGACCTCCCACTAGGGCAATGATGCTGACAAATTCTTTGAGGAACTAAGAGATGCTTCCAAGTCAACTGCCCTTGTCCTTGTGGGGGTCTTTGGCTTGCTAACAATTAACTGGGAGCATCAGACAGCTGCTACAATCTGGACCAGAAGCTTCCTAAAGCACCTGGATAAAAATTTTATGGAATAGGTCCTAAGGAAGCTGACTGGGAAGGATACCCTCCTTGATTTTCTGCTTCTCAGTGGAGTGGATCTTGTGAGCCAAGTGGAGATTAGGGCTGTCTTGGCCACAAGTGACTATGAAGTGGTCAAGTTTAAAATCTCTGTTGACAGTAGCAAAACCTCAGCTTTGGACATGAGGAGAGCAGACTTCAAGCTGCTCAGGGATTTAGTGAGTAAGATTGGGAAAATGTTTTTGCAGATGATAGGGTCCTTCAGTGCTGGTAACTTTTTAAACATCACCTCCTGGGGCGCAGGAACAGCAATTCCTGAATGTCAGAAGTCAAGCAGGTGAGGCAAAAGGTCATGGTTGAACAGAAATCTTCCCTTGGAAAAAAGGCAACAAAGGAAGGTGTATGCCCAGTGGAAGATAATTTAGAGCCTGTTAGAACTCTTGGGGATGGTCCTGTGGAGGGCCAGGAGTTGGAGTCAGTGATCTTTGTGGGTCCCCTCCAACTCAGCGTATTCTGTGGATTTAGAGGCTATATTGAAAAGAAAAAGCAAATATAAAAGGCAGAATTAGAGAGGAGACTGTACAGGACAATGAAAGAAAAGATCCTATTTGGATTAAAATAGTGCATGTTAAAATTTTTAAATATAAAAGTTAGACAATAGTAGTCTACTTACTAAGAATGACTTAGAGAAGCAGACAATACAAAATGGTGAAAAGGAGGAGTGAATGAATATAGAAGAAAAGAAAATGTAGGTTACGTGATCCATTTAAAAAGATACTATAAAAAGTTTTCACAGGTATTTGGATTTGAAATGGAATTAAGCTGTAAGAAATTGCCTTGATCCTAATAAGGAAAATGAAAACAGATTTTAAAAAATATTCATATAGATTCACATGGTGTCTTTGATAATTTTAATAATCTTTCTAATGTAGCTTCTCTCCCTTTGCCCAGTTATGAAATGAAAGCTTTTCCCGTCGCATTCTTTCTCTGAGGTATGCCCAGTGCACCAAAGTGGGAATTAATTTCATGCAGGAAATTCGACCAGATGGCAGCTATCAGTATGCTGGGAAAGCAGATATAAAGCAAGTAGAACTTTTTCTTTTTAGAAAATATCTTATTTTCTTGTTCTAGGCATGTTTTTTAAAAATCCACGTTTTAAGCAGTGCTTGAGATGATCCTGAATTCACTGCAGTGCTACTTGTTTGACAACCATCAGCAGGGCTGTATTTACAGGTCCAGTAGTTTGCAGAGTTGTTTGTTTAGCTGCCCATGAAGGCACCTCCTCAATGGCTCTTTAGTCAGTAAGTAAATGTGTGAAGCCCTAATCTGCCACCAGTTCTGCATGTAATGAAAATGCTATTCCTTCTCCTAGATGAATATATTTTCCTTTTCCCCAGAAATGAAAGGTTTTAGAGAAGATAAGTGTAGTAAGCATCTTGTAGGGGCAGATATCCTCTACAGGTAGAATATGAAAGTACATGAACTTGTATATGCATAATATGTATTTAAGAAAGGATGGTAGTGGAAGCTAATTCTGCTCATCTGCAATAACTCTGGGCAAGTTGCACTTGGAATTCTGCCCTGATCCCCCATGTCAAGAAGGGAAGAGAATATTATACCTTGAGTTTGTTTTTCTTTTCTTGGTTTATTGTTTAATCATGGCAGAATCTTACATAATTTCATCAGCTGTCTAAAATTTGACCATTTTCATTTGGAACTCCCCCTCAAATGCTGTATTTTCCTTGAAAAGAAGTACTTGATTGAGAACTCTGTCACTGGGGGTGCTGACTCCTAGTTAGGTCTGGATGAAACCTTGTTCTCTAAAGTCTTCCAGTTACTATTTACTCCCATAATCCCTTTTGAGGACGTTTTTGCAGTTCTGTTGAATCTGTCAAATCTGTCACCCAGCCACCACTTCTCAGGGTTTTGTTGCTGAATCATGCTTTTAAGACAGGATAAGCTTTGTGGAATTTTTGTTTGAAGAGCTGAGAAGGAGCTAGTAGGGATCTCTTGTTATTAAGTGTGTTTTGAATCCTAGTGCTTTGTATTCTTGCCTCTGAAATAGGTATGCTTCAAACTATGAAGAATTTTCTCCCGAAGGTCAGGTTCTGTGTGAGCCAGACTCCAAATCTCTTGGGAAACAGCTCCTTTGTATCCAGGGGTGCTGAATTTTTGCACTCCTTAGATATGATCTGAAACTGCATGTTCAGAGGTTTCATAGACAAGTATATGCAGCCATAGCATTCACTTTATGTAGTGTTTCTTTTTTATGACTTTTTCAAAATAAATTACTTACCATAACTGACATGAATGAAATGTGCAAAAGCTGCAGTTCAGTTTTCACTCCAGCACTTCAGTTTGAGAGTTTATATTCACCTGAGAAGAAAGTAGTTAGGCATTTGAAAATATGTCTCACAGACGAAGTCATGATCTGAAAGTATTAAGTGCCTGAAAAAATGATCTCTGCAACCTCTTCATATTTAATTATTTTGATTGGAGCAGTCCACAATTTGAAAAAAGGATGACTATGACCATATTTCTACTCTGAAGGTGTGTAGGAGTATTAAAAATTATACTGTGGAAGAAGAAGCAAGTCAATTGTAATTTTAGGAATAAATCTGCTTCTTGGTTAGTAAGGCTTTTGAGGCATCATGGACAATCTTTTTGTTTTCATGGTGGGATGTGCTTGGTTGGCTGTCACACACCCAGCTGCTCTCTCCCTGTGTGTCCTCAAAGGGGCTGGGACAGAATATAGGATGCAAAACCTTAAGGTCTCTTACCCATTACTGCCACAGAAAAAACCTTGACTTGGGCAAGATTAAATTAATTTGTTGCCAATTAAAAATAGAATAGGATGATGAAAATAAAGGGAAAACACATCCCTCTGACACAGCTGCCCTTTTTCCTCAGCTCAGGTTCAGTTCTCCTTTTCCAGTGTCTCTAACCTCCCTGCCTCAGAGTTGTGCAGAGGGATGGGGAAGGGGAAGGATTTTCAACCAGTTCTTAACAGCTCCTCTCCCCTCCTGATTTTCCCCCTGTGGTGTCTTTTAAGATGATCTGTGCAAAGGCCAATGTGCTCCTCGTGCAGCTGCAGAGCTGAGTGGGACAGAGCCTCTCCTCATATGTACAGGCATGCCAGATACCACGGTGCTCCAGCTAGAGAAAGTATTTCTGAAAAGGGCATGGTATCTTCTTTCATATCATTCCTCTTTTCCAGATGTTCATTTGTACTTGGTAGTATTTTAATTTCTTTTTTGAATAGGGGAGTGCAGAAACCTTACGCCTTTGAAGTACTGTTCTTCAGGAACGTTTTCCTGGCACAATGTCTGGCCACCTATATGTGGCATAAATTTGGGCTGATTGCAGTGTGAACATGGTAAATTCATGTCATCTGCTTCATAAGTTTTTTCTGCAACCTCCTATCAGAGTTGATAAGGTTTTTACCAAAAATACAGGAGTTACTGTAAATTGTGGATTTAGTTTAGCTGAGATCAACCAAGCACTTCTAAGCATGAAGATGTTGCTGTTAGTGTTTGTAACAGTATACTGATATTGTACTGTTGATGTGGAAATGTTTACTGCTTTTGTGGATTTCTTTGGAAGAAAGTTTGTTTGGGGTGAAAGACTGCTTGTTTTGATGCCCCCTTCCTTTTCATAAGATTTTGTAATACTGCTAAATATGCTTTTGGCTGTGGGAGCCATGTAACCCCTCTAGACAGCTTTGATGCCTTTATCTTTCATCACCCACTCATGAAATGCTAGGACTTACTTTCTTCATCTTTACCTTTGATTGGGTGAAGTACTGGGAAAGGAGAAGATTGCTGAGATATGTGGGAGCCTACTAGAAGCAAGTAACTTGCTTTAGACATATTGATGTGGAATGTGGTATACTGGGGCATTATTTTTGCTGGCTTCAAAGACTTTGAAGCAGACTTCACTCTAATAGTGTAGTCAAATGTATTTAAGGTGGAAGATAAACAGTCTTGGATGATCAGCATTGAGAAACATGGAACAGTCATATTTTGTAAGCTCTATTCTGAACATTTGATACCCATATATCCCGTCTCTTGGATGAAGCAGCAGATATTAAAAAAATTAAAAAATAAAAATTTCCTCTGTCTCCCCTTATGCTGACTTACTATAACACCTCTGGGAGCCCCTGTTCACTGCAGCAGGTGGAAGTGGCTTTACAGCCAGAAAAATTAAGATCAAGAGGCTCCCCTGCAGCTTCAAATCCCAAAACATACTGTAGCAACTTGTCCAAGTGTGAAAAGATTTTTGTTTACAGTGTTTTGTTATAAATAGCAACAATGACAACAACAAGAACCATAAGCAAAGAGCAGTGCCAAAAAAAAAAAAAAAAAAGGAAGGAAAAGTGTTGGGGTAAGGTGGTCTAGAAATGGAAACGCTTTCATGATTTTTGGAACATGGATTTGATTAGAGACTTTTTAATTACCTTAGTTATTTATCTGGTAAGTGCCTTGGTACTAGGTTATGGTTCCAGTTCAGGGAAGCTCATGCCCTGATAATCCTGTTTTTCAGAAGATGGATTGTACTTTAACAAGCTGCCTGTATGTTTGGAGGAGCACTTTATGAACTCCCTAAAGAATTCATGACTGAATTATCCAGTCACATCCCTGACCCTTGCACAAAACTATTTGATAACCTTTGACTCTGTGGCCAAGAGTGGCAAATCATGCAGCCAGAGTTAGACCCCAAATCCAGATCACCCATTTTCCCCTCCTGAGACTGCAGTGTAATGTGGCATCATCCCAGAGCAGCAATGCAGGGTCTTGTGTCATTCAGAGGGACAACTTTATGTGAGCTGATGACCACAGTAACCCCTAAAAATGTCCACAAACACTGAGTGGAATTCTGCATTCAAAGCCTGTGAGCCTCTATGTTTGTATTTTCTAAGTGTGGTATTTTCAGATTTTTTGGTTTCCCGCCACAGTTAATTGCCCAGTCCCCAGACACTGTTTTTTCTGTATGAGAGACAGCCTTTGCACATACTTATTCATGTGAGGACAGTTTTATACAATACCTGACTGTTGGCAGGAACACCAGCTGTTGGGCTCCACTGAGGTGTGCAGCACTCATCTGGACTTAGTTTGATTACTTTTGTTACTTTAGACTTGTTAACTCTTTAGAGGCTCTCCCTGATTGTCTCATGAATGCTCGAGTCACCTTGTTCCTTTTGTAGTTTTCAGTTTTTGCTCTTCACTTTTTGGCCAAAGATTTTTCTTGGTTAGCCTGTCAGTAGGTTTGAGTGCCTGTCTTCAAGGGTGCTGTAAAATTAATGCACTGGGCCGGATTTTTGATAAGAAAATACCTTTTAATTTTGATTTCTATTTTGGTAGCTATTTGCATTTTTTCATAATTGCGAGAGACTTACTGCAAATGAGTCAATGCTACTCTGAAGCCACAGTATATTCCTGCCCCTTGTTGTAGGATTCATGTTGTAGGTCACATTGGTATGATAATTTTGGCTAAGAAAGTATGGTCTATTTAAGTAATAGGATCTTGCTAAATTCTCCCACCATACTGCTGAATCCCAGTACTTTAGACAGCTCAAGAGTTAGCTAGGTTGCAAAATGAAGGACCATATTTGATGATCCCTGGGTTGGAATTAGGTGATGTTTAAATTCCCTTTCAACCCAAACCATTTTATGATATCTGAATTTTCTTTGCTTCAATGATTATTGTGTCATAGCTTACTTGTCCATTGTATGTGTGACATTTACTTATTAAATGTATTTGGGAAAGAAGTCTGACTGTACAGCACAGAAACACCCTGTCAATACTGAACTATGCTTCGACTGTCCTCTTAAAGATATGAAGGTGGAGGGAGTGGGAGAGGGCACCTGTGGGCCTCTGTGGGAGAAAATCTGCGTACCAAATGCAGGTAATAACTCAATAGGTTTTGACAAACAGACCTGAATTTTATGATGGAGGAGGCCATTGGGAAAGATGGGAAGCTCTGTCTGGGATATTGGATTCTTCTTTTAATAGGTTTGGGTAAATGAAACTAAGTTTAGGAACACAGAAAATCTCCTGGGAGCTTATTTGCTTTGATTGCTAAACCTTTTGAAGTGTGCTTATTGCTGTAAGGAAGGAAATCTGAAAAAGGTCGAGTATGAATTAGGTGAGAAATACAAAAAGGAACTGCTTGAGATGGTCATTAAATAAGACAAAAATGAAATTCAGGAGTAAATAGAAGAGTAGCACTGTAAAGGTGAAATATCTCAGCATAAATCAGTAAGGACAGTGAAGTTTCAACAAATCTATCCAACATGCAATTGTTTTTGTAGAAGTCCCATTCCCATCTGGTGAAATCATTATTCTGCAGGACCCTCATATCCCAGTCTACAGGTGTTTGTGGAGACCTCATAGACTGACTAAAGGTCAGTCAGTCTGTCTCTGCCTACTGTACCCACATATTTGTAACACAACCACTACCACCACAGCTAGGCAGTAGGAGAAATGATCAATATTATTATCCCTGGTGTTGGGGATAAAGCCCTACTGTGTTGGGCTCTGTTGAGTGACTGATTCAAAGACAAACCCTGGGAGATCATGGTCTGGTGTTTTGGTTAAGGAGATAGTTCATGTTTTGCTATCAGAGAAGTAGGAAACAAAAGTATGGAAGTGGCAACTCCTTGCAGCTGGAATAATTTTCAGTGCAGCCACAGGTGGCTGGAGACTGGGTCTCCAAAGCATGCAGATCTTCCTCTGAGAAGGGACCTCTTCCTTCTTCATGTCATGGCACTGGGGATTCTTGAAGAAATATTTTTGGGACTTTTCTGGTGCTCTCTTGCTTTGCTTCCTGTGTTGAATGTGGGAAGACTGAGTCCTGAAGGTTGTGTGAAGTTATTCACACTCTAAATTAATCCAAATATTAATTGCAGGTGTAATTCTTGGGCTTTCTTATTTGTCCCCATTTTTAAATAAAGTAAAAGGCTGCTAATGTGAAGCAGATAATTGCTGTGAAGGGGGCTCTGGGAATGATCACAGAGATTAAACCAGGGGGGATTAATTAAAAAAAACCCCTGCTCAGCACAATTACTTGGGTCCTTGCAATATTTGCCTTTTAAAATGTAGTTTCTGTGGGAGTAATGTTAGTATCAATATTAATATCTACTGAGATGAACAAAAATAACAATGTAATGGAAAAAATAAATGTTGGCCTGCACAATAAACTTTTCAGAAGAGAGTGTCAGAAAGCCAACAAAAATCTGCAAGGACTGATTTTATCTCTGAATTTTAGGCTGGTGTCATTGTTCTACTCAGTCTGTCACTGTTGCTTGCTTGCACTCCTTTTTTAAATCTGTTTCTACCCAGTGGCAGCTGAATGTCCTGCAGAGAAAAACATCTCTAGTTTGTCTTCATGAATGTGCATAGCTGGTTTCAGTACTTAAGGGCTGTTATCTTTAATAGAGTATACAACTGTGTGTAAAATGTGCCTTTTTCCTGCAGGTTTTCTCTAATTGCCAGTAATATCTGTTGCTTATTTATTTATTTATGGAATTTTTACTTTCTTGATTGATATTTGAGAACAGTTTAAAGTGAAAGCAGACTTAAGAGTCATTTGCAGAAGTAGTCAGGGGCCATTCTTTTTTTCTTTTTTTTTTCCTTTCAAAATCTATTTTCTTTGGTTTGTTTTTACAGAGGAGATTTATGTTTATACACACCCCGCAACTGGGAGAGGGAGGAAAATTCTGTAGAGGTCTGTAGTCCATGATGCCATTCTGGGAGCTTTAAACCAGAGCCTGAATACCTTTGCAACATTTGCAGAGAAAGTTGTGAAAGAAATGGCTCAGGGAATGTTCTCTTCTGTGACAAATACTCAGGATCTCAGTTAGGAGCATTTTATTCTGTGAAACACATGACCAGAAGCAGCAGCTGGTGTAAATCAGCATCACCCCTCTGAAGACATTAAGGAAATATCTCTTTGCATCATCAGCTGCATCTTGACCTGGGTTTTCAAATTACGATATCATGGATAAACACTGTGAGTTGTTCTCCTCAATCATGTGGGAAACACATATTTTGATCCTACTGACCTGCAATCTGTTAGCAGTTTTCAGCAGTTACACACTTCATATAAATGATAAATTACTAACATTACAGAATGCATTCATTTTACACTCTTTCACCTCTTTGTAGTTACTTTATTGCAATAAAACTATCTCAGGATTTTGGGTAAATGAATAAAATTTTTAAAGAATCGTGAACAAAGACCACAGGAATGGCATGATGCAGCTGTCATCTTCTGCAATAGCCTTATAAATGTACCAGTGTGACGCTATCCTCCATTAATTATCTCAGTCTGAAAGGAGAGGATCTCCTACCTTATCCAGACATCTTGTGTGGGTAATCAATTTTTTTCTGCAAATTCCCCTAACCTGATTTGTATGCCCTTTCTGTTCTTCATGCTCTCTGTTGTCCTTTGCATTCAGTCAGTGGATATTTTTCTTGTCTTAGATGTTGGTCTCAGCAGCATGGTCAAATCCTGCCTGGCTCTGGGGCTTTTCACACAGCTTGGCTTAGGAGGGGCACTGCCTGTCTGGCCTTCCCACCTCCCTGACTTTGGTAGGGCATTTCTGTTCATGAGCCATTGACTCTGTTAATGCTACTACCTGGGAAAATAGCTCATGCTTCCTTTCCTGAAACAACATAGTGACAAAGACTCTTGTCTGGGGGCCAGATCTTGCTGTGGGGCTTCCTGAGACGGCTGCCAGCACAGGTCTTTCCTGATTCCCTCTCTGTGGCAACATCACGAGAGGAGGCAGCAGGTTCATTGCAGTGTGCTCCAAATGCTGTTATGTTTGCAGTGCTGTAGTTTGCTTCTTTACTGCCATTTTCATCACCTCCTATAAAGCTTAATTTAATTGTTCCTTAATTACCTCTTTGGCTTGGTATATAAATCTCAGATGCAAGCTGTATGCAACACACACAAGGCTACAGATGCCACAAAACATTGCTGCCATTTATTTTCATGGCCCTGTCTGGGAATACATTTGGCCAACTTTTGCTACTGCTGTAAAAATGTTCAGGAATGGGAAGAAGGCCTCATGCTCATAAAATTTAATTTTTAGGCAACTTTCTGGAAGGAAAAGCAAGTGTTTACTCCAAGTTCTTCAACCAGCTTCACTAGAGCATGTATATTTCACATTACTTTGGTGTTTTCTCAAATTACGTGAAGAGCAGAGATCAACTCTGATCTACTTAACATATGTGGTATTACCTGAATGCTCTGGGGACCACGAAGGTTTTTATTCAGACAACTCTCTAAATAAACCACATAGCGTGCTTTGGAAGGGAGCCAGAACAGAAACACTTTTTACTTGAGTTTTTATGCCAGCTTTTGATGAAAGCAGTTGCACTAAGCTCCACCTCTTTGCCCACCTTCCCATCTCCTGAGAAGTCCTGGGCCTTAGGGAAATTCTAATGTGCTTTCATAGCTTGCAAGGTGCTTTTCTCACTTCCCCCTAAGCCAACTGGGTGTGGGAAGCTCTCACATTCATTTTAGACTTTCAACATGAATCTTTAATGTCTTAGTGTATGTTAATTTAAGTGTTTTTCTTTTCAAAGGTGATGCAGCTCTACTTTTTGGATAGATTTCTATTTGGAAAGTGTACATTATATATAGAATTAAACACCAAGGAATGTTGATCATAGGTGATGCTGGCCTCAGCAGGTACTATATAGATCATTGTTCACAATTAGATTAGTTTCTTCTCCATGTCATTCTTGTTACTATATGGACACAAAGAACGACACTCACCCATCAGGTTGAGAAGCAAGAAAAAGAAGAAACTTTGAGATTCTGACTTATAGTTTTTGGAATTTGATCAGGGATTGGGGACAAGAGTAACACCTCTCTGAGCCCAGTGGTCAACCTAGAAGTCTATTAATTCATCTTCCTCCTGCAAAGGGATGCATATTTACAAAACATCACTCTTTGTTTATTTTTCAATGCGTGAGAAAGCTTCAGTAGAAATGTAAAACATCAGAAGGCTGAAAAATCAGGGCGACAATTCCTTTTATGCCTTTATGTAGTTTTCCCATTTTTTCCCCCTTGGCTTCCTGTCCACATTGTACTCCATATTTGCCTTACTTTTCTCCCATTTGCCTGCTGCTTCCCTCCTCCTACCTCTTGTAGTGAGAGTAGAAAGCCATTAGTATTAACCTGTTCACTGAATCTTTTAAAGCCACAATGTTCATAGGAATTCAAAAATGAGCAATATGAACTTCCCAGCTGTTACTGAATCTGCATTTATGAAAAACAAATGCATTTGACCTTTTGTGAGAGATTTCTATATTACTTTTGTTGAATGCCTGTGAAAAATTCTGTTTATTAGGAGACTGTATAAGAAGCTTATACAGAGCTCATGAAGTTGTTTTCTGGCCTTCTGCACTTTATTTTGGGGTTTTTTGGAGGGTTTTTTGGTTTTTTTTTTTTTTTTTTTTTTTTTTTTTTTTTTTTGCATATCAGTCTTACTTGGATGGTAACATAGAGAGAGCGAGAGTTCTCCACTGGTGTTCTCTCTCTGGCTCATGCCACTGGACATTTAATTTTGCTATTGTCTGAAGGCCAGACTTCCTGGGAGAAGTGAGAACATTTCAGTAATGAAACATATCTTGAAGTTTTATGTGAGGTTTGAAATGTTTATTAGAATATCCTGACTTTTCTCTCTTCTTAAATTACCTACAGGAGAAATTTTGAAATATGATTTAGCCTTTCTACTTATAATCTGTCTTGTGCTTGACATCCATCTGCTTTTAGCAACCAGACCATTTTGTTTCCATTTTCAGACAAGTTTTGGGCAAGTTACAATGTCTTTGACTACTTTTTGACATACCAGCAAGGTGCTGGAGTAGCAAACCCAGGACAGTCTTTTACTTAGTTTAAAATGTGCTTGCCCTTGAAATTACTTCTTAAAATGGTAAGCAGCTCGTTTTGGCTCTGATATTGCTCTTTTACATTGCCATAAAATGTTTAACTGGGGCTAAGTTTTACTTGGTGGTGTCTTTAGACACCACACTTTGCCTAAAAAAGATGGAAGACAGATGTTGTACTAACCTCTGTTGATTGCTTTCTGATTGCCAGTTTAGTTGTCTGTCTTCAACGATTTCAGGTGGCCATATGGGAAATCAACAGTGATGATCCTTAATAAAGTACCAGAAGCGAGGTGCTTCTCTTACACTTATTTTCAGGGGAGGGATCTGAACCCAATTAGAAAATTTATGAAACTGCCCGAGCACGCTACTTGTTTAAAATTGCTGAGGGCTGCAAAGTGAACTGAAATCTCGACAGAATATTCACACTTGTTGCAGATCCTGTATGTCAATTAACCTCAGAAATGGAGAGGGCCACAAACTTCCTACAGTTTGTTTTCTTTTCATGTAAAAATCTGGGCAGTTGCATGTTATTGTGAAATGACAGATGAATTAGTGAGAAAGGCCTTGGAAAGTTCAGTTATAAAAAAGTTATTGGAATTTACTCCCACTGAGTGACATGATAAGTCAGGATCTGATCTGGTATTTCTGATGCTGCCTGTTATGTTAGGAATTAGATGTTTCTGCTTAACATTTACTTTTCTAGCAGCGGGAGCCATGATGATTTAAAATTCTTCAAATGGTACTGAAGTGCTTTGCAGCAGGTGTGGGAAACAAGAAAAATTCACTCATTGAGGAGATGATGGTCCTTGGGCTTTTGGCTGGCTCATTGTGGTGTGTTTTTAAGTTAAATGTACAGGCTCCACTTGCAAAAACAGCAGCTTCAGTGGGCTAGAAAGTGAAGTTCTTCAATTATCTGCCCAGTCAGTGCAGCAGGGGCTGCCTCTATGTCTCAGTGCTCTTGAAATCTTCTTTAGTGTCTCTGTGCCCTCCTGCTGCAAGTGTGGTTTTGTTTGCTACATTTATTTTGGCATTCCTTATTTTGTTCCTCCAAAGAAATTTAATAGAATTTAATACTGGCCCAGATTCTACTATTCCTGAAAAGAAACCATATCGTTCTCTCCTAAGCCGTATTTTACAATTTGTCAGTGGTTTGGTGGAATTGTACATCCTGTTGTACATCCCTTTATTAAAATCAAGTCTTCCATACCACCAATTCCATTTTAGGTCTCCAAATTTGTACCATTTAGATAGACAGGGTAGTAATTAACCTCTAGAGCTTAGTGTGAAATCCAGGAACAGATTCATTGTATTCTCCTTTCTGATGGTGTTTTTTAACAATATCTGTGCTGCGTGGAGCTTCCTGCATGAATGTAGTTACCATCTCAGAGAGGCAAAAAGTCATTTAGTTCATGTCAATTTAAGTATCTTATGTGTTTCCCTGTGATCAACAGCTGGATGACAAGACATCAAAAGTACGCTAGGCGGCTTTCTAATTAAATATCTTCATTGCATCTAAAACACATGGTAGCACTTCTTTGCTAATAAAAAGAGAGCACACTGCAGTCAGTTTGGTGCAGATACTCCATTGCCTCCCTGTGCCAGGCTTCTTGCAGTCTCTTGTAAGAGGATACAGCATAATGCATTGTAAAAAGTAATGCTTAGCTGTGATTTTACAAAGCGTTATCCTATTTATTTTAAGTATCATGTAATTATCAATTCATTTGCTACCTATTGTAATACCATGAATCATAATGAATGTATTTGCATAATAGGTAATATCACAAGAGCTCAATTATAATTCAGTATTAGCTAAATGTACCATGCAAACAAAATGTTTCCTGTAAAGGTAGGCTGGGATTGATATATAGCCTGTCTTATACCTGGTGTATCACAAATGCTGTCATGGGAAATTTTTGGTTCTCAGAGGTTTTTTGTCTTGTAGCCCAGTCCTGTCATTTGTTCCTTTCTTGTTCTGTCTCCAGCCCTCTAGTTTAAATGCTTTTCAGCTCTGTCAGCTTTGCAGGTGAGGAAAACTTCAGAAACCTGCTTTTTGCTGTTTAGCTGATGTGTTGGTGCTCTGCTTGCTGAGGCTATGAGATGTCTGCCTAAAGACTGAGCTTATTTCTCCTGCGATACTCTTGAGACCTGCACACACTGTGCTGGGTGATTAAACTGAGGAAAAGGCACTGGGAGCTTGTCTAGACAGGATTGCCTCAGCCCTGGATAGGTCTCTTTAAAAATCTTTGTTTCTAGATGTAATTTCTTTTTAAATAAAAATACCTCAAAAATTCCATATAGTACTTCCTGGAGCAGTAGTTGGCTCCGTGTTGTTGTGTTGGGGGGTATGACACAAGAATGCTGCCAGGTCCTCAGGGGCATGATTTACTGTAGGTATCCTCCATTTCTAGGCTGGTGTGTGTCTCTACTCCTTACTCCTCATCAGTACAGTCAGCAGCAGCTCAGAGGCCAGGGTACTCCCCAAACTTACCCCTTTTCCAGGTCAGAACTGCTTCTCCTACCCCAAATCCTTGCAGTGTCTTGTTCCTGCTTTTATTACATGAAGATTTATGCAGGCAGAAATGAACTGCATAGCACACACTGCATACAAAATAAGTCATCCATGCCAGCTATGGTTTAATGTGTTTTGAAGACACTTGTAATGGCAGAGTTATTAGAATAACCCAAATGTGAGCAATGTCTAGTTTCTGAGAAAAATCTTAATGGCTTGTACCTCTCTTTTGGTTCACTTACAAGTTCAACACATTTTCTATGGCAGAAGATAGACTTGCTCACACAGTAGCTTGAAAACAATCTTTGTGTGAACTGTTGTGTCTGTAACAGATGTGTATAATCCCACTTTCCACTTTTTAAATGTATTCCATTTCCATACAGAATATAAAATGCTTACTTTCTGGCTAGCACAGTTGATTTTTACTTGTTTCCTGCAAGTTAGATTAAGGACACTAAAATTGCAGAGGATAAAAAGAGCATTATTTCAAAAAATACAATGTAGTTACTGGTACCTCAAGGATTATGTGGCCTGATCTACATTCAGGAGACAGCACTGCAATGGCAAAAGGCTAATACAGTTGACAACACTTAATTTGTTTGCACTTATGTTATACTGTTGGCTTTCTGATGTGACAGGAGAAATGTATCACAGGAATTGATGAAGTAGTGCCACATTTACGCAATTCTACAACTCTCTGCAGTCATTTAGGGTAAGCTTTCCTTCTTGAAATACAAGGTAAAGCTCTTGAATTTCATGTGTATACCCTCGCTGGTGTGCTGTTAAATCTGTTATAATGCAGTTTGGCCAGCCAGGAAGCAAGTGGGCAGTGGAAACAGAGCAATGTCCTTGCTGGATTTGGGTAGAGTGTAGTATAAATATATATTACAAGGGTTCCATGCAGTATTTGTATGACAGCCATTCTTGCCAAATGTGGAACTGGTAATCCCCTGGACTGAGACAAGCGGCAGACATGATAGGATGGAGTTGTCCAGACGAACACACAGGGGATGGTATGCCATGCAGTAGAGTTACTCTCTAGTGGGAGGAATTATCCCTGAGTCTGTATTTTCACTGGGTCAGCCTGTCAGGGAACAGCATCCATAAAGGAAGTGGCTGTTGGGAATTTGAAAGACAATGCCTGTCCTTTCATGGAAATATCAACTAATGTTTTCATAGTTCTCTTTGACTTGCTGCTTACAGGTGGGAGCTTCTGGGCTTTGTCTCTTAATAGGAACTTTGCCAGTAAGGATTAGGAGAAAATGAAAAGCTTAAGTACCCATGAATTTCACAGGGGAATGCGCCATGGTGTTTAAATTCAGTATATTATTTCAGTTTTCAACATGTATCTTTGAAATGTGCCTTAAATGTGTTTTTGTTTTGCTCTGGTTTTACTCTTAAGGGCTTTTTATAGGACAGGTGCTTATTCAGGTGGATCACAATTCAGAAGAGCCTACTGTGTGGGAATCAAATTCCCATGGTGATTGCACTTGCACAGGAGATGTAGTACTAAACATGGTCAGAGGCAGAACAAAAAACTATAAAAGCTGTTAGTGTGACATTTTCTGTGATGTGACCAAACTTCTTGTAGTGTTTGTACCAGATATTGAAGATTTTGTGCAGTGACTCATCTGTCACTGGACAATGTACAGGGATCATCAGCTCATCCTGGACAAGTTATTAGCTGTCTGTGAGGGATGAGGTTCTTGCTGTCCAGGGTGATAAGAGCTCTCTCTTACCAGTTGTCACCTTTCACTGGATTTCCAACAAAAGCACAAAGTTCAGATCAGTTTACATATCTTCCTACTATTATTATTATTACTAAAACTACCACTACAACAACACTACAGATTCCAGGAAGGGTAGAGCCTGTGGCATGTTTGAATCCTGACTTCTGTGTGTCACCCTTTCTGATCTAAATTCTGATACAAATCATCTAGTCCCTAAATAAGAGAAAAAAAGAGCAGAACTGCCCTAGCAATGAGGCCCAGGGAACTAAAATCTACTTTATATGCCATGTGATGCTTGGTGTGATTTTTACTGATCCATAAAAAGTGAAACTGTTCAAAAAGTGCTCTTTGACCACTGCAATTATTTGTTTCCCATCACCCAGCCCGAATCGTCTTTTTAGAATTCTGTATTGCTGTTAATTGTTTTGATTTGAAGCAGAGAGAAAATTGTGTTTCTTTGCTCTATACAGATTTTCCATTTGCTTCTAGACAGTGTATTTCTACTAAGACCATTCTTTTTAAATTTTCTCTACTGTGATGCAACATTCATAATCACTCTGAAATAAACACTGGAATGGGGTGTCTCTCCAAAATAATTTGTATCATTGGCCTAGTAACACCTTTATATGAAATGTTAAAGCTTAGAGAACCTATCAGTGTCTACTCTAATCAAAGCTAGGGAATACCTTCTTATCTCTTCTTCCAGCTTTATTTTTACAACATAAACTTGCCCAAGCTTACAGTAGAAGTGTCTGGAAATTTTGGATTAAATAACCTCTTTGTTCCCCACAGCTAGTTAACCCTGTTTGCATGCTCTGACAGCAAGAGAACTAAAGGCTTTAGTGTGGCGAGACATTAGTGCCAGCTGAGGAGAGGGAGGGCTACATGAGATTAATTTTTAGTTTCCTGTCTCCATTCAGTTTCCACGTGGTGCCATTTGTAAGTGGCACAAGAATCAAAGTCTGGAGAAGCTCTTCTTGCCTTTCTGATGTGGGTTCTTATTCTTGGTCCTGTGGCTGCTTACAGACATCTATTGTGCTATGTTGGTTTCAGTCTATGGGTGGCAGTCACTTTCTAAATTTCCTGTGCAATGTTTGCAGACTTTCCTGCACCAGGCTTCTCGAATTTGCTGTTAGCAACACACGTCAACAGGCAATCGATAAAATCAGAGCTAATTACATAATGTGGGTTTTTTAAAAATCTGTCTGCAGCACAAGCAGATGTTAAATGAAAGCTAATAAAGTGTGGCATTGTTTAAACAGGGGTATGCCCCAGGATTTGATACTGGACGAACCCTGCAACACAAAAGGCAATTTCCAGAGAGCTTGTATGCAAGTAAAGAATGAAATAATCATGCGAGCAGTACATATTTGAGTTAAACCTGAGCAGTCACAAGAGATCTCTGCAAAATCTCTTAAGCTTGTTAGAAAATGAGCTACCAGGCAAAGGCAACAAGCAGCACTACAAGCAGGCTGCTTAATAGAGAAGGTTCTCAAGCAAAAGACACGGCTGTTCCCATAAGTTTGTGTGTGTGTTCTGTGGAAATCCATTGTTTGGCTAAGCAGTGACTCTTTAGGCATAGAAACAATGGTTGTTTACTTGGCTTTCCTTCAAAAAGGGAGAACTTATACTATGGGCTATTTTGAAAGATCGGCATATAAAGTAAAATCCTGTTGTATTTTAAATTTTAATAAACCCCTGTACTGCTACAAGTTATTTTTAGACTTTTGTTTTCTTTCTCTATATTTTCCAGTAATGCTAGTGGCAGGTAGATCCCAGTAATTCGGAGCTGCATCTGTTTTTGAGATAATAAGTAAGTGGGCACTAAATCTCAAAGCTGGCTGTCAGTGAGAAAGCCAGAGAGAAATAAAAAGGGAAGAAAATCCTAAATTCCTCTGAAAGCTACAGAAAAGGCAGATTTGGTGCTGCCCCACAAACACCAGTAAATGTCATATTGCACGTTAGGTATTGTGTAGTGCTGTGCATTTGCTGTCTCAGAAAACTTGTAATTCCTCTGGACTTGGGGTCTTTTCTGCTTGTCACTTGATACAACTGCCATCAATAAATATTTATCTGTCAGACTCTGGGTATCACATAGGGAAGTCACTAGGCTGAAACACTTTTAGTTACAATTTGCTTCTGGATTCTTAAGAGTTGCTATTTTTTAGACACTTTTCCCTGAGTCCATACAGACTATTTTTTAAATTTTTTAATTTTTTTTTTAAGAAAAGGCTGTGAATTTCAGGTAGTTAGCTTCTGGGGATTTTTAATGATGTCTCACTTACTCAAAGACTCAAAGTAAGCTCTCAGGATATGTTACCATAGGAAACTGGAGATTTTGATCAGAAGTGGAATCCAGATCATGTTACATTGACTGAGAGTCATTTCTGTAGCTTTCAAAATTGTTGAGGAGTTTAATAGATAAATTAGGTCAAATGTGAAAACAGAAGAATTATGTATACTGCACAGAAGCTTAACAGAGCAAAACCATAAATGGCTGGAATGAAGTATTTATTGGGGACTTTCTTTGGTGTGGTGTCTCTAGTTTTGGGACCATTTACTAAATGATTTCTTAAAGACGAGATTTTATTTCTGTGCTCCTAACATACTATTTTTTGAGACAAATATGGGAATGGCCTCTGACTTTGGTGCCAGGAACATGACAGGAATGAGTCACCTGAAAAATCTCACCCCAAGCCTCTCTAATGCACTTTTGTATTGCTATGGGCTATTAAATGGCCTTAACTCTGTTTGCTGATCCACTGATAAAAAAGTTCAAAAAAAGATAAAAGATAAATAGCTGAGAGGGAATGACATGAAAAAAAGTTAAAGTTTTGAATAATCACCACAGTGCTTCTGGAAAATGACCAGTGAATATTATTATCACATTAATAGGAGAAAAATCTTACCTGACTCTTCAACTTGCTTTGTGAATATTTTTTATCATTATTTAGCTGGCTTTATTTTTCCTCCAGGAGTGGAAATTGATCCTTCATCCTTATCCTATTCTTTGTGCCTTTTGATAACAATTTAAAAGGTTATTGGAATGGTTTATCATTCCTGTCTTCTGGGAAGATTGTCTTCCCCAAGACTGAAGGCCCAGTAGAATCTGGAATTATAACTCATGCAGTGCAGAAGTCTCCAGACTTCTGGTGTACACTTTGAAAATGCCAAATAATGTGTCTTTCAGTTATGGGACCTCAGAACTTTTGTGGGCTAAAAAAGAAAATTAAAATAGACCTTTCAGTAAGTCATTATTAATAACCTTTTGTCTAGTATGAATGGAGCACCCCTTGAAAAGCTCTTCTGAATAGGAGTACCCTGGGATGGAAATGCAACTCAAAGGACTTTCCATCAGCTTAGTAAAATCTTGCCTGGTATTTACAGCCTGCTTGAGGTCATCATCCATCTTGTCTGGAGGGATTGTGCCCCTTTTCTGACATTTATCTGTTACCACCTGAGCTTTTCAATCTTGTCATCAGGCCACAGCTCACCACAGAGTGGCCTTTTTTCCTTCTGTAACTGGATTGCAGAAGGTAAATACAAGATATCTGCCATGACCACAAGTGACTTTTTATGTGGGGACAGAAAACATCAGTGGTATCACAGCACCTTCCTTTACCTCCCTGCAGCACAGCCAACAGACTGAGTCCTCAGTGTGAGGTGTGCTAAAGAAGCCAATACAAAATGAAATACATTAATTGGATGCACTTTTTTATCATAGCTTTTTAAACTATGGAGTGCTACTACCAGAGATCCTAAAGACACTGTTGTGTTAACCTTTCTTTGCTGTTTCCCAGTTGGTAGCCTTTCATCACAATCAAGGCATCGCACATAATAACTAATCAGATTCAGTGAGCAGACGGGTTGTGAGGATGCATTTTAATCAGAAATAGTGAAGAACTTCTACATATCTCTCGGTGCTACAGGGTGACATTTTTAAATCCTCAAAGGGCACACAGGTCTCTAGCTCCTGTTGAAACTTCCTGAGAATGTAATGTGCAGCTCTGATTTGTGTTCTTTGTAGTAGCACAAAAAAAGCTCTTACTGTTATTTCTTTATTTCAGATCCAGATTTTCAGTTTTCTAATAAGAAAAATGCCAGTCATTACCTCTAAAAAAAAATCCCTTCAAGGAGCTGTATCAGCATAGCTGAGGGCACACACCTTCCGGTACTTATATTTTATTTAAGCAGAGTATACAGACATCTTTTAAGATCCAATTATTATGTGTGGCTAAATAATTGCAGCTGCTTCAATTATATTCCGTTTAATTTGGTAATTATGTGAGGTTTGGAAATTGCCTCCACCTCCTCTGCATATTCTCTTCATGCATGTTGGAAATATTTACTGCTGCAACTGCAAATGTCTGTTGAGAGAACCTGAGAGTATTGAGAACTCAAACTTTAAAGAACCAGCTTGATATTTTCAGGATTATTTTCTGTAAAAGATGTTTTCTGCTTAGTCATTTGAACATGAGTGTTGGAGAAGGCTGACAGCCAGTCTCTCATGTTCCTGAAGAAATGTGTGAGTCTGAAAAAGATGTGATATGCTAGTTCAGGTGAAATAAAACTAGTTATTTTTATGAAGATAACACTTCATAAATAAGGTTCTGCACCTTGAACTCGACTCAGTGTTTAGAAAACCAGGTTATGGAGCAGACGATGTTTCTAATGTGCTCAGACAAGTCAACTTGCTTGAGGAGATGAGTAGCAGTGCTTGGTACTTTGTAGTGTCAAGATTGCATTGTTTTAGACTCTGAGCAAAGGCAAACATCTTTCCTCACAGATGGGCCAAGATGACTCAAGCAGTTGGGTAAAATACTTGGTAACTCAATCAGTTTGGAAATGAGAAGTTACCAAGGCATGTAAGCACGTCTGAAAATGTCACTGTGGATGCTCACTGTGTACGGTAACTGGATCTTGGCTCTCTCATTTTCCCCCCTTCACTTCCAGTCTCTTCCCATTAGAATTTATCATTCCTAGAGCTTTCTAATCTTCAATGGAAGTGTATATTTAAAGTCTGAGCAATCTATTTTGCATTGCATGTGGATATAATGCCAGAATTCTCTGTCTAGAACCATACTATTTTTCTCTTCTTCTGCATCCTGTGATCAAAATTTATCAGAAAAACCAATATTCTGTTCAAACCAGCTGAGTACTGGGGAGATATTTCAGTGTCTTTGATTATCAGATCTCTGAAATAAACCAAAATAAGTAAAAAATTATTAAATTCTTAGGGGCTTTCCCCCTTTTTGTGCTTCTGTTACACTTACTGCAAGTTAACTTAGAAATTAATCTTTCCATCTCCCACATTTCTTACTGTTGTACTGTGCAAATAAAATGGTCTAGTTGCTTTAAGCCTGTGAACTCAAAAGCATAAATAACGCTTAAAAGAGGAACTCAAAGATTTAAATATTTCAGGATTGTAACATCACATAATGTTCATGACAACATAAAGAACATATCTCCCAGTTAGAAATAAGTGAACAGAAGTGGAGTGAGATGATGGCTCGTTGGGTAGTGACAGGAGCAGAGGATGGATGGCAGTAGGTGAAACATCACCCTCCTATGTGGAACCTATGGCAGGCTGGAGATTGGCTACAAGGAATGCCTCAGAGGGATTTCTTTCAAAATGCAGCTGTTACCTGACACTGCTTGACAATTCAAGGCAAAACACCTGGTTATGGAGTGCTTTCCCTTCTTGTACTGCAAAAGGATTTGTCTATTGTCCTGGGTCCAGTCAGGGAAGAGTTAATTTTTTGCAGTGGCTGAGGGAGTGGGGCTCTGGGTGTGTTTTAGAGATTATTCCATACCATCTTAAATCATTGCCAGAGGCAGTGTGGAAGGGGTTCTCTGTCTGAGTAAAATGGTAAGATGGATTTCATCACATTCCAAGGGACTTGGTCAACAAAATAGCAACCAGCAAGAAGGAAACACAGCTTTCCAAGGAGCTTTGGGTTTTTGGAGGATGTATATTCCAGAGGACAGCCAGGCTCTAAGCCCTCTCTATCTTGGGATACAAGAAGAATGATTCCAACTGGGGCTCTGAACAAGCCTTTGAACACACCAAATAGGATCTGTAGCCCGTGGGCCGGACAGGACAGGATGTAAAAAATGTGCTCTGCTGCTGGGGAGAATGGTCCTTCCTGGAGTCTCTGGCAAAAGGTACCTGGAGAGACTCGAGGGCAACCCCTGGGCCTCTGGAGTTGGGGATACAAAGGATCTGAGGCCTGTTACACCCCAACTGAAAAAGAGACACTGGGAGCTTTTGAAGGGGCTCAAGCTGCTTCAGGAGTGGTTGATGTGATATTGAGTGGGTGCATCCTATTCCCTCCCATGCACCAGCCTCTGGCAAAGCTGAATGGTGCCATGGGCTGTTAAAAACCACATTAAAAGCAATGGGGGGCACTGCGGGGGCAGGACCTTCAAACTTTAGGATCTACATTTAGCAAAGCAAACGTTAGTCAACACCAGAGGCTCCACCAGCTGAATTTGCTTAACATATTTGCTGATCAAAAGGAAAAAGCTGGATTGCTTTCAAAGGGATATGACTATCAGGCTTAGACTAAGGCTAACACTTATCAGGCTAAGAGAAATGATAGCTTAAAGAAGCGAAATAATTCAACCATTTACTTATGAATCAGTTGTTATGTGAATTAATGGTATTGCAACTTTTAATACATAATACTTCTATACCTACATTTTTTTGTTCGCTGTTGTAATCATATATCATTTTCACTACAAAATGGCAACTGCTAAAGATATTTAATCCATCTAAAAATTGACATTCAGTTGTTGGAAATCAAACTTTCTAATAATTTTAACACAGATTTTAAGATAAGATTAAGCCAATATACTGCTAAGTCATTTACATAAATCAGTAATTTGAATAATCAAGGATATTATTTATGTAATATAAACATGCTTCAAAATGGAAATGTTTGGTTTCTTTAGGCATTTTTCCTTTTGAATTTTATTAGTGCTAAGCTATGGAACTAGGCAATTGGAAAATTAAGTATATTACTGTGTTTTTTGTTTAATTCAGAGAAAAACTAATTATTGATGTGCCTTATAAGTACTTTCAAATACTAGGATTTTAAAAATTATTTTATTTTGGTTGAGATACTGAATCCAAGGGGAGTCTGATCAAAGCTGCAAAACCTAGTATTTTTTGTTCTCTGGCTTTGGTCCATGTTAAATTCTGTGATCTTGCACAACTTTGAGTTATGCATTGAGATTCTAACTCAGCAATTCAAAGGACAATTATGTTGTTCATGTTTGGGTTTTGCTACAAGCAATAAATTGGTCTGAGCAAATCTCAGCTCTTGAGAAATCTCTTTGCTGCTATGAAGTCCTAAAAAATAATTAATGCAACTCTAATTGCAGGTACTAAGGATTATAATCTAGATTTTCATGTTGAAATACATATTTTTCTTAAAAAGATGCACAAATTTAAAAGTTCAAGGGAACACAATGATAATTTAATCTGAACTCTTGTCTGTTAGAGGCTTTAGAATACAGAGGTTGTTAATTCAAATGCAGACTTTACTTGTTTTGTGCAAGTGTTTTATGGTTTGAGTTTCACAGTCTAGAAGTTGAAGGGAACTGGAGGGGAGCTCTTTTGAGGGACCTCAGTAACTATTCATTTTTTGCAGAAGCTAACAGTATTGTGTCCCAGGTGGGTTGGATTCCACGTTGAGAAGGTGAAACAAGAAAATATAGACAACAGGTTTTGGCAAAGTATGTTAATGAAACAAAATGAAAAATCAGCTTTCCCCAGAGTCAGCAGTGGTTGTGAGGGGCTGTTGGTGTCTTGTGTTGTCTAGTGATGGTGTGATGAACTTGACTGTGATGAATATCTGAGGACTTTGATATTTCCATGCTGCTTTTCCACGTGATAAAGTCAGATTCGTTTTCTTCAAAATGCTCTGGACATTCATTTTATTGATTTGTTGGGGTACATGTTTCCCAGCCTGCCAGGCAGCTCTTTTTTGCAGTCTTGCACAACTCTTATCTGGTACTGTCTAGCTCCACTGAAGTATTATTTTTTGAGGACAGCAAGTGAGTAGAATTTGTGTTTCTGTCCAGTTCTTCCGGTCACTGGGCTATGCTGTGTTGCCACTTTTCCACTGGGGTGAATGGACAATGTTTCAGACACTCAATATGATTGTGTGCACTTGGTTCATAAAGAAATAGCAAACTGTAAGCCAAAAAGTGAGTAAAAAAACTGGGGTATGGCTCAGGATTTTTGTTTACTTTTAATGTCCTTATTTATTTTCTAAGCAAATTTTTTAAGTTCTAGGAATTTTCTGCTTTCTTGGCTGCTTTTCCCTTAGTTTTCATTCCTTCAAGGAGTCCTTTCAAATGAGGTACTGCTTGCAGATGCATTTCTTAATTAATTGTGAATGTGTAGTGTGGTGACAGATGCAGAGGATGTTGCCTTTATCCTGATCACATTAAAATGAGTTGTGTTGAATATTCGGTGATGCTTGGGGAAAATGCTTAATCCTATTACTTCTTGGAGAAGATTGAGTACCTCTTAATGTGAAATACAAAACCTCAGAGCCACACAGTGAAACTGCTGCAGCAGAAAAAATGTATAGGATTTCTTCTAATGCGAGTCAACAATGATTTCTAGGCTTGTTTATCACATAAATGTTATCTGGGAAATTATTGGACAGTTGCTATGGAGACAAAGAC
The DNA here is from genome assembly GCA_024734555.1 of Trochalopteron elliotii. Classification (NCBI taxonomy): domain Eukaryota; kingdom Metazoa; phylum Chordata; class Aves; order Passeriformes; family Leiothrichidae; genus Trochalopteron; species Trochalopteron elliotii. The sequence continues at coordinate 5,719,039 of JANPWX010000271.1, read as the reverse complement.
CTAGAGTAGAAGGATTTGTTGCCATAAGTAGTTAAGACAATGCTCAGACTCAAATCCCTGCTGCAAACAGTCAGCTCCTAAAGATGGAAGCAACAGATAACAAAACACCTATTTTTACTGATAACAGAACAATTTAGAAATATTTATCCGCTGGCTTTTGCTTTCCCAGCAAATGCATAGATATATGAAATAAAGTGCAAATGTGTGAAAATGCTAAGAGAAAAATATTCTTTTCTCTTGTTTCAGATGGTTCAAAAAGATAATACAGATATTGGTATCTGGTAGAACACAATGAGTAAAACAGCCTGAACAGGCTTCTCCTGCCACTCTGTAGCATTTCCCAAAAGAAAAGGACAACATATTGCAGCTGCAGGGAATATTAAATGCTGATTGTTGAGTTGACTAAAAAGAAAAATGAGGAGGCATTTGGAAGTGGTGCCTGCCTTTTGATGGAAGGTGTAGTGGAAGTATTTTAAAAGGAGAAATGTATCCTCTTCATGATAGATGAAAAGATGAGCCATGGTTGGATTGTTCTAGGTTATCTTCCTTGTGGATCAGCAAAAGTAGTATCTCCACTTTCTGTATTTATCTAATGGAATATGGCAGGGTATTGTATTGTAAAATCTCCAATTTGCATGATGTTCTTAATGCTTATAATCTTCTCAGGGTTTTCATAATATTTTGTATATTATCCATGCCTTGAATTGGGCAGTTACCTGAACCTTTCAACTGTCATGTTCGAAGTTCCAGTTCTTGAATTTTCAGGCAAAACCCTAGAAGATGTGAATGTTAAAAGCAAAACCAATTAGCAATTACAGACACACATGAGGGAGGAGAGGCCTGTGGTGGTGGCGGCACAGCCGAAATGGGAAGGCAGACTTCAACAAATAGGCTCTGCTGTGACACCTGACACCAGCTGAAGGGATTTCCCAGTGACCTGAGTGTTCAGGTTTCTCTCGTGGTGGGGGCTGCTACTGGCTAGCAGTGAATCCCTCCAGACCACAGAAACATCTCGTGTGGGTCTGTCAGNNNNTAGGAATGGGGGGGGGTGGAAGGAACATACCAAGTACAGACTTATAAGAAACACAAAATACAAATTCAAAAACCTGAAACTCATGTCGCTACACCTGCGTGTATGGGAAAATGTGCAAGAAACACAGTTGGGCAGGGAGTTTGTCATCACCTTTATGAGGTACACAAAAAGGTGACATTCATTGTGTGACTTTTTTTCCCCCTCCACAGCAGCTGTGGGTAGTGAACAGAGGATGAATAGGCTATTGATCTAAAAGCAAACAGGGTGGCTGTTTATTTTAAGTTAGATGCTCATGCATGGTCTAATAGATTGCCACAAATTGTGTTCCAGCACTAAAAGAAAAGTCAGAGGCATTGGAGGATTAAAAGACTAAAGCACATTTATAGAGCTGGACTTCTATATATGTTGAATATGTGGGAAAGACAAAATGACTCAACTTGTACTAAGACCAGAAAAAAAAGACAATATCCATCATTGGGTTAAAAGTGCATCAAATGTTTAGCATCAAATGTTTAACAAGAGAGCAAGTTCTTTGGCAGAGAACCAAGGAAATGTGGAGATATCATCCAGTGAGTGGAGAGCCCGCAGCACAACCCTGAATTAAGCTGAAAACGTTTAGCTTTACCACAGAGTTAATGCCCTGGAATAGATCTTCCTGCTCAAAAAGGAAAGGAATTGCACAGGACCCTATTGCTTTGGAAACTGCTGAGCAAATAGAAGAAGCAACAGGATGGGTATATTATTTTTTTTTGTCTGTGGAAAAAGAAGGACTAAAAAAAAAAATGCATTCTGCCACTTACAAAGGCAGACATTTTTGGAACTGTGAGTGATGCCAGATATAGCTATAGAAAATCTCTAACATATATACGCTTTGGAATGAGAGTAGCAGTAGGGTTCTGGCAGTTTTTTGTGTGTGTGCGTGTGTATTCAGCACCTCCTTGGAGAAACTGTTTCCTCCTGCTGCTGTTTGGCTCATGTTCAGTATCTGAGGTGCAACACATTCCCTATGGTATAGAGGGCTTTAGGTTTACATAAATGAATATTTTATCCAGGGAAAACCAATAGAAGAATGCCCAAAGGCAACCAGACTTTCTGGCAAGGATGAGAATAGTGGCTTCAGTTGGGTAGATACGTGCATTTTGGATAACAGAGGTAAGCTACAGGAGAGCAATTAGTTCAGCAACATGTGTAGGCAGGTCATCACTAGCACGCCTCATTTGTAGTCAATGAAAAAGATGCAAATTCCTACTTTTGAATGATGTGGAGCGAATTTGAGACATATTTTACAGGCTTTGAGACGTTAGCTCAAAGGGTGAAATTCATGACCTCTGACATGCTAAGACAGAAGTTTTGAAATTAGCTGATGGAAATACTAGAGAAAGCTTCATTTTTGAACGTGTGTTCTGTTATTTTTCTGGAACTAAGGGATGTGTTTGCTGCCTTCATTTATGTGCGATGTAAAACTGGGATCTTGCAGCCACCACAGGCATCTGAGAAAGATAACAGGTTTGTTCTTTTAGTTGAATGTGAAGTCAGTGATGGCTGAGAGACAGTGAGAGAGGCAGGGGACATGGGGAACAGGAAGATGGGGGCTGAAATCACTTATATATTTCCTGCTGCTGGGAAATTGTCTTCACCACCCCTTTACATTTCCCTGGAGATCATCCATCAACATTCCTATGGAAGCTGGACATCAGATTGACAAATATCCAACAAGGAAATCCCAGGGGGATAAAGGAATCAGAAGCATGTCTAGGATTAAGGCAAATTCAGGTTGAGTAGGAGACCTGGGCTTTGAGTCTCTGCTTCTGAGAGTGTTTGTGTGATAGTCACTGGATGAGCAATGCAAAGCAGCTTTCTCTGGTCACATCTGTGAGTGATAGAGCCTGTAATTTCTGTGGGTTTTGTTGAATTCGGTGATTCAGTGTGCTCTTGAAGAATGTTTTCTGCCTGATGGATTTGGGGTGTGGCTTGGCTCAGATTACCTGCTTTGCAAATTCTGGACTGCATTAGGCTGAAGACCAGTGCCTGGAGACAAGGTCTGTTATACAAAAATGAGGATGTCTCTGGGTGTGTTCAAGAGTAGATCTTTGAATGTGTAGGGTTTTGCAAAGTAGTGTAAAAATCTACAGCTCTCATGTAACTTCGGGTATGTGATGGAAATTTGAGATTTATATATGCAACTTCCTGTCAGTTTGGCATCTGAAATGTTTCAATATTACTTTGGGCCTTTGTGCAGGACACAAGTGCTTAAACAATTAAAGCTCTGTGGAAAGATTAATGTCCTGGGTGGAGAGAGGGCCTTGGTGGAGTTTTGAGAAAATTCACTGGCAAATGGAGCAGTATGTTAATTTTGTGTATTCAGTACTGTACCAACTGTTGAGCAATTAGGTAAAGGATGCAGGAAAAAAGGAAAGAATAACTTCTAGTCTATATTCTAATATATGAAGATATTTTTAATAATATAGGAAGTACTGCTTTTTATTTTAGATACAAATTAAGGTATCACACTAATGGCCAACTACTGGTTTAGGAGGAAACAACAAAAACAGAGCCCATTTAGTGGTAGCAGTAGAAATGAGTTACTTATATTTTGTGCTTTGATTGAATTCTGCAAATATTTCATTCTCCTTGAGAATTTTTTGTTTATATTTTCTTTTGATTGTAGTGAATTCCTTTCTTCCTGTTTTTAAACAAACACCAGAATCTGTCCAGAGAGGGATCTTTTAATAAAGAAATGTATTCTGTATGTCATGTAAATCATGTTAAATCTATTATAAGAGCAGCAAAACTGTGGGGTTTTGCATATTGTCCTAGGAGTGAGTGTCTGTGTGGTATTTAGCTGCCCTGTGTGATTGAACCATGACACATCCACACATACTTGCATTTGTATTTGCCTATTAGAGGTAAATATAGCCAAAAGTATTGTCCAGACCAACTTAGTTTGAAGAACACCTCCTTTAGGAGGTGTTTTTTCCCTTGGACTGTGATGCCACTAACATGCCTCCAATACATAACTCACTTTTGGAAGCAATTTTCTCCTCAGGTCTTGTAGCATTTTTCTTGGTCAAATTCTGCTTAAGCAGTTGAAAACCTGCACCTCCTTAATTTCCTTTCTAAAACTGGGGGTACATGTTGCCTTATGTAATAGCTAATGGCATTATAAATTACCTTGAGCAAGGCAGAGAAGTATGAAAAAAGAAAAGAGAATGCTGTCATTTTCTGCCTAGAGGCCAACAGCTTCACTGAGCCTGGTCTGGGGGGAAGTGGAGCTCAGAACACAGAGTTTCAGGGAATAAAATGGATTTTAAACCTTTCCTTGTGTGGAGTCAATTTTAATGTGCAGATAACCACCAGTGACTGTATTGTGTTCATGACTTCAGTCTTAAAATTCTTTTTGCCCATAAGAGATGGACTTTATCTGTCAAACTCATAATCCTTTGAACCAAGCATGTCAGTAGGTGTGCTGCTGTAGATATGTGCCGAGGGAAAATTTTTCTGTGATTTAAATCTTTGTTTATCTTGTTTAATGTTTGTTTATTCAGGCAAAAGAAAACAAAACAAACTTAGCAACCCTCTTATTTCTCCCCTTATGCTTCTTTCTCATTCATTAATTTCCTTTCCTCCACCTCAATCCTAACACTGGGTTGAAATGCAATCACTTTGGTGTTTTATACTAGGGATTTTTGCATATAGGCTTTGAATCTTTTGGAGTGGAAAGATGGTGGTAATGCTGGCAAATAGTATTCTATTTTCTTTTATTCTTTCAGGCAGATGCTCAGAAACAAAGATCAACCAGTAATCTTGTCAGACTTGTTAAAATGAGGTTTCCAAGTTATGGAGTGTAAAATTCAGGAACTCCCTTGCTTTTATTACAACTCAAATCAATCTATTGATAAGGGTGAAGGTCATTAAGCGTGAGACTCTCTCTTTCTGATGACCTTTGACATTCAGCTGAGAGGTGGAGAGAAGGAGAAAGCAGAGACTCTCATGTGGAAATCTCAGAGACCCTGCATTTCTAGTAGTTTTATAGGAACGAGCAGCTGGAAAGAGAGTCTACTAGTGCCTACACTGAAAGAAGTTTCCTATGAGAATTCAGTCCTTATTAAACATCAGAAAATGTCCTCTCAAGGGAAAGCCACAGGAGACACAAATTAGTAAGAATTCGGTCTTTATTACTTTTATTGGTCATGAAACTACTTCTCAACAGGTTCTTGAACAGACTTGTGTCTAAATAACACTGTCTGCTCCTTCAGCTTGAAGGAGAAAAATAACAAGCCTTGCAAGTATTAGAGGGCAAGAATATGCATTTCATATATCAGTAGTGTCCTAGGGTGACTATGATGCCTGTATCCCCACATTGTCTGTTCTGTGTTCTGTACCTTTGAGACTGGGTCTCAGAGAGAGCAGGGAAAGAAGAAGTGTGCAGTTTGTTTTGAAAAACAGTGTTCACTCCTCAGGATCTTCTCTCGTCCTTGGGATTGTGTGGTTTTTTTTTTTTTTTCCTTTGTTGGATGCACGGAGGGCAGCCGGAGAGAGTTTTCTTCCTTTTGTTAGTTTAGCTAGCTGAGGCAAAGAAGCTTTCCTGGACTGTTTTTTCCCTTTTTCTTTTTTTTTTCTTGGGACTGTTTAAATCTGCTCTGGACTGAAAAACCCAGAGGAGCACCGGGATCTTGCGCCTGTGGCCCACCGGGCCTGGACTCGTCATTCTCCAGCACCGAAGGGACTGATAAACAGACTGAGGGAGCTGAGTTAACTCCTGACATGGACTCTCAGTTTTGCCATCTCTCTTCGGAGCGGTGAGAGGTTTTATTGTTTATTATTATTATTATTATTATTATTATTATTATTATTATTATTATTATTATTATTATTATTATTATTTCTTTATACTTGTGGGTCTTTTGTTTGTTAAATAAATAGTTTTTTCCACTTTTTCTCTGAGGGAGTTCTTTTCCCGGACTGGCTAGGGGGAGGGGCTGTTTGGACTTGCTTTCCAGAGGAGCACCATTTCCAAGGGTTCCTCCCAACTTTGCCCTAAACCAGGATAAATGTGTACTTCACTTTTTTTTTGTCAGCTCTTGTGTCATGATTAAATTTTTTAAATATGGTGGTTTGCCAATAAAGTAAAACATCTGTTTGTAGAAGTTGAGAGGCTGAGACTGTTTTCCAGTCTTCTTTAATTTGAATCTGATTTACCCCAAAACATGATTATTGTGATCACAGATTTGCACACTTAACCACTTCAAAATAATGTTAAAATAGCTTAGATGACTGTGTGCCAGACTGATGTACTTATTCAGCTGAGTTCCAGTCAGCTCAATTCTGCATATTAAAGTTTAGAGATAAATTCAGTCTTGGCAAGCGTGAAGGTCTGGGCCTTTGTGCAAATGACAATTAAAGGTCAATACCACCAAAACATAGCAAACAGAAATCTTGGAATATAAATTGGCTCTGTCAGATGTGCTTCAACTTGATCTAGATTCTAGCCTCCCTAAGTGAAATGGAAGGAAAACTATATGATTGGTTTGAGTAAAACTTTGCAAATCCTCTGGAAATGAGTGGGAGCTGATCACTGGTGTTTTGCTCCAGGCTTCTTTCTGTTTTGACTAGAAGGTAGTTCTACACGCTTTGTATAGCAGAGAGATGAAGACATTTAATCTAATATGAATGAGTACTTTTGTGCTATTACCTTCTTGTAACACAGCAGCAAGGGAATTTCCAGCTACAGTTTGGGTTAAATTCAATTTAGGCAGTTTCCCACTGTGTATGTAGCAGGGCAAATATTTCCCTTAAACCGGCTATTAGAAAGAGCAGCGTGTTGAAAGAGATTAATCTCTGTCTTTGTGGTCTGGGTTTCTGGAGTCAGGGCAGGGGTGATAAACACCTGGTCCCTGAAGGGTGTGACTTGTACTGAATGCATCGTTTGACACAGCACAGGAACATGAGAGCTCAAGTTGCCACCACGTGCCCTGGCACACAGCTGTGCCAGTGCATGGATACTTGGGCAGCTCTCCAAGAGCTCCTTGTGGCAATGGTACAGGGCATTTTCCTGCTTTGTGCATTTTTCAGTGTAGCCTATGAAGGCAGGAGAGGAAAGAGCAATTTAGACAATTTTTCTTAGCTCATCTGCAAAACCTGTGATCTCTGGGGGTGTGATAATTGTTTGTGGTGCTGTTTTCTCTAAAGATCATTGTGTCTGCAAGGCAAGAGTTCATTAAAATCCACTGATTTTTTTAAATCTCTTCAGGTTCTTCTTTCAAGGTTGCCCTTAGAAGCTTTACATTTGGAATAAAGCAGTAGACCGTGAGTTTAATGCCAGAGTCCCATTCTCCTGTAGTACAGCAAAGCTGCCCTTGTAGACAGCAGGTGGGGATAAGCTGGAGACTAAATGCTTGACCAATCACCTGAGAAATTCACAAATAGCCAGGGAAACCAGTGTGGTATTAAGAAAACCTTTCTTGAAGAAATTACATTTGAAAGGAATGCTTAATATTTGACTTGTGTTGGAAGGAAATATGAATACTCAGTCTAATTGTAGCCTCTGTGATGCACTGAAATCTTTGTTTTCTGGAATTAAGCAATTCTCTAATTTAGAAAATAGAAATGAGTATCTATTTTAGGGAGAGTTCCTCTTTTGATCATCTCCACTGACATGTAGTGCATGTCTGTACACAAAGATCATGTATTATTGATTACCTGTAAATTAAATAGTGAGAGACTTGAAGAGATCCCGTGGATCACAGCTGGTGACCCATTCAGTATGGGAAGGGCAGATTTGTGCTCAAGAATTCCCCATCATACACATAGCAGAGTATTAGACCTTCAAGAGGAAAGTGATGTTTCAACATGTGAGTTTGGTTAATTCTCCTGGCAGGGTTTTAAACAGAAAATTTTCAGAAAAAAATTATTTAGCTGGTGAACCATAATGTGCATGTGTATTCCCACATGGCTGGATTTAGATGGTTATTTGTGTTCACCTCAGCGAAAGCTCTTTGCTGATGCTGTAGGGGTTGTGTGAGGTAGCTCTTCTCAGAGGTACTGGCAGAGCTGTTCTGCTGCTGGCCTGTTTGCTTGTTAACAAATATTTTAGTCCTGGTTTTTCAAGTTTGCAGCTGGGAGTCTTTGGCTTACCTGCAAAAGGAGAGCACAGGAAGTGGCAGCACCAAATGCTCTGTTCTGCAGCTCTGTTCTCCAGTGATCACTTCTGGGGTCACCATAGTCATCCCCATCCTCATTTCTCTGCAGAGGCAAAACTGTTCACGAGAAGGCAGCATTTTATGTCTCCCCAGAACTAGCCTTGGGGTCAGCAGTTCATTTCAGATCATCCTGTGAATTCTTGTCAAGTGGACTTCAAGCCTGTTTTCTGTACAGGCAGTGCCAGTATTTCGTCTGGACATAGAAATTATGGGAATAGTTTCTTGTTTACTTTGCTGGGGTTTGCTGAGCTCTAGATGTACCCATCTGGTTGAGTGTGGGAGAACTTCCAGTCTCATTACAGTCAAAATAAGCAATTCAAGCAGTCACAGCTACTCCAGACAGAAGTGGGTCACAGTGGGATCTTCTGGGCAGCCCAGTCTCTCTGGAGGGGCTGGAGACTCCCACTACTTTTCCACTGCAACAGAGGGAAGGAGAACAAGCTGGTCATGCCCAGGAGAGGGCTCAAGCCTCAGATGTGACATGTTCAGGATTTTGTTGGGTCTTTTCATATATTTCAACCCCCCCAAAAACTAACCCCTTGTTTTTGTTCTTTAAGCCATTCAGAAAGGGGTTTGAATGCTGCTGTTTTGCCCCATCATGCCTTAGGTTACAGAGAGTACTTGATCAATTCGTGGACAACATACATCCATGTGTAAAGATAGTGTAAGGGCTTAATATGTCCACAATATTTTGTAATTGACTATTTTATAGCCATCTCTCAATTAACTGGAGAGTGAAGAATAAAGAATTGTGCCATGTATTTCCAGTTGATGGGGAGAAGGTTGCTCTGTTGTTTCCTACTGCTTTTTATTTGCACATTTGAGATTAGCACCATTCTCAGGAGAATGGCTTCAGGCAGCAGTTTGTACCATGAGCTCTTCTTAATGGCTGCTCTTCCCTTACAGTTTTGGTAATCTGATTTTAGAAAACCTCACTGAATTTCAAAACTTGTCATGTGAAACACACAGCATGACATTAAAAATAAACAGGATGGCTGGAGCCAGAAAGAAAAGCGTGTTTCTGACATTCCTGGCTTTCCTAGATGTCATAAGGAAATATGCATGTTTATGCATATATCTCTACATATTGTTGGGGAATTAGAGATTATTTAAAAGACTGACAGATTTTCAACTTAAAAACCCCTGTCTACTGAATTTATACCATCACTATGTAGTTCTGCATGTAACTGCTCGTCTTTGCCCCTTTGAGGGTCAGGCTGCACATGTGCTGTACAGGTTTGTCTGGGCCAACACTTGCAAAATTCTTATGTATTTTTGTTGGTTGCGCTATTTTAGTATACTTATATTTGGGTTCAGTACAAGGGAATATTAATTATATCCTGATATACATGCTTAAAATTTCTAGTTAATTTAGGCGTCCTGAGTTGCATCAGAAGGAGTGTGGGCAGCAGGGGAGGGGATTCTGCCTCTCTGCCCTGCTCTGCTGAGGCCCCACCTGCAGAGCTGCCTCCAGCTCTGGGCTCCCGGCACAGGAAGAACATTGACCTGTCAGAGTGAGTCCAAAAGGAGCACCAAGGTGATCAGAGGGATGGAGCACCTCTCTAATGAGGAAGGGTTGAGAGAGAGTTGGGCTTGTCTAGCCTGGAGAAGAGAAGGCTTTGGGGGTCACCTAATTGTGGCCTTCCAGTACCTGAAGGGAGCCTACAGTAAGGATGGAGAAAGACTATTTACAAGCACATGTAGTGACAGGAAAAGGGGAAATGGCTTTAAACTGAAAGAAATTATGATTAGATTTTAGAAAGAAATTCTGTCTTGTAAGAATTTTGAGGTGCTGGAACAGGTTGCCAAGAGAAGCTGTGGATGCCCCATCTCTAGATTTGTTGAAGGCCATGTTGGATGGAGCTCTGAGCAACCTGGTCTAGTGAAAGGTGTCCCTGTCCATGTCAGAAAAGTTAGCACTAGGTCATCTTTTAGATCCCTTCCAACCCAGACCATTGTATGATTCTTCTTTGGCTTAAAATAATTTCTGTCTTCAACATTGTTTTCAGAACGTAACTCACTACTGTGTCGCTACCGACTGGGAGTCCTATTGCTCGAGGTGCCTCTTTTTCTTCTCCTTCTTTTGCCTTATCTGCTACCTGGCTGAACATTTTGTGCCAGCTGTATGGATGCAGAAGAAGATATATGATGGCATTACGTGGAGTGGGAAAAATATAATACAGCATTTAGCAATCTGTGCCTTGCCCAAGAGCACAAATATCATCCTGAAATGTCTCAGTGTAAAATAATGTGCTTCTGGCTTTCACATAAATGATCAGTGATTGTATGTTGGTGTCTTAGTGGAAAACACTCAGAACATTTTCCATTTTTGTCATCAATATTTCACGCCAGCCTTGACTGAGTGGTGATTTTTGGAAAGCGTCAAAGTGAAGGACAGAAGTGACCCTAAGTTCAGATGAAGATGACTCTGGGGTAAATACCTAGCCAAGATCTGATGGCTCTGAATACCTGTGTATGTGTGGGCATGTGGGGAATAGATGTATCCTCCACTCCTCAAAATTTTCATCTTAGTGTACTCTTAATATTTTAGTGTATATTTTATTTTTTTAATTACGGTATCCTACACTTTAGTTGAACAAAATATTTATGTTTTCTGTACAGAAAAGGGTCTTGTGGGAATTGCCATTTTTTCCTTCCTAAAATAATTTTGAGGCTTTTAAAAGATCATAAAAAAAAGTCACTTTTGGTCCACACTGGTTTATCGGTATTCCAAAATACAAATTCAAATATTAGCGTAGTAGTGTGTTATCCCCAGACACTTCACTCTGCTTCAAAGGAAGCAAACAAATAGAGAAACTCGTTGTATTTTAATAAAGTAATTTGTTGGAGTAGGTCATAAGGGAGTAGTAGTAAAGAAAAGAAAATCATAATTTGCAAAATTATTGTTTCTGTTATTTTAATAGTAGGGGAAAATGAAAATGAAGGCAATCATGCTAGGAAGAATGGTATTACCCTTGATTGTGTAACAGTGTGCAGGGGCTGTTCAAGTGGAAAAGATAAAAGATTATTCAATGTGGAACAAATACAGTTAGGACAACGTGATTACAAGTTTATTGAATAATGGTCTGGAGTGTCAATGTTAAAATTTCTAAAGTTATTCTTTAAGCAAAGATTCCTTTAGCCAAAAGGAGCAGTACTGCTTATGAACTGCTGGAGATGAAGTTTGTGAAAATCAGGATATGTAATACTCACAGGGAGAGAATAACTTAAAGTTGTAAATGAGTTGAAAAGGAGATAATTTTTTCTTCTCATTTAAGTCCCTCTCTTTCTAATGATGGAAGACTTGTTTTCCCTGCACCCTACCTCTATATGTGTGGGCCTGTGCATACCCATGATAAGCATGCTGAGAGGTGTACTAATCAATTTAGTTTTAATGTTTTGGCCCATTAAAGGACCTACTTATTATCCCAGTCCTTCTTTTGGACATTAATGTTTCTGCAGAAGGAATGACAGAGCAAAGTATAAATTGCTGACTCAGCTTCTCTGCTTCACAGCCCAGATTGTTGACATGGGTGTGTACTGAAAGCAATGAAACAAAGATACTGGAAGAATCATGTGCAAAATCTTTTTTTTTTATAAATCAAAAAACCAGAATATAGAATAGAAAATGCTCTTAGAAAGGAAAGGTTCTTCTGACTCTTTAGAGTAATATATATATTCTTCAGTGAATGAAAAAAAAGGCAAAATGATTTTAAAATTCTATTGCAAGAAAGCAAATTTATTACTTTGGATCAGAATTTTTTTTTTTTTTTTTTTTTTTTTTTAGTCCTCCAGGCATGATCTCTAACACTGGCACTCAGATATGTGACTGACTTTATGTATCACACCTTTTCCATTTGCTTCAATACATGGCTCTCCTGCCCTAAAGAGAAACAAATTTTTATTACTTTCTGGGCTTAGAGCTGAGCCCTAATGTGAAAAATTCACTTGTGTTCTGCTTTTGGCTGGGACAAAGTTAACTTCCTTCATAGCAGCTGATATGGGACTGTGTTTTGGATTTGTGCTGGAAACAGTGTTGGTAATTTAGGGGTGTTTTGGTTATTTCTGAGCAGGGCTAACACAGAGTTGAGGCCTTTTCTGCTTCTCGTCTCACCCCACCAGCGAGCAGTTGGGTGCACAAGGAGTTGGGAGGGAACACAGCTGGGACAGTTAAATGTCCAAGAGGACAATCCATACCCAATGGCATCACGCTCAACTTATTAAGCTGGGGGAAGGAGGAAGAAGAGGGGAGTGTTCAGAGGGATGGCATTTGTCTTTCCAAATCCATTACATGTGATGGAGCCCTGCTGTCCTGGGGATGGCTGAACACTTGCCTGCCCTTGGGAAACTGTGAATGGATTCTCTGTTTTGCTTTGCTTCTGTGGTGACTTTTGCTTTCCCTGGTAAACTGCCTTGATGTGAGATTGTCAGAGCTTTTCAAATATTTGGTATAGTCGTAGGCCTGTGTTTATCATTTTGGAAAATACTTTGAGAGCTCATTTCACAGTTTATCCATCTGGGCTTAAGTATTGTGGCTTAAATGAAGAAAAAAATCATATTTTTATAGCTAAAACTGTTTACTATTAATTACTGTTACTATTGTTTGGGCAATGATTCAGACTTGGGAAAGAATTCATAGCAAATCAAAAGTTTTAAGCACAGGCTTTGAGATATGGTTATCCAAGCAAAGGGGAGTTGTCCTGCTCCTCTTGTTGCTAGTGGCAGACCAAGATTTTACTTGGTGAAAATGTGATCTTTACTGAATCAGACCCTGAATGAGCCCCTGGTTCCCTCTTAGCCCACATCAGAAGTGATCCCTGCCTGTCCCTCCTAGGACAGTGCAGAGCTGTATCCTAAACTGGCTGTAAATGAGTCCTGATATTGGTCCTCACCATGCCAGCGTCTATGCTAAAGTAAAATTGACTATTTTAAAATCAGTCTCGTCAAAAATAAACCTGAGGAACCTCTTAAAAATGACAGAATAATTTTCTGCTGTAGTTGTTGGATTTTGGAGTGGCTGGTAAGTCTTAAGATATGTGAAAAAATGCTGCTGGTAATGTGTACAGCTCCTTTCCAACAGCACAGATGTCACTTGCCCATTTCTTCCTTTCCCCATCCATACAGCTTTTCCTGGAAAAAGCAGGAAAACCAGAGTACACCCTCCTTCAGCCACCCCTGGTTCATTGGGAGAGTCTGTTTTGACCTCCAAAGGGATGTGTAGTGCATATCCTCTGACAGAGGACTGGGAACGCAGAGTTTTAGTGTTTCTGCGAGGGATTCACCTGATCCTCCAACAGGGTTTTTCAGAGGCCAGTTTTAGTGGCATTGCAGCAAGGCAGGCCTTGTTGGAGGATTTGGTTTAACACTCGACACTGGGAATATACATTATATAGTTCCCTCAAATCCTGTAAGTTCTTTTGCAGAAATAATGGTAAAACTGCTTAAGTGAATAGAAATGTGAGTGCAAATGAATACTGCTGAACACTGCAGTTTGTGTTCCAGACCCTCTGTATATTTGGTTGTCACAGGAACAATATCTGACAAATGACAGTATAATATTAATTTAAGCTTCTTTTAGGACTTACATTTTTGATTAAAGATTGATCCTTTGTCACTGTCCAGCAATAAATCTGGATAGTGCCATGAGAGGAAGCACTTGCTCCCAAAACCAAATCCTTAGCAGCTGTACAGCGCTTTTTAGAAGCCATATTTATTTACATTAGGTGAGTATTTGCCCTGCCGTATGTTATAAATTATCAGGGCAGGAGATAATTTTAACTCCTTAAAATGCCTTTATTTAGAAAAGGGGGAATCTCAAGGGATGGCCTATGCTGCTGCTGTTCCACCAAGGAGGAGGTCCGTATTGGTCCTGCCTGCTGCTCAGTTGCTGCAGAGCTGCTGCAGAGCCGGGAGTTTGCCCTCACGGGGGTTCACAGGTACTCACGGAGGTTGTTTGGTCTAGGGGTGTCTCTCCCTCCAGGTACTCTCCAGGTTATGGTGAGACACAGGAAACTGTCCACAAATACCTTAGGTGTTGCTGGTTTAATGCTGTCTTTTGTAGGTCTGGATTCTGTGTTGGCTCATCTTGGTTAGGGATTTCTGGTGTTAATTAGATCCCGACTTGCAGCAAAGCCTCATGGGAGTTTCGGTGATTTCCATAAGGGTGGTGGCAGCAGCTTGACGGATAGACCAGATGCCAGAAGGAAGTAGGGAGAGGGGCAGCCGGAAGTAGGAAGAGAAGCAGGTGGGGGAGCAGCAGAGGCTTACTTGAGGGAAGGTAAGGGATCTCAAGTTTTTTTGGAAAAGGGGCATACAATGTACAACTCAAGGGATGAGAAACTGAGGCCTGGGGTACAAATGGCAAACAGCAACTGATAGGCACCATCATTAACTTTTAACACTTTGAGCATACAACATGTAATCAGGAGTCTTTTTAAATTTTATTCACCTCACTGTATTTATTGTAGCATGAGTATTTTGATCTGAATAAAAGCAGACCCCTGTTTGTCTTCAGGAGAGTGGAATAGGTCCTGGATTGCTATAAACATCTGCAACACCTCTGGCCTTGACAGTTGTCTGCTGAAATTATGAACATGCACCTCCAGTTTTTAATGGTGGTGGACAGTGTATTTCCATCTGTTATTTTCTTCACAAATTTTATACTCTTTTTATACTCTTGTGTCAACACCCAGATTTATGCTTATTACCCAGCTGTTATTCCAGGAAAATGCCTTTTCTGTGGCTAGAAATGCTTTTGAAGTGCTCTTATAGTCATGTCAGGGTCTCTCTGGCCAGATGCCACCATTGTCAAGGCACCCGGAGCATCCTCTGCCCACCACAAAATTGGTAGGACTTCTCTAATTTATTTTTCATCCTGTTTTTCCAGTCCCACTGTCTACTTCTCTCTTTTCCAAGTCAAGAAAACACATCTGCTAAACACTGTCCTTAGTCCTACAGACCAACAGGATCTGGAGATATGTGTAAAACGAAGAGCAGGATGAGGACCAAAGAGTTGCTTCCACCCAAGGGAATCTAGAGACAATGAGATGTCTCATGTGATTTGCTGTTTGAGGTAGTTGTATCTAGGGGTGAAGTCCTACCTCTGAAGTAGGATCTAAAGCAGTTCCATTCATACTGGAAAAGGATGAATTAAGTACAGATGCTTTTGTTATATCATCTTGTCAATGATTTGGGGCAAAACATTAAAAGCCCAAGGTTTATATGGATCTTTTATTGAAAAGAAATCCAAATAAGGGCTAAGAATTTTTAGAGTTGATGATTTTTTAACATTATTATTATTATTGAGGGTTTGATCAGTTAAGATTAAATTTAAAATGGTTCTACGTGTAGAATCAGATCCTGCTGTAGTTATTACCATGGGGGAAGGGAAAGTACAGCTGCTGATTTCAAGAAAATCCAAGTCAGTGATAAATGCATTTTTATTTGGTTCCTTACTCTTAAAATAACTCACCCTGAAATGAAACAAAACCACTAAAAATCCACCACAACAAAATATCCCCAGCCCTTCTCCCCTGATTTAATGTGAAGAATCAATCATTCTTATATGGGTTAGGTTATACTGGGGAAGATAAACCATCCTAGGTCTTTGAGGACTGAATTTGGAATTTTATTGTAAAGATTATTATTCATTTTTAGCTTAACCACTTGTTGAAGATCTTATCTTTATAGTGATGTGAAGAATGAAAGAAAAGTGCTGATATAGAAACAAAAAAAGTCTCTTCCATAGATAGGAACATATTTCTGTAAGAGTCTTTTGTTATTTTTCCTATATTATGTGGTTAAACTTATTCTTCCCCTTCTTTGCAGTGCCTGGTATTGTAACCATGAAAAAGGGGAGGATGCATCTTGTCTAGTTTGAACCAAGTTTTGCTGGCAAGTTATGGTGAATACCCATTTATTAACATAACATAAAGGCAGAAAACTTCAAAGCTCCCTTCTAACTGGTGAACAATTAGTGTTGCCACACTAAAAGAAAATATCTTTCCTTTGGATATGTAACAGATATTTGCATAAGCAATAATATTTACCACTACCACTTCGCATCTTGTAAAATTGTTCTTAGATAATACACATTTACAACCAAAACCAAAAATAATAACAAAGCCAGCTCTTACACAAACAAAATCATTATCCTCCATCTCTAGTCCTCTGTCTGCTAAAATTATTGAAAGCCATAATATCTAAATCTGCTCATGCAAGCTTCTCAAATGGCTATTAAATCAAACCAAAATAAAACCCATAATTGGCTGATGCAAGCTGCAGGATCTGTTCCAGATCACACACACAGCGCATCCTTTGGTCCCTTTCCTAGCATGTGTTCTCAATCCATCTCTTGTTTTAACCTTTAGTCTGCGTCATGGTTCCACTGCTTGCTTTATCTCTCTATCCTGTAATGTAAGTCAAGTAATCCAGAAATGGTTGCAGTAAGTAACCAAATCTTAAGTAACGGGCTGTTTGGGGATATCAGGATGAGCTCCCCTTGCTGAGGTGGTGGCTGGAGAGTGATGTGGAGCAGCATGCCTGTATCTTCCTGTTCGGTTTAGATTTTCCATCATTTTAGATTGCTCTCACTGTAAAGGTACCTTCCCAGAGATGCTCAGGTCTGTAGTGCTTTGTTGGTCAGGCTGGAGATAGGGCAGAAGGGCACAGATCTGACTCCTTTCAATGTTTGAAAAAGTTCAGATCACTGTTTGAAACTGTGTGCTTGGTTGGCCTGTGCTGTGTAGCTGAGATTGGATTTGTCCTGGGAAAATACCTGAAAACTCAGAAGCTTATCTAGGTTGCCTCAGTGTACAAAACTGAGCTAGGAATTCCATCATTTCAAGTTTGTCTGTGAAATTAATTTCATCTCACCATCTGAGCTGTAGAACTGGAAGACCCTTATCTGAACTTTTCAGACATTAAAAAAATTGTTTTATTATGGTCTTTAAATGATGAGAGCTGAGCAGTGAACTAATCTGTTTTCATCGTTTTATTCAATTCATTTCCCTCTTGCCTGAAAACAGAGGCATAAACCCTGACAAGAAAAGCTGTAGATTTACTGGGAGCAGAATGAGTGGATGTTAATGTGCAAAATCTTGTAATAAATGTATGGATTAATTGAACAACTGCATTAGAGAGGAACGTTTTTCATCACAGGGAACAAACAGGCAAAGACAGGTGGCCTTTTTAATGTAAGCTGATGATTAATGTGATATAGTATGAGCTGCGAAGCGTGCTGATAGCCTGCTAAACCTCCTCCACATGAATTCTCATGGGAGTCTTTAGAAATACATTATCTGTCACACAAAATAAACTGGCAAAAGTTTTAGTCTAGATTGCTTCTTCTTTCCTGCCTCATTGTTTCTGATTAGACAGGACTGGCACACCTGGCTCCAATTCTACCTCGGAGCAAAGTTGTCTACTGTAAGAAATTGAGACACCTCACTGTACCTGGGAGAGCCAGTGAGATCACCAATTCCATGGAAAGCCAAAGGAACATAATTTCCAATCAAGTTAACCTGCAGGCATTGCATTTAGTTTAGTTCATTCTGGTTAGTTGTCCTGTTTCAGTGGGACCACAAGTCTCACCTTGCAATCTTTCATAACTGCAGTTGTATGATCCTCTCTACTCAGACCTAGAAAAGGGAACTTTATATATAATTTTGTGGGTATTTTTTTGTTTTGGTGTTTTTTTTTTTTTTTTTTTTTTTTTTTTTTTTTTTTTTTGTTGTTGGTTGGTTGATTGTTTTGTTGGTTTTTGTTTGTGTGCTTGTTCAATTATTAAAAAAAATAAAGGGGAATGAGGATACTCTAAGTATAATGTAAATCCACCCTGGGCCCCCAGGTGGTGCTATGAAGCACAGGAGTATATTTTCCTCTCGTCTTTCTGAGATATTATCTGTCCCAATTCAAACTGGCTGGGTGCACATGTACTCCCATGAATGGTGATTAATGAAACAACAAATGCAGTGGATACTTCAGTGACTCTCATTTCCTACCTGGAACCACTCAGTGAGAGCTGATGTTATTGGTGCTGTATTCATGCTGTCTGTCTAAAGAACATCTTCCTCTGTCTAGGTAAATCCTGGTTGGGTGTTTTGTCAGCTGTGTGCCATGCTGTTGTGGGCCTAGAGCGTCTCTTGCTTTATGAACATGTTGTTGATTATTTCAGCTCTCTTAATTCAAACCATGTGTCTGCAGCTGTTCCTTAAAGGACTATTAATTTTTAAAACATGGAAAATTTCCATATTCACCATTATTTTAGCAAAAAGGAATGAAATGTGCATATTCCATGTAGGCTGTTCATTAATTTCCTAAACAAATGTACCCTTTAGCTTTACCATTTCACTCAAATTTGCCTGTTTCGTGCAAAGAAAATACATAGAGCTATGATCCTGACAACTGCAGTTATGAAAACATATTTAATGTTGATATTAAAATTAGTCTTAAAATATTACTGTGCAGCTAGTTGGTCAGAATATGCAGAGAAACATATTTTGTTTTGATACACATAGCTGCACAAATAAATTACCTATGCATTTGTAATTTTATCTTTGGCATTTTTTTGAGGGACATGGGTGAACACTCTTAGTAGTCTAAATCATATTCTTTTCTGCAAAATATTACTGAAAATTAGGTTGTTGATTCTTTAAATAACAATAGCAGAAGGAGCAAATAGAACCAATTAATCTTTATGAGTAGATCGATTTATCATAGTTAGCTCTAGATAGATTTATCATGGTTATCTGCTCATACTGCATTCACATCAACCTCTGGAAATAAATTTAGGGGAGAGCTACTGCTCAGCTGACTTCCAGTTTGTCTGATGCATCTTGGCAGGTGTTGCCACCTTCATGCCTTCAAATGTACTGAAAGAAATGAGGAGTGGGGAAGGGTTTATATCATGGCTGCTCAAGCTTGAGGACCCATCTAAGACTTGGCTTCACAAGACTCTGTCCCAAGAAGCTGAGGAACAGCTGCAGCAGGACAGGAACTGGGTATCCTGCAGATTTGGGCTATTCTTCTAATGAAGGGAGACTTCATTAGCTTATGGCTTGTACAACCTGTTCTGGCTTGGACCTGGGTTAGGCAAGTTCTTGAGGGAGTTGATTTTGGAGCAGCTGGGCTTGCACAGTGGCATATGTTTGTCAGGTACCCCTGAGCATGTGATTATCCAAATGGGTCTTTTGGTTTCACTGTCCAGCATCCCATGAAAATCAGACTTTATTTAAAAACTCCTGCCTGTGTTCTGGCAAACTGGCTTAGCCAGTTGAAACAGGAGCATGGGTTGAAGTTGACAAAATCTGTATTTGACTGTGAGACAAGGCCACTAAAATGCTGAGGTTTTTTTTTAAACATATACTGGAAGTGAGGTTAAGATGTTGGGAAGCAATCAAGGAGAAAATCCACATGAATCCCTGAAATATCCCCCTGCAGGCCCCCGGGGCTAGCTCAGTTCCTTGAGGGGCTTTGGAGGAATATCTCAGGGACAAGATAAAAGATTCAAAAGAGGCTCTTACCCCCGGGATTATTTCTGAGGCTTTATTCTCGAAGGGTCCCAGGGAAGCAAGAGAACGAACAAGGAAGAGCAGGACCTTATCTAGTCTCCTGCTCAGGAAAAGATAGCTGCAACTCAGCCAGCCAGGTCAAGAAAGGAAGGAAGGAAGGGTCAAACCATATAGTTTTCAGGGGTCCTGGGGAAAAAACATTCCCCAGAGAAATACAACAAATCTCTTTTTTACACTATTTTTAAGGTGCACCTTTTGGAGTAGAGTCCAGCAGCTGATGTGAGTGGTACCAAAGGCTGTAGGTGTAGGAATTCATGCTGTTCCTCCCGGACATAAGTCAAAATTACAAGTGTTTCAAGTCTTACCTGAGATGTGCTGCTCTTTACAATGGTGAGCACCCTGTAACCAGAGCCTTATCTATCTTAGTAGGCAGGTAGTATGATCCTGACAACTGCAGTTATGAAAACATATTTAATGTTGATACTAAAATGTGTCTTAGAATATTATTGTGCAGCTAGTTGGTGACAATATGCAGAGAAACATATAAAAGAGCTTGTAAAATACATTTTGTTGAAAATATTTTATTTGATGTGTAGTAATATTTATCAAAAATATCCTATCATATTTATATTGAAAGGGTTAACTGAAACCCTGAGTTCCTAAATGCAAAGGATTTAATTGTCCACTGGCTCCTGAAGCCTTTTCCCTCAGAGAATTCTGAAAAATCTCATTCAAACTCATTACTTTCATGGTAATATAGATTTTTTTTGCACATTCACCATTTAAAATGGATTGAGTTTAACAGCATACTGAGTAAAAGTTTTTTCTTTGGACATACCAGCAGTGAAAAGTGTCTAAAAAAAGTAGCTCCTTTTATGAAAGCTCTTCAGACATGCTCCATAGTCAATAAATATTTTCTAGAAAGAAAAGAGCTCAAGTGCTCTGAACAAATTTACCTACACAAGGTGAATGAAAAAGCACTGAATTTTTTATTAATAAATCAGGTAATATATAAAAATCATGTAACTTAAAATAATGTAATAAAAATTTGGGTAGATTTTTTTTTGCAATCATGCAGTAGGTTGCCTGTGCATGCAACCTTTGCACCAGCAGGACATACACTCATATTTCCTTGGGATAAGAATGTTGAGTGAGCAACAACTACCAAATGCAGTGCAAATTTACCCCCCAATTTCTGCAATTGTTATTACTGGGATCTTTACCAGAAACTTGTTTTGTTTAAATTTACCAGGTACAGTTATATCTTCCCCACATCCACCATTGTATAACACTGACTTTTCAAACACTCAGAAATAACACTCTTGACCTTTAAAATGGAAGTGAAGATGGGGCTGCTTCAATCTTGAGTCATATGCTAAGGTTATTGACATAAACCCAGAGAAGGGTCATCTATGGCTGTGCACTGATGAAGTCTGAAAAATGTGGTGCAAAGGAACACCATGGACTATTTTGGCTGTATGTGTGGCTTTGTTTTATCATTTGCTTTCAGTACAAAAGAGTCTTAAAAATGTTGGGCCAATGTGTATCACAATGTGTGTTGGTAACACTGGTGAAGTCATACAGATACACTGAGAAAAGAGAAATTCTTGAATTTCTCCTAGAGTAGCAGTGGTCATCCCCTTGAAATCTGAAGTCTGACATATCAAGTTTTGCACTATTCCCTTATTTTTAAACATAATGGATATATGACATGACACTTCACTTGCTTTTTACTGTAATCACATCATCTGTGTTGGCATGGACATCATTATTTTGACACAAGCTCCAGATGATTTGCTATAAGGATTCTGCTGGTTTTAGTCATAATAGGGAAAATAGATGCCATACAAATCATGTGAACCTGATTTTATAATTCTCCCTCATCCCAAATCTGTTTATTTCATTAATGGCCAAATGTAAAGAGTTTCACTTGTATGTGGAAGGTGAATTTTATACACGTAGGGATGCTTGGGTGTGAATCTCTGTACTTAGATCTATCTGTAAACTAGATAGATAAATTTAACATTTTGTTTATATATCTGTATGTGCCAGTAATGTAATTAGTGTGTCCTTGAATTAAAAATGAAACAAAATGATGAGAGGTAATATACAAGCATTCAAATATACTTATTCACATAGCAAACATTCTGCCTGCATTCTCCAAAACTACATTTCTATTTGGTCTTGTGTTTTACTCCAGTGTCATTACTTCTGGACACCATCATCTGCATCAAAAATGGAACAAAGCTATCTCTAGAAAAATCAGTTTAAAAGCCAACAGTTCTCCAGACATACTCTTTTGTCTTATGTAGTGGTGTAACCATGTCCAAACCAGTACTGGAGCTAGTCTCAGGCACACACTAAGCCTCCAGTCATGCCTGATAAAATTTGGAAGTAATGTTAATTGGAATGGGCTGAAAACCATGCCAGGGACCTTTTCGACAATGTCATGGTTATGGTAGTTGTGTTCTCCCACCAGTATGTCATTTATTTAGTATTAGATGTGTAGCCACTTGTTCCACAAACTGATTCTTCCAAGAGGACTCTCTCTGTTCAGTCCAACGGGGTCTGTGGCTGATGGCAGACCCATATTGCTGGCTGACCTACAAGTCTGGCCCTCAGAGGTTTCAAGAAGAACGCAGTGCCTATATAGTCCTAGAAACAAGAGCACTCTGCACAGCAGGGCTGCCCAGGGCAGGCGTTTGGGAGTTTTACATTAGTGGAAATTTCCCACCTCTCTCCCAGCTTTCACAGCTCTGTAGATGTTTGCAACCAAAGGCCTTCATTATTTTGTAAATTCACAGGCCATTCCTAAGAGTAATTTGTGAGAATTTGCATGAAGAGGTGGCATCAAAAAGCCTGTGACAGGAGCAGAGATGATAAATCCCAGGCAGAAGTGATGGGGAGAAGAAAGGGAAGGTACCTATTGAAAAGCAAAAGTGCTGGCACAGACAAGACACGGTTAGAAAGCATCTTGCACACCTTTCCTGTCTTTCTATTATTTGCATATAAGCACTTTTAGATCAGGAAACTGTGTTTCCTTGATCATTACAAAAGAATTGAGAGACTAAAGGTCAACAGGTAAACTTGCAAAACATTTTCACAGGCTGAATTGGTGTGATTAGTAGTGGTTAATACATGGGAATGGAAAGAAGTTCTAGCAGGAATTTTTCTATTAAGGAAAGACAGAGAATGAATGCAGCAAAATACTCAAGATCTGTTGGATAATTTTTCTTTACTGTTATGCTGTTCCTTACCTTCCTCTTCATTTTATAGGCAATATAAATACTGAATTTTGAAATCTTTTGTTAGAAATACATTGAATGTAGGAGGTAAATAAAGACAGAAATGAGAGCAGGATACCGTGGATAGGAAAGGTAGAGAACAAGAAATGATATGTAGAAACTTCTCATATAAATGAAAATTTAAAAACATGAACTTAGGGTCATGGCAGTTTTATAACTTTAAACAGTAACATCCATATCATGAGCAATATCAGATGTCTGAAATAAAAACCAGACAATCTTAATATTGAGAGGGCAGTTTCTGAACTCTAAACTCGTATGCATCAGTTTTATTTTGGACTTGTTTCTAACTCAAACAGACGTGATGATGGACCTCATGGATGTACTAATGTGCTACAGTCTGATAGTCAAGAACCTTGTAATTTCAAACTTGCCAAATTCAATCTAAGAAAGGCCACATTAAATTGTAGACACTAGTCTTGATTCTCTTTCTCGGACATATTTACTACCAGCATGGAAATTCTCTGAGGCCTGTGAAAACATAGGAAATAAATTATTTTGGATTAATCAAATGGGTAGTGTCATTGTCAAGTCTTAAATTTCCTGAGATTATTTAAACAGAGATTGTTAACTACATTTTGTTTCATTTGGCTTTTCCTTGGCATTTCTCATGGTCACTATTCCTGTTATTTCATGTATGTTACAGAAGAAACCTTTGCAAAACCGTAGATGTAGGATTGCTACCGTTAATGTGCTGTTTTACAGTGTACATTCCAGGGCCAAGAAGGAACCTCTCTCAGGGGATTTAATCAGAAATTCCTGTAGTCTCCTTTCTGCCATCCTTCTCTACTTCAATTTGGGCAGTCTGGCACAGGAAGTCTTCTGCTGTGTTAGGCCACTAGTCTCAGCATTCTCTGTGGTGCCAGTTTATTTATGGGATAATGAATCAGACCCAGTTAATGCCTGTGTAAGTCTTGCGAGTTAGAAGCCAAACTTCTATTGCATGGTTTTTAGATTGATGCAAGTCAGAAGCATTCATTGTTATAAGCATATGTAATTTTTCTTGCTGTCTGCAAACTCCTTTTAAAAAACCCTGCTTGGTTTTTGTTATCCTTGGGTAGTATTTTCACATTTTTAGTGTAGCAAAGGATTTCTTTTATTATTTTAATTTGTGTAAGAGTGCTTACTCCCCAAGATAATACTAGGCCAGAGCTGTATGCTTGGATGATATATTCCAGTTAGGAACAAGCTGTGCTATCATTTAGACAGTTGCTGTATTAGTGAGTCTATATTAAACTTGGTCCTGAAAAATTAAGAAAGCTGACTGGATGAAAAATAAATCTGCGAGCCAAAAGTAGTTCCAAAAGTTATGAAAGAAAGGGTCTGACTCTTGCAGCTGATTGTTATGTTAGTATAACAAGAGCCTCAGCAGCACAATCCCAGGGCCTGGCCTGTGAGGATAGGTTGGAAGATACCTCCTCTGATGCAGAGAGTGCACAAGCAGAAGGTACTAAAGCATTTGCTGCACAGAAGCAGAAAGCTGACACTGGAAGTGGATGATGTGGGAGTGATGGGAGAAGGTCTCCATAAATATCCAGGCAGTTTATATGCTTCTAATTCCAGCTACCTGTTCTGGGTAGCAGAGAAACGGAAAGGGAGGTGGGTGAGAATATTGTTGTTGCATGTCCCTCTCCTGAGCATGATCTTCTTTGTGGTTGTGCTTGTTTGGTGCCTGATGGGCAGGACTAATCAGCACAGCAAACCAGCAACAGGGGTGTCACCTTTGGTGGCTGGTAGCAGAGCTCCAGGAGTTCCAGTTGGGAATGTTTGTGTGGAAGGCCCTCCACCACCTCTTGGGATCTTTCTGCTGGATAACCATTGCATAAAAGTCTTCTGCAGCATTGGTAGCCCTGTTTTTTTGAGAAGGAAATGAAGTCTTTTTGTGCACAGCTGTGGGCTTGCTCAGAGCTGCAATGCTGCCAGTGATGCAGACAGCAGATACAGACCTGGGAGGAGGAGTTTGAGCACTGGAAAGTGAGGTGGATCAAATGAAATAATGAGCTACGCATTCCAAAGGGGCCACTGATTTTGGATGCCCTACTTTCTAGGTGTTCTGACTGTAATATCTTGGTAAAATTCACAGAGGGGTTAGAAGCTTTCACTGAAGTGAAAATGAGTACTTGTTTCTGCATTGCTTTGCACAAAAGGAAATTAACAGGAGTTTTCTATGGCTATTTGAGAGATGAATGTTTCAAACCAGAAGAACATTTTTAGCATAACAAAAAGACACATAATCACTGTAGGAGTGCTGCGATTAAAAAAAGGAAAAAAGGATGGTGAAACATTTGTGGGGAATTAAATATTTGTGAGCCCAATTACATTGCAGCTAATAAAATTAGCAATTAATAATTAATTATTAATTCTTAAATACTACTGTGACTTACCACTGGAAAAGGCAATTTATGTCTCTGTATTTAGTGAGCCTGTTATGCCCTATAGCAGCAGATAACCACTACTGTATATAGATCATCATCTGTGTTTGCTGCAAGCAGTTGTTCTGCAGTTTGGAGAGGTACTGTCTATTTTCCCAAAATGCTCAGTGTGGGGCTGAGTTCCACCCATGGCTTTCTCTGTGCATGCAAGGAGCTGCAATGCAGTCTTTTAGAGCACAGATTACTCATTTAGGACACGTGTGTATGACATGTGCCACTGTGCTGACCTTTCCTATCTCTTTTTTCTGTTTCATTTGGCTTATGCAGAGAATATCCTTGGGGTTTGTCTGCTCTGTCAGTCAAGCAAGGGTACAAGGCTGCTTTTAAATGTATATTTGCCCACTTTTCCTTTCCTGTTGCTTTTTTTACAGAAGTATTGCTTAGGTGCAGGCTGAGAACTGTTCTTGGGGGTATAGTTCCACGTATTTTGTGCTGTATTGCAGGCTGCCCTCAGCCTGGATGAGTTGGACATAGACAGAACACAGGAATGTGCTGTTCTCCCTGCCAGAGAAAACTGTCCTTCCAAGGGCAACATGGCCTTGAGTGATGCCCAGAACTGTGAACCAGAATATATTTGCCCAGGATCTTGATTTTTTCTGTTGAGTTTTTTCTCAACCTGACATCATGGGTGGTGGCAGAAGGTTGCCAGAAATACTTGAAAAAAGGGACTCAGATGGTACAGCTCTCCTCTCTGAGGTCTCTGTGCAGTAGGTTGTTGCGGTGGGTGATTTAGGTTTTTGAATTTGTTATTTTGTTATTTGTCTGTACTTGGTTTATTCCACTCCAAAATACCCTACCCCCCTACCCCTGAACACACCTGGTATCACCCTGATGTAACCACACCCCTTTCCTTCCCCCATTGGCCCAGAGTGTTCCCCGCCCAGGCTGCAACCTGGGAAAAGGGGACAGAGAGGTCCAGTCTGGCTTGCAGTCTGGCACATGTTGTGGGTTGCTGCTTTGGCTCTCTGGCACATGCTCTGGCAAGTGCTCTCCTAGCACATGGAGGTGGACTGAAATAAACACCTTTTCCAACCCAAGCCAGGCCCACTCCTTTTTCCAGCCTTAACCACGTTTCAACTAGCAGGTTTGGAGGAACCCAAGGACTGTTTTGGATTGGTCTGGGGAGCTGCTTCAGACCAGAAGCACCCCCACGGACACCCCAATTCTTTAGTAGATATAGAAGAACTTACCCCAGTCTGCCATATCTGCACCACTGCATCTTTGCCTGGGACCTACAGGAGGACTCTAGTGAGACCTTATATGATTGAGAAGATTAAACATGTCCAGATAGCTGAACTGCACAAAGATGGATAAGAGGTCTAAATATAATATGTTAATATACTGCAATATCTTTGATACTCAAGCTCTGTGTGCTTGACATAGAATCGTGATTTCAATTCCCAGCTCGATGCTTTAATGTCCAGTGGGTTTTATTTGACAAGTTCTTCTCAGACAACTTATTCTTAATAAATAGCTGAACATGAAAATAAGGTTTCTTGTCATCAGCAAAGTGAACCTAAGGAACTTGTTGTTACTCTCCAATGGAATTTCAGAAGGAATTAGGTTAATGTAATACCAGATTTCTCTAAAACCGTTTTATCCAGATTTAGGATGATGAATATCTTTACAGAACAGGATACCACAGCTTGGGTACAGTGTAGCTAAATTATGGGGTGGCATTGCTGTAGACCAGTATATTCAGGTTATATATGGTGGCTTTTCATCTGATTGAAAGAATTGCTCTGATTTCTTGACCTGTGGAGTCTGCATTGTTTGTGAGAACAACATTAAGTGCTAACAACTTTTAAATTCCGCAAGGGCTTACACTGAGCCCTTATATTCCTTCACTGTTTAGGAATGGATTACTTAGTGTGATCTTTATTTTTTAAACTACTGGTGAGAAAATAAATGTGTCCTCAGAACCCGGAGCTTAGCATTAGGAGTTTAGTGAGCATTGATAGCAATATATTTGTGTCTCATTTAGTGTGCTGCCATCAAAATATGCACATTAAAAGCTTCTTTTTATTAAGGTATCCCCTTGATAATACAGTGAGAGATTACAGGTTATTTCTGACAAATCCTTTGCTAGGTATTGTATATATAGCTATACTTAAAGTAATTAACGTAAAATAGATTTCAAGGGAAAACATTTGTGTGTCAACATTTCATTTTGTTTCTTTGTCTTACTGGGAACAGAGTAAGCCATTCTGTTTCTGAAACAAGATACATACGGTGCATGGCTCACCATTTTGGGGAATGCTGAGCAATCCATAAACTTGGGTACACACACTGTAATTGCTTCCAAAAGAAGGATGACTATGGCATGGAGCTGAATTAAGTAATGGATCAATTAAGCTATTTCTTTTTTTCTCTCCTTGCTGTTTACTATATATAAGCAGCATACTTTAAAAGTGATTCTTTTTCCTAATTTAAACATGCAATGGTTATATATATATGTGTGTGTGTGTGTGTGTGTGTGTGTGTGTGTGTCAAAAGAAGACCCAAAATATTTCTTTCCTAAAATAGAACTGATACATCAGAAAAAAACCCAAAAACCTTAATCACCTTTCGAGGTGATTAAGGCTCTGTCCTGGTTTAGGGCAAATTTGGGAGAAAACCTCCAAATGAGGTCTCTCCAGAATAGCAAATTCAAGCAGCCCCTCCCCTTGTTGGTCTGGGAAAAAATCTCCTTGGAGAAAAGTGGAAAAAACTATTTATTCAACAAAGTGCCCACAAGCACAAAAAATGAATAGCATGAAACAACAAAACCTCTGCTACTCTGAAGAGAGATGGCAAAATTGAGAAAGTCCTTGTGGGTGTAGCTCGGCTCGCTCAGTCTCTTATCAGTCCCTCCAGCGCTGGAAAATGCCGAGGTCCAGCCCCCAGTGAGCCGCAGGTGTGTGATCCCACTGTCTCTCTGGGTTTTCAGTCCCAGAGCAGGTTCAAGCAGCCCCAAGAAAAAGGAAATAAAACAGTCCAGGGAGTTTCTCTGCCTCAGCTAGCTAAAACTAACTAAAAGCACAGGATATCTCTGTCCTGCTGTCTCTCCGTGTTGCAGATGACACAATCCAGGAGTGGAATGCAGAGGAGTCAGAACTGTTTCTGAAAAGAAATTCGGCACTTCTCTGTCTCCCCCCACTTTGCTCTCAGAACCAGTCTTAAAGGTACAGAACACGATATCCAGCATAAACAGAACAGACAATTGGGCATACAAGCATCATAAAGTCACCCTAGGACAGGCTCCCTAGTAATTTTTGGCTTGATCATGTCTTTTATTGATGGCAAACATTACTCCTGAACACAGTCATTGCTCAAGAATGCTTTGCTGAGATGATTATATTATCTAACTCCTAGAAAGAGTAAATTTTAAATTACTATATTTGTTTAAGCCTAGCTTGTACATGGGTGTGAGGAATTCCTCATATTTTAGGCACATTTATATTTTTACCCATGTAATCTAGTAAAAAATAATGGATATAATGCCAAAAAGAATATAAGAATATAATGAAAGCAATATAAGAAATATAAATCTCACTTGCTTATATTTCCCTTCAGATATAAAATCTACTGTGAGTATATTAGGGAATGTAATGATCCAAAACCCATGGAGAGCAGATAGGACCAATCAGGTCAAGTAGAAATAGATACAAGTAATTCCTTTCTCTCTCTCTCTCTTTTTTTTTTTTTTTTTTTTTTTTTTTTTTTTTTTTTAATTTTTATTGTTTAAAATGGACTTGCTGAGAGAAGTAAGTTGGTAGTTGCTGTTCGTTTTCTGAATAACAGGCCCACCACAGTTGACACTCATGGCGCCTTTTCTCTTGCTGTTCAGAGCTTTGTATCTGTGGCAGGGAGAGGGACATTGCTTTATTTTTGGAACCCTCAGTGGCAGCATTTTCAATCATCATTTTAGCCTCCATGAATGCTGAGTTCCCATCTTGGTGGGAGAGAAGGGCACTTTGAGAGCAGATGAATCCCTCCAATATCCTTAGTGCACAGATATCCTATGCTTGTGGGATCCTACACAGGGATGATACACATGGATCGACACGTATCCTACACATAGTTAGTATGGGAACATATGATGCTTTGGATATTGCTGCAAACACTAAGCTAAATTTCCACTTACTACATTTACTTTCAGAAGCTCAGAATATGTTTTTTTGGTTGAGGAATGTAAAACTCACAAAAGCAGAGGCCACAGCAGCTGTGTGCACAGGCTCTGTGGGTTATGGCTGTACTGGTTGTGGACAGGTGTTGGCCTTACCAGAAGCTGAAGATAAAACCCTTGAGTTTCTCTATTAAAATGCAATCAGAGATGAGTCATCAACCTTGTTTTTCTTGTTAGGAGCTATTTACGTTGTGTTTGGTACAGCTGCTCTGTCTACAATTGATGCCAAGCACAGTGTCAGAGCTGCCAGCTCTTTTGGGTCAGAAAAGGACAAATTAAAGACCAAAACAACTGTTTTTGTAAAGCGGAAAATTGGACTTACAAAAGACCGTTCATTGATCTGGTTTCAGCAGGGAAAGACATTCGGTAGAAAGGTCTGTGTGAGGATCTGTCTGTGCTTTGCAAGAGTGTAGAAATGGGTATGTTGTTTCCCATATTCTTCCAAGTAAAGTGATATCCCCACCCTGCCCATAACCTGCTATGGCACCCTCGCCACCAACTCTGTCTTCCTTCTGGCAATGACCATGGTGTTTGAACTTGTGGGCTTCCAGAAGTTTCCTTCATGAGAATTGTTTTCTTGTAAACATTTGCCTGACCTCAACAAATTGAGAGGAAACTGTGAAATGTTTTATAAGAGACCTCTTATCTTTTTCATTTAGATATGTGGCTTCAATGCTGAATATCTTTAGGTGACTCAGCATTTCCATTAAAGTGATAAGGATAGGAGCACTTTCTCAATAAATGTTTGCAAGTTTTTTCAGTTCTGTGGGAATTCTGTTGACAGCCATGCTTTAAAAGTCCTTTAAAATGGATAAGCTTTTGCCAACATCTCCTGTGGTAAAAATTTTCTCAGTTGGGTTTTGTATTGCATCTGTGCTTGACTATCCCTTTTAATTTCCCTTCCTTTAGGAGATATTTTTCCCTTGGCGATGTGTAATTGAAACCTTTCAACTCTGCAAGACAAAATGAAAAGTTTATCAGAATTCTCAAAGTGTTGATGTTATTTAGGACCCTTGTTTATTATGATCAAATAGTTTTGTGCTTGGTTGCTTTGCTTTACCTGTATAATGCTATACAGTTCAACGCAGTTAATAGGTGGTGGCTTGTAAGCAGGCCTAACTGGCCTGAATGCTCCATTTAACTTAATATTCCATGCCACTAAGCTCTTTATCCCCACTCTGACCTGCCTATTTACAGAAAAATTTGGGTTGTTTTTGAAAACCCTTCTTGCATTTTAAAAATGAGCTTTTGGTTTCTTCCCTGGTTTAACTTATGGAAGAAAAAAGCTCTGCAAAATAAATCAGGGGCAGTTATATCCCTGTGCTAGCATAGGCCAGCCATGGAAAACCAAGAAGCTCTGAATTGGAATGTAGGACTGTGTTATTGCTGATTGTGGGGATAGTGCAGATTTATATCTGGGCATGTGGGCATCACTCTTCAAGAAGCAGAGTGGCCTATGGCATGAATTTGTGTCCTCATAAATTCTCCCTGTCTTTGGCAGTGAATTCAAAGGCAGCATTTCCACAGTGGGTGAGTGCTACTGAAGCTATTTTCAGCTGTGCAGATATTTCTGCTACTTTTCTGTGGGTGCTGATGTCTGTGCTACTCTAATGGGTGTACAGAATGCTGCTTGTGTCCAACAGCATCTGTGTGTGTATTGAGAGGTGCAGTTTTACCCTCACCGATGATGGGAATAAGAGCATTGATGTTTGTTGGCTTGACCTTGGTTCTTGGATGGTGGATACTATTTAGAAACGTTGCCAGGGGTTTGCAAAAACCAGGGATTTGTAGTTTGTTTAAAACTACAGCTGAAGGGAGCTGTGGGCGCAGTTCTGTGCGAACTGAAGCTGGGTCTGCTTAAAAATTTACAAGAGGCATGTGGGTATCTATTAGCCTGCACTTCTGTCCTTGGTGCACCATTCTGGAGATGCTGCAAGGCCACATCAGCCATGCAGGAATTAAGCTTTAGTGCAGATTTATTTCCTGTAGTGTCTACTTATTTTTCAAACAAGATCAGCTTGATCTAGAGAACTGTTTCTTAGCTTCTGTATAAAGGAAGATTTTGGGGTTAGTTTTGCATATTTGCCATCCTCTGAGTGCCCAACTGAGTGCATGCCAGGTGAAGAGACCTCTGTGTGGCTGTCTGGATCAGCAGCCAGGTGGTGGCAGAGGTGCCAGTGCAGCCCTCTGCCCTCTCCTGACCTGGCTGTAATCTCCATTCAGAAAGCTGGCTGATAAAATGCATACTGAGAGTCCTCATGATATCACTGATTCCCTTGAGCTCTGGTAAGCAAGCTATTCAGGCCAAATTATCAGCTAATAAAAATCTTACAGAAGTGGCTCTTCCTAGGTTTTTGAGAGAGGGGATGCTCCAGACACAGCCCAGGTCTGTGTATACTATACCAGGTGAGAGGATTTTTTTGCTCTGACTGATAAGGAGCTCTGAGGAGCATTATTTCCATCATGCAAACTGGCAAGCTGGAGTACTTTTATGTGAGATAAATGATTATATTAATTTATACTTGCAGATTTTTTGAAGCAAAGCATCATCAACATATTTTCCCAATCTTGCAGGTGAAGTCGAGGCAGTGAGAGGTGAAAAGACTTTCTGTAAGATCAGAGTCAAATCTGCTTCTCTCAAAGTACAGTACTGCTCCAAAGGGGGAAAAATGTTTCAGAACCTCCGTTTTATGTCTTTGTGTTTCTGATTTCTGCAGGATCCACATATCTCAGTGTTGTGGAAGTTTACTTTTTCTTGGGACTGTAAATGCAGTTTTTTTCTGATAAAGGTAGCAGTGGGGTGTGTTAAACAGCATTCCCAGACTTTGCCTGCAGCTGCAATTAAGTTTATCTAAGCAAGTGCTCAGCCAAATGGTGACTTGAAATCCTGTTGCAGCATCACTGCTGAACTACCCTCTTAGACCAGGAAACAAACCCCTCAAAATTTTCTTTTATTTCTGGAAGCTTACAAAGACAAAATTTTGAGTACTGTGCTAGTGGCACATGGGTCTGCAGTGAAAAATCTTGTGGCTTGTTTTTTTCCTTTTTTGTTGCTTTATATCATGGATTTCAAGTGACTTTCCCAGAGGTCAGCTAGTTTCCTCTCAGGGAAGGAGAGGCTGGGGTGGGAGGAGGTATAGGCTAGAACACTACCCTTGTCCCAGCTCTTTCTGCATTGCTCAGGAAGTGAGATAAAATGACAAAAAGTAGCTCTGGTCTACTTGTTTTGATCTGAATTAAGGATAAATGTGGCTGAATGTTAGATCTGTTGCTTGTGGATTCAGCTTCAATTATAAAGAACAGCAAGGTAGGAACAAAGGATTGTATCATGCTAATTACAAGTGATGGGCTTTCCAGATACCAAAAATTCAAGTACTTATATAGAGTCAGATAGGTAATGTCAAATATCTCTGCAACGAAGCTTTTCTGATTAATAATGGAGTAACACTAATTTACACCAGCTGCAGACTTCTACTCAAAAATTAACCAAAGTGCTTGCTCATTGCTGTTGGCTACATATCAAAAATGATGTTGAAAAGGAAACAGATCAGTTGCAGAAAATATAGATGACAATAATACTCTGCAACAGGGAAAAATACACAAGTAAAGAAAATAATAAAAATGCAGTTCACAGCTCAGAAAATAGCACTGAGGAACTACTGTGTAATTAGTAAAATTCGCAAAGTGTCAATCAAGTATACAATCTGGTTTGGGACAGTTTGAAAATAAGGGGCTAAATTCTGTCTTTAGGTTGCTCATATGTGGTTTTGTCTCCAAGGCAGAATTTACTTTATAATCTATGCGTGAATAACAACACAAAACAAGAGAAAGGATATTTTAATGGTAGCCACAAATGGCAGACACGAGGCAAATCTGCTAGATTTAGCTCGAGCTTTAATTGAGAAGGTTGGTCTTGCATAACAGCAGCAGAGTGAGCTGCCAATCCTTGGACCTATCCTCTAATAAAATATCATTTTTAACTGGTAGCCCTGATGAAAACAGCATCGGTTTCCAGCCAGAGAATCATAAGCAGTTGATTGCCCAGACATAATGGTAACAATTACCACTAATGCTGTGTTGCAGGAGTTTTAGAGGACACAGCAGCATGAGAAAGATGTTCAAATGCCTGTGAAGAAAATATAACATTGGTCTTGCACATAAGAAACTTGATTGGCAAAGAAATCATTAAAAAATGATTGGATTTTTGGAGTAGGCTAAGAAAATTATTGGAGAAATGTTTGTCTAAGTTCATCTCACCCTGTGAAAGGCAAGAATATATGTATTCCAAATAGAGTAATTTATAGGGGATGAAGATCATGAGACTGCTTTTCTAAGATTTTTGGTAAGATTAAAATTGCACATCTAAGATGATAATGTCAGTAGTGAAAGTGGTTAATGACAAGGATGTTAATAAAATAAAGGGCTGCAGGGCTAGATTCTTGCCTCAAGGCCCACCAGTGTAGTTAAGTGTGTGGCATAGCTTTCATTTGGTGTCCTTTGGACATGAGAAACTGTGGAGGCCACAGTAATTTAGCATGTGTAACAATTCACGTTTGATACTAGTGGTAAAATTGTCAAAAGATATGACTAAGGCTAAATTTGTAGGAAGAAACCTTGTCATTTATTGAACCATTTAAGTAAGTGGAAAATGAAAACCAGCTTTTGGCTTGCAAGCAACCCTTTGGCAAAGACTCCACAAATTGACAGTCTCAGAGTAAGTACCCTTTTGTCTTCAAAATCCAGACATCTTGTTTTCTGGGACTAGGAGATCACTACCAAAATCAGTAAGGGATAGCAAGAGGTTTTTTGGAGCAAAAATCCTATTCTCATCCAAAGCAATGCCAACATGATATTTGGTTGTTTTCTTTCAAAATTGTAAAAGTTTTGGTTGCTTTCTCAAGAACTGAGAATCATTAAGAGACAAGATGATGAACGTGCAGCCTGGGAAGAGGACTGAAGTTTGTGCTGCACTGAATTCCACATGTGAAACACAGAAAAATGAGTGTGTACAAGGATAAGAGCAGAAATGGATTTTTGTTCCAGAAAATCTGTTACTCTCCTTTTCTGTACTGGTTTTGATGGGGATGTCCTGAGCTCCTAGTCCCAGAAAACAAGATGTAGAAAACAAAATGCCTGTGTTTTGGAGAAGAGAGGGTCCTGTATGCCAGGAGAGTGCAGAGCCTGTGCAAGGACACACTTCATGGGGATACACCAAATGTAGGGACTTAGTGGCACATCTGTCTTTGCCTGAATCCTCACTGGCAGCTGTTTCTTTAAAGCACATTTAAATCTCTTCTGTTGCGGATACTCCACAACCTCCTCACCCATGACTTGCTCTAATGACTTTTTGTAGCAAAGGAAATGAATGTTCTTCTTCGGTCTTCTCTATCAGTTAATTTACATTGATAAGTCTTGATTTAAACATCATATTGGTTTTTTATGCCCTTCCATGGCATCTTTACAAGTTTTTTTAATGTCTTTTTCTAAGCTGTGGTGGAGAAGAGGGCAAAGTGCTTCCATAGGGCTGTTTCTGTACTGAGACCAAGGGAATAACAATGAGTACCTTTTTGTACTCACAGTGCTCCTGTTAGTACCTCTTGGAAAGACACTTGCTGATTATGTGCTAAACTAATAATGCTGTTTTCCTTCTCCACAGAGGAGACTGCCATGCCACACTGTCTCAAAAGCCTCACAAAAGTCAAAATCCATCATATCTATGGCTTTTCCATGCTCCACAAAACCAGTTATCCCATAAGACAAGTTAATGAGGCTGGTCTGATATGATCTGCTCTTGACAAATCTAAGTTGTCTGTTCCTTTTTGGCTTATTATGCTTGAGAGGATTAAAAACTGATTATTAATATTTTATCCCAGTATCTTTCCAGGTGTCAGTGTCATGCTACCTTGTCTACAAATCCCCAGATTCCTGTTTTCCACTTTTTAAAGCTGTTCACTTTTATTTGTCTTTCCTCAGGCCTCTGGGACCTCACTATTGTCAGTGAGTTCTTAAAGACAATCACTAATGATTTGGAGGTTGTTCTAGCAAGTTCTTTAAGCACTCCAGGGTGAGTTTCATCAGGCCCTACTGAATTGAATTAATCTGGTTTATTAAAATACCCTGTTCTATCCCTGCTCTCTCTTGTGTATCTCTCCTCTTCCTCAAGTTAATTGTGCTAAGCTTTTTCTTCAAAGGTGGGAGCATAGATAGTGTTAAACACTTCAGCCTTCTGTGTCTGTCCTTATCTGCCTACACTTCCTTTCTTTATTATTACTTTTATCTAGAGCTTTTTCCTAAGCTTGGGCAATCTATGATTCATTTTGTGCTGTATCTGCTCAAGGTTTATTCCAGGCTGACTCTTGGTTTGTTCTACACATATAGTGGTATGTTTGGAGAGCAGACTGGTTTAAATTGTGTCTCTGGTGCAAATGTATTCATTGAGCAGGCAGTCTAGAGCCTCTCTCCTCTGCCAGTGTGCAATTTATACAGTTTGATATACTGGACTTCCTGTGCCTGTTTGAAAATTGTACCCAATGCCAGTGGATTGTCTAAGACACAGTTGATATTTCTGACTTGGCTTACATATTTTCTTCTGTGCACACAGGCATCAAGATGGAAATATGGAATGGGAATTCACAGCTGAATACTAGAAGTCTGTAGTTTTCAGAACTGTGTATTCAGGTTGCCATATAATAGAGATACTGGGGAATGGCACTATCTTCTGAAGGCTGAAATCCAAAAGAGATTAATACTTCCAGCTGCCACTGGGACAACTTAGGACTCTCTATGAAGGAAAGACTTTTATGTAGAAAAGATTAGCCTGCTGCTTGTGAAATCTTAGATAACAACGACCTACAAAGGTATTTCTGTGCACCAAGACTTTTGGAGGTGTCACTGGAATAGTAATTTTGTCTTGAAAATGCTGGGAGATATCTAACAGGGTAGCTTATGAAATACTTAAACCACTGTGGCTGTGCAGCAGAACTTTGGGAAACTGCATCACAGTGACAAGAGTTCTGGGGAAGGAAAGGTTTACTTTGTTGTTATTTGCTGGAAAGGTGAGAGGGGTTCCAAGGCTGTTAGCAACTTCTAAGAGAACATTAGCCAATCTGCTGCATCAGGGCTTGTTCAGAGGACCATGTTGGTCCCTGGGTTTATCCTGAGCACTGAGAAGGGAGTTGCTGTGTGAAGCAGAGTTTGCTTGCTCTGCTCAGCCTCCCTCTGCTCCAACCCCACAGGAATGGCACAGGAGCTACTCCTCTGGCACTGGTGTGACACCACTCTGGGCTTGTTCTGGCATGACTGTCTTGTGGTATCAGGAATTCCTAGGAAACCTGCTTCTTTTCTGATGTGAGCAACTGTTCATCAGATGAAATGAAATGCACATTAGGCATTCCCCCATTGCAGCAGGAGATGTTCAAGAGTCTTTGATAACAGTAGTTTTGGGAGTAGTTTTCTCCTGGCATGTTCTAAGCCACCACAGTTCTAGTGGGACCTGCAAGGATTTGGCACTCCTGGATATTTGGGCTTTTGTTGTGTAAAGTATGTAAATATTAATTCAAGAATTGATTCAAAAGATACTCTTTCAGGAAGGAGGTTTTATGGAGGTATTACTGCTTGGGTTTTTTTGGTCTGGAAGCATTGCCTGGAGGGCTGGATCAGTGCTCAGGAGTCTGGATGCATAGGTAATAGCAAGGGAGTTCACTGCAGCACAGGAGAGAGAATAAGGCCCATTAAATGCAACATATTTCTAACAGCAGTGTTATTATGTACCTGAAATGTTGATAGTAAAAGAGAATAGAATCCCCTTTTATTTTTCAACTTGTGACAGATTAGGAGACAAATCTATATGCAGCTGTATCAATTTGTTACTTTCATTTTGCTTTGTAAAGGCAATTTTGACTGCAGAGCTGTCCTGTGCCACACTATAGACTCCGCTGAGACTTCATGTTGCACTGAATCAGCAGGCTGTCAAGCCTTGAGAACTATCCACTCAGACAAGGCTTTCACCAACAGATAACTATTTCGTAGCCAAAAAAATCCTGTGTCTTAGGAATCTGTAAGAGTCATGCATTGAAACTGAGAAAGGGAGTAGCATCTACATGTCTGTCTCACATCAGCAACACTTGTGCTCTAGAAAAATAAAAATTACTGGTTTAGTCATTCAAAAATGTGTCTGTCTTGCAGAAAGTAGTTGGGGGTCCCAAAAACGTCAGGAATCAACTGGAAAATCTTCCAAACTGCGGTGTTGCAGAAAGGACTACTCAGGCTCCTTGGGTGTTTTGCAGGATACAGGTGTAATTTTCAGGTATCTAGCTTGTAAAATTTCATTTCTGGCAAAGGGATACCATGGAAGTCTGATCTCAGGCAGTGACTCAAAACACAAGTTTAAATAAGGATGTCTAGAGCTGAAAGGTAGCGCGTGTAAGGGAAGGTGTGGAAGCTGTGTGAGACCAGAGACATGCTTGTGGGATTTGGCTTCTGCAAGGTCAGATGTTCCTTAGGTTACACTGAAAAATAGGCAAGGACCTAGTTTCTAAGTCAAGATTGAGAAGAAATGAAAAAGTTAGTGCAGAATGCTACATACACCATGTGCTCTTGTGGCGTTTGATCTGAATTTCTACCAGACAAAATCTCAATTGAAAACTAAATGTTATCAGCAGACCCCCGTAAAATTTGCATTTGAAGCATTGTTTGCCGTTGCCTTATGTCTTCTGGAAAGGTTTTTGTGCATCTGTGGTGGATGAACTTAAAAATCTCCCTATGCATCACACAACAGGCAGCAAACCACCACAGATGGTGGTGCAGTCTTGCCACATTGGTGGGGGATTGCTTTTAGGAGTAGAGGCAGTTTTAATGAAATGGTCTGGGTATTTTTTGGTTTAAAATGGTAATGGGAGATGCACTCTAGAGAGCATGAATGTATGTTGAACAGGAAAAAATGCCTGATCAGCACAGGGACCTGAGACAGGCTCTTCCTTCCCTTCTCTGGAAGCCTCTCTGCTCATACATGTGGTGGTGAAGGCTCTGCACCAGTTTGCAGAGGGCCTGCTGCCTCTCTGGGTGGGTGAGATGCAGTTTCTTTAAGGAATTGAGGCATTTTAAAGTTCACTAAATATTTAAGCATCTTGTCACAAAAGCATGAGTTTCTACTCCCTAGCTGCACTCTTTGACCTGAGAAGGAGAAGCCTGGAGACCTGGTTCTGTCAAAATCTGTTTCTGAGTAAAATGAGCACAGAACCATGGTGATGAGTAGTTCTGCATGGAATTTCAGCTTTTCCTCCTCCTGCTTTGGTCCTTGACATTTGGACAGTTGAGGTTTTGTTTTATTTAAAATCCTAGGCAGGAAAGGACAAGGACAGAGCAAAATATGCAAGTACTCATTTGATGAAACACTTGATTCAGTCTGTGTAAACTTTTTGTCTTAGTTAAATATCCATTTGGAAGCTTTGATAGCTTACACTGTGAGAGCGTGAATTCAGGGGTCTGGATGAGGTTCTGAAAGTGACTGAGGAGATGCACAGGCTGAGAGGTGCGTTTCAGACCTGTGAAATGTCTTCCAGTGCCACTCCCAAAGGGTGCCAGCTTAGCAAGTACTC
The DNA here is from genome assembly GCA_024734555.1 of Trochalopteron elliotii. Taxonomy (NCBI): domain Eukaryota; kingdom Metazoa; phylum Chordata; class Aves; order Passeriformes; family Leiothrichidae; genus Trochalopteron; species Trochalopteron elliotii. The sequence goes on along the minus strand of JANPWX010000271.1, from coordinate 5,679,796 downwards.
AGAATTTGTGAGCATTGCTAAGGTAGGCAACTATTTCCCTGCAGTGCTGAAGTATGTTCAGATATGTGAATAAGATGGAGTCAGATAAATAATTTAAAGAACCCTGCTTTACAGGACTAGTGAAACTTTATGAAACACCAAGATATTTTCCCTTGTATTTCTTAGCATTTTATTTATTGTTAATGCCTCCATACTTCTGTGAACAAATATAGCAATAAATACAATAGCATTGAAACATTTACTTGTACAATTATGTCAGCTGTGCTGGATAGTCAGTATGGTTACAAAGTTACTAACAGTTAACACCATTATCACTTTGTCCTAAGTATATAATAATTTCCAGCACTAGACTTACACAATTCTCATTCCAAGCCAGAAGAAAGTAGTCAGACTAATGAGACAATGTAAAAATAGATGTTGCTCCCTACTGAACCAATACTGTGGAAACACATGCCTGATGTACTGCTGAAAGGGAAAAATCCCTGGCACTTAAATGAACAGAAGAATTGTTATTTTGGAGCTCTCAGACCCTTTTGGCTCTGACCTTTCTGAAGGTCTCATTATGGATGTTCATAAATAAAAGCAGGACTGAAAATGCCATGATTAGAGAACTCTAGATGATTTAAGAGATGATTGGTAATTGCTTGTGTGTGTGTGAAGATGTTTTACACATTTTCTACAAAATTTGATTATTTTGAATAAATTAAGAAGGATGCCTGGTACTGGGGGCCAGGTGCACTGGCTTCATTGCTCTGCCTGAAAGAGTGGCTGTAAATCTTGCGTATCAATTTGTTCCTATAGCATCAGGAGCTATGCATTTACATCTGTTTGCCCTTTTCCACCTGACAGAAGTAAATCACTGGAGCAACAAGACTCCTCTGTGTGGTGTTGCTTTAGGATACATGTCTGGAAATCTGACAGCTGATGGGTTAGATGTTCAGCCATTATTTGAGTTATTAATCCATTCTGAAGCTTTCTAAAGGATTGTCTCACTTTTATACTTCAAGAGTTTAGGAACGTGATAGTTAGGATGGACAGTGTTTCAGTAGGTGTGTAATGCAGTCAGTATGAATTGAAGTTCTGTTGTTTCTGATAAATTGCCTTTACTCAATTGGCTGTCTTTCAGGGCACTATTGATCTTTACTAGCCTCAGAGAATGTGTTTTTCCCAGGTGCATTCCCAGCCTGCCATGCCCACATGGCTCACTGTGGCTTGGAGTGGAGCTGGTGCAGACATGGAACAAAGCTGCAAGCAATTTGGCAAGGCTACACTGGATTCTGTGGACTGTTTGTACTTCCAGTGGTTCAGCTTTAAAGAGAGCAATTCTCTTGTGCAGTCAAGGTTAAAATGAAGGCTATTAATTTCTGAAAAGATCATGAGAACTGGACAAGTGAAGAGAATTGTCCACTGAGGAGTCTATTTTTGTTTTAATAGTGCTCTTCTGGAACAATTTAAACTGAAATCTGAGCAGGCTTGAGGTCTCCATTTTATAATGGTGAAGGGTAGTGCAGTGCCCTTGGGCTCTGCTCAGCTGCCACCCTTTTTTTTCAACAGTTCCTGCCTCTGTGAAAGTGATAACATGGCTCATAACGAGTAAAACTGTCTAAATACTGCCTGTGCCTCAAGTAAATGAATACATGGACTTGGAGTGGGATTACAGAATTAGGGGGTGTCTGAGGCAGGAAGGAACCTCTGGAGATCATCTAGTCTCAAAGCATCCAACTAGAACAGTTTGATTGGGATGTTGTTCAGCTGAGCCTTGAGTATTTCCAAGCTTGGAGACTCCACAGTCTCTCTGGGCATCCTGTGCCAGACTTGATCCTCCAGTTCCATTAGTCATCTTTGTGGCCCTGTGCTGGTCTCTCTCCAGTATGTCCATGTCTCTGTGGTCCTGGGAAGCTCAGACCGTTTCCATGGGTTTTGTGCTTCTTTTTTATGCTTTTGTTGGGACCTCCTTGTGCATCCATGCAGACCTTTTGCAACCTCCTTTTCCTTGACTCACTGCAAGGGCTGTCCTTGGGTTTAGAAAATGTGGTCCTTGAAAAGACCCTCATGAAAATCCCTCAAGGTCCCAGTTGTGAAGCAGAATTTACCTTTGCAGTTTAACCTAATTTGCAACAGTATTCTTTCCCCTTGTGCAGGAATCACCTGCAAGTTTTGCTAGTATTTTTCAAGAAACCATAATGAAACAAGGCAGACAACTGACATTGTATCCTAGCCTTGTGGTGACTGGTATATTCTAAAGGTTTAGAATAAAATATTATTGCCTCATTTTTCCAAAGGCAAAATGAATAGACTGTTTGATGCCATGAATTTTCACACAGCTAAAAAAAATATTAAGGGCTTGGATTCTGCATTTTTTTTCCCCTGTCAGATACTGGATTATTTTCTCCCTTTTTTCATCAGCCTCTTTATGTTGTATTGTCATTTTGGTACAGCAAGCCCCCATTTGAAATTCATAGTGTCTCCTTTCCACTTAAGTGATCTGTGTCAAAATTTCCATATCAGTGAGATTCTTCATGGGGACACTACATTTTATGGAGTTATAGAATAATTTGGGTTGGTAGGCACCTTTAAATCCCATCTAGTCCAACCCCCCTTCAGTGAGCAGGGACATCTTCAACTAGGCCAGGCTGCTCAGAGGCCTACAAACCTGACCTTGAATGTTCCCAGGGATTATGCATCCAGCACCTCTCTGACCAAACTGTTCTAGTGATTCAGCACCCTCATTGTAACAAAATTTCTCCCGTACATCTTGTCTGAATCTACCTTCTTAATACGCAATAGGTTTGGATGCTGAGAAACAATGAAAAATTAAAGCACCTCTGTGTGTGTTAGGGTCTTTGAGGGTGTCATTACAGAAGAAGGACTGCACATTTCTGTTGGACTCACTCAGGGTTCCAGCACAGAGGCAAAATGTGCTTGGAGAGCATATGAATGATGATTAATTGCACTTTCCCACTCCCATTGAAGTTGCCTCCTGCCTATTGAACTCTGAGAATTTGTTTATATGTTACATTTTCACCATTTGAAAGCAAGCTTTAATAGGTGCTGCTCAGTGCAGTAAAACATTGCACTTGGTTTGTAGTTACCTGTCAAAGGTTTGTTTACAAGAGCTTTATAAATCAGTCTGTCACATAATAACCTTTTCATTGGTAAATCCCCTTCCTCCTGTCAGGGTGCAAGGTGAGATGATAAAAGCTTCTGCACCACAGTGTATGAATAGAGAGCAGAGATAAATATTCCCATTAACAGAAAGGAATAATATTTAGGAAAAAATTACAAAATCACAGAATAAGTTAGGTTGGAATGGACCACAGTGGGTCACCTAGTCAAACCTCCCTGCTCAAGCAGGGCCATTGCAAAGCACACATGGCACAGGAGTGTATCCCAACAGTTCCCCGGTGAGGGAGACTTCACACCTTCTGGGCAATTTATTCCAGAACTTGGTCACCTGCACAGTAAGGAATCTCTTCCTTATATTCATGTGGAACTTCCTGTGCCTCAGTTCCTGCCCACTGTCTCTTGTCCCATTGCCCAGCATAGCTGAGCAGAGCCTGGTCTGTCCTGTGACCCCTCCCTGCAGACACTGACAGACATTGATGAGGTTCCCTTTTCAGTGTCTCTTCTCCAGGCCGAACAGGCCCAGGCCCTCAGCCGTTCCTCAGAAGTGAGGTGCTTCTGTCCCTCATAATCTTTTAATCATCTTCTAATCATTGGCCTTCATGTCCCCCAGGGCACTGCTGGCTCACTGACAACTTGTTGTCTCCCAGGACCCTCAGTTCTTCTCCCCAGAGCTGCTCTTCAGCAGCTTGGTTCCCAGCCTTAAGTTAAAAATTTAAACATTTTAAGCTTAAAAGAAGTGGGGAAAAAGACTAAAATGAAAATTGGGATATAGGACAATTTTCCTATGAATTGAATTCCCAATGGAAACTGCAGAATATGTGGATATCTTTAAGTAAGTAGTTCCCTCCTCAATGGTGATATCAGCCTGCCTGAATCTGCATCACTGAAGTGGGGTGTGTATGTAAAGATTGCCTGAAAAAGCTTCACTTCCTTTCTTTTAGAGGGGCTTGAACTTGAGATACACACAACAAATACAGCTTTTGATATTTTTTTCAGTATTTTGAAAACTGTAATCAAGAAATTACCTTAAAATGAGTGGCACATTCTCTAAATTGCCAGTGCACAAACAGAAGACTTAAATACCGTATGTTTCTGAAACACAAAATGTGTGCTAACAGACAGGAAGTAAATGCACACTAATAAGAATTGTAATATAAGCTAGAACTAAAGTAGAGCTGCATGATTGCAAAAGAAATGCACAAAACTCTAGATAATTTAGTGTAAGTGGATTCAGTATGTGCATCAATGAGATGAGCAAATAGGAACTTACTGCTCTTCAATTCATAAACTTTTAATACAAAAGATATAAGAATGAAATCAAGTCAGAACTAGTTAGGAATTCATCAGATCGCCTTCTGGAGAGGACAACAAAATTAACCTCATCTTTATTTGATGATAAGCAAACATAAATTCATAATTTTCCAGTTCACAAACCTTCTGTATAAAATACCATTAGTAAAGAAATGCAAAATTTACTTTCAGGTGTATTAGTTTTCAGAGGTCTTAGAGGGAGTTCTAAGAAAAAAAGACACCAAAACAAACCAACCAGAACCTAGCCTGCCCTGTTGTATCATCTGCAAAATGTCACAGGATCAGACAGATGGTTTAATGCACTGCTCTGACTGAAATGCTTAATGGAGTAATGATGGAACAGGACAGGCTCTGGGCAAGTTGGGGAGACCTTTGGTGGCCAAGCCATGGTCCTGCAGTGAAGAGCACCATGACAGGACAGTGTAACCACAGCACCCACCAGCTGTGCAGCTCCTTTGCAGTTTGGTCTGCAAGGGAGGCCATTCCTTTGCACTGTCATCCCCCGAGGGAGCGCACAGCCTGGGGTCCTGGTTTGATGTGAGGATACAATGCCAAGTGCAAGCCCGTAGTCTTTTGAAATTTCAGTTTCAAATAGTCACAGAAGGCAACCGAGAGTGAAAATTATTTCATCATAGTCCTTGTCTGACTGAATCACTACTGGAATCACTCAGCTTTTCGGCACCATTCCTCTGTCATTTCCTTGTTAGCACATGCCACTGTCAGGACAGAGAGATTATTTATTGCCCTTCAGCACTAAAGGAGAAAGTTAACTGCATCAACGCATCATGGAAAAGGGATTTTTTATTGTAACATATCGCATTCTTTGCATTCTGTGGAAATCCTAGCGTAAATTTGTTCATTATGTAAATATTTGGATCCTCTGGATCTTTACATAAGCTAGGTAAGTGTCACTCATGTTCCAGATGTGCCTGCAGTTTACAGCATAAATAAGGCTGTAGCAGGATGCCTGCTTTGTGATTGCACTCTGGTGTGGATATTGCTAAATGGACTTTCATCAAGTCTCCTGGTTCCAGCCTGCCCTTCAGAGTCTAGGACTGAGTGTGCTGACCTTCCACATATTTATTGCGGTGCTGCATTGGGTTTTGCAGCTCGTGGTAATGCTATAACAGCAAGAGTGAGCTATAGTCAGATGTGTGGGGGGGCTTAAATCCAAGGATGTCTAGATCTGTGAGGCACCCATAGATATATAAACATTTAAAGAAATATTTCCTGTCTGCAGCTGAAGATCTGTTTAGGTTCCGGACGATTGGAAACTGGCCAATGTGACACCTATTCACAAAAAGGGTGGGAAGGAGGATTCCAGTAATTATAGACCAGTCAGTCTGACTTCAGTATCTGGCAAGATAATGGAACAGTTTATGCTGTGTCATCACGCAGCACCTACAGGATGGCCAGGGTCTCAGGCCCAGCCAGCACGGGTTTAGGAGAGGTAGGTCATGTTTGACCAACCTGATCTCCTTTTATGACCAGGTGACCCACCTGGTAGATGCAGAAAGGGCTGTGGATGTCATGTATTTGGACTTCAGCAAGGCTTTTGACACTGTCTCCTACAGCATACTCCTGGAAAAGCTGGCAGCCTGGGGGCTTGGACAGGAGCACTCTTTGCTGGGTTAAGAACTGGCTGGATGGCTGGGCCATCCAGAGAGTGATGGTGAGTGGTGTTGTATCCAGCTGGTGGCCAGTCACCAGTGGTGTCCCTCAGGGGTCTGTGCTGAGACCAACTCTATTCAATATTGTCATTGATGACATGGATGAGGCTATTGAATCTTTCATTAGTAACTTTGTGGATGACACTAAGCTGGGAGCTTAGTGGAAGATAGGATGGCTCTGCAGAGAGACCTGGAATGGTTGGATCGATGGGCAGAGTCTAACAAGATGAAGTTCAATGAGTCCAAGTGTTGGGTCCTGCACTTTGGCCACAATAACCCCCTGCAGCGTTACAAGCTGAGGATGGTGTGGCTGGACAGTGCCCAGGAGGAAAGTGGCCTGGGTGTTCTAGTCAGCAGCCAGCTGAACATGAGCCAGCAGTGTGCCCTGATGGCTAAGAGGGCCAATAGAATCCTGGCCTGTATCAGGAATGGTGTGGCCAGCAGGAGCAGGGAGGTCATTCTTCCCCTCTACTCAGCACTGGTGAGACCACACCTTGAGTATTGTGTCCAGTTTTGGGCCCCTCAGTTTAAGAAGGACATTGAGATGCTTGAATGTGTCCAGAGGAGGGCAGCCAAGTTGGTGAAGGGCTTGGAAAACAAGCCATATGAAGAATGTCTGTGGGAGCTGGGGTTGTTTAGCCTGGAGAAAAGGAAACTCAGAGGTGACCTTATCACTCTCTATAACTTCCTGAAGGGTAGTTGAAGACAGCTGGGGGTTGGTCTCTTTCTCCAGGCAGCAACTGACAGAATGAGAGGACACGGTCTTAAGCTGTGTCAGGGGAAATATCAGTTGGATATTAGGAAAAAGTTCTTCACTGAAAGAGTGATTAAATACTGGAATGGTTTGCCCAGGGAAGTGGTGGAGTCACCATCCCTGGATGTGTTTAAAAAGAGACTAGATGTGGCACTTGATACCATGATCTAGTTGAGGTGTTAGGGCTGGGTTGGGCTCGATGATCTTGAAGGTCTCTTCCAACCTACACATTCTGTGATTCTGTGTACAGCTGAAGGTCTATTTAGATAATTTTGAGTCTAGTTTTGTACTATAACTCTAAATTATTATATTGTCATAACACTGCCCATGAACTCTCTATGGACTCAAAGACAAAAAATGAGTTTTTTGTTTTGTTACAATTTTCTCTGGAGATATTTTGTGCAATTGCTAAATTTTCGCTTGACCATAATGTAATAGTTCTGGTCTCATGCTGACTCCCATCAGCAGCCCAACCATGACACAGGAGTGCTGAGGCTCAGTGACATTAAGGCAATGAACTTCGAAGGGCTTAGCTTTTAGGTTCAGGAAGCCTCTCCCTTCCCATGGGCTGGAGACTATTGCAAGGGTTACAGGGCTCACCTGTTCAGTTATTTCATACCACTGTGACTGACATCAGTTTAAGTCTGGCAGGCAGGATGCTGGACTGGCATGCAGGGTGCACTGGATATGCTCTTAGCTCTGTCAGCAGCTACACCTGATACACTGACCCAGGCAGGATACATTTCTCTGCCTCCTTTTCCCCACCACTTTGAGGTTTTACCACGGTAAAACCACCTTGGCAGAGATAACTCTATGACACTGCTAAGTGTGTTTGGAAACAGTTGAGGACAACACATAAAACCCTGCTCTGTAAAGCAGGAAATGTATTAAGCAGCATCTTGACAGGATTATATTTACTCCCGTGGCTTCTAAAGCCTTACTGGATTCTGATTTTCAACCCTGTTTTCTTCTTCCATGGCTATGCCTCTTTTTGAAGTGAGTTGTTGTGCTTGTCACCTTGGTACTGACTTTGTGATAAAAAAACCGATGAAGGTGATGACCCTGTCTGGATGTCTCAGTTGTGTGCAATAATCCATGGTGATGCTAAGCATGCCTGGAAGAAGCTCTTCCTCCTTCTAGCATTCTCCACTCTAAGGATCTCTGGAGTTGTTTCTGTAAATTAGAAAGGTTAGAAAGCCCTTGAGGTGATGGTGCTGCACTGCATTTGCTAGATACACAGTAAAGTTAAAGAAAATAGCAGGTATATTAAACTTGGTAAATTGTCCAACCTGAGCTCACAGAGCTACTCTGCAAATGGATGAAGTCTATAGGAGGAAATGGGACTGTTTGCAGAGCTTTAAAACTCTGTGTTCATCTTTTCTGAAGACTAAGGTTGACAGGGATCAAAAGGGTAAGGCTCCATCCAGGTCTGCAAGATGCTGGTCTGGTCAGTAGAATATGTATATATTATGTTTAGTTTTTTTACCAACTTCCATTTTTCTGTTTAAAAATACATAAATTTTGGAAGATATGTTTTCTCAAATTCAGAGGCTGAGACCAATAAAGAAAGAGATCACAAAGCCTGGTGACAAGCCATTCATTTGGGAAGCACACCTCTGTTTTCCGTTCCCTACTCCAGAAGACACAGGTACCTGTGGCCACACTTCCTGATGATTATGTTTTGCAGAAGGGGAAGGAACTTTTCCCTTCTGCTGCAGTGGATGCAGGCTCAGCACATCCCACTCCTGCTTTTCCAACCCTTTCCCTGCCATTTGGCAAGATGCAGTTTGTGTCACGTCCGGGCTGGGCGTTATGGGAATACCCTGGGGTTTGCAGTCTGTGAATTACTTTTCAGTGTTGTTGCTTCTCATCCTGAGCTGATGTTCCACCCTGTGGTTGTCACTGCTGGTGTTAGAAGTTCCCCCAGTGTTAGGAGCAGGTGCACCATTTTCTGGATGAGAAAAGCTCTTTGTAAATGAATGCCAGTGAGTCCCCACGCTTGGCATGGGGCAGTGCTCTGTTGAAAACGCACAGCATCTACCAGTAGAGGAGGGCTGGGAACTCTGAGAGCAGCTGAATTCACAGCAGGTCACTGCTTTCATTTCTGACAACAGCATGCAGGAAATCAGCAGAGATGGCTTAGGAAGCTGCATTTACTTAAGAAAGGGAAGAAAAAAAAAAGGGAGTGGGGTTATAGCCTAGGTAATTTAAATTTACTACAGAAAACATAGTTATTTACTATTAGTTAACCCTAGTAACAATTATTTAGCTATTATTTCTCTTTGAAAATAAAGAAAAGAAAGTTTTGGAAACTAAATTCTGAAACCAGTCAAAAGCAGGAAAATTTAAAATTGTCCGCTTGAACAGGCAACTATTTTAGGGCTTTGTGGTGCTTATTTCTCTTTTTTTAAATTTCCTTTCTTTGGTTGTATCTGAATGTGCTTCATTTTGGCCAAATACTATTTTGAGTCTTCCATACCCCACAGCTCCTTTTCCTCTTTCAGTCACTTATCTTTCTTTTTTAAAATTTCTTTAATTAACAAGATGACAAATGAAAATCAGAAGTCATAAGGATTTCCTGATGCCATTGATAAAATTAGTCTTAATGTGAAGAAATAACAGTACATGCATTTAGAGATTCCTGCCTGCAGGAGTTCTGTGAAGCAGAGTGGAGACTCATCTTTGCTCTGGAAGGATCTGTTGTCAGCTTGAAAAATCACCTTACGTTCACAAAGAAAACTTGGGAATGTGGCGAGGGACTTAGAACAGCAGCAGTGGAACAGTGTGTGCTTGAGCTGAAGCTAGAACCTGTGGATCCTCTTGCTGTATAGTCATTAATTTTTACACCTTGTGCAGGATCTCTCTAACTGATTTAGTTGGTGAAGTCTTTCTGTCTTGCACTTCTTCAGTGAGATGTTCAAGAGAAAGAGCAGAACACATGGACTGCCACTTCCAACTGAATTAATCTCTAAGAAGATTTCAGAGTTGTCTAGATCTGAATGTTGATTCAAAAAATGTGAGTGAAATTCTTTCTTTAGCATTTCTCATGGTTAATATAGTAAAAATGTGTGGGTTGAAGAAAAGAAAGGAATTTTGGTCTGAAAACTGTACTGAAATCAGGTTGTAATATAGAGATAGCCTGGCAAAAAGTAATAATTTGCCATGAATATTGTGTCCCTTATATATATAAATATATTTCTAAAACCAGTCTTCCTCCAATTAATCTTTCACCAAGAGCTTGATATATATTTAGCAGCCCTTCAAAAAGTTCCCAGTTTGTTGCGGTGCGTGATTTAGGGTTTTGAATTTGTTATTTTGTTATTTGTCTGTATTTGGTTTGTTCCACTTCAAAATACCCTACCCCCCTACCCCTGAACACACCTGGTATCACCCTGATGTAACCACACCCCTTTCCTTCCCCCATTGGCCCAGAGTGTTCCCCGCCCAGGCTGCAACCTGGGAAAAGGGGACAGAGAGGTCCAGTCTGGCTTGCAGTCTGGCACATGTTGTGGGTTGCTGCTCTGGCTCTCTGGCACATGCTCTGGCAAGTGCTCTCCTAGCACATGGAGGTGGACTGAAACACCTTTTCCAACCCAAGCCAGGCCCACTCCTTTTTCCAGCCTTAACCACGTTTCAACTAGCAGGTTTGGAGGAACCCAAGGACTGTTTTGGATTGGTCTGGGGAGCTGCTTTAGCTGGAAAGCACCCCCACGCAGAGACACCAATTCTTTACCAGTTGGCTTCCTCTGTTGTTTTTCTTCTCCATTTGTTTTTTTCTTTAACTAAGGGAGGAATCATTTTGCCTGCTTAACAGTGGAGTAGTGAAGTACTACTTCAGTGTGTAGTCTGTGCAGAAGAAAGGGTTGCGTTCCTGAATGATTTTGATGCTGCGCTCAGATGATAGCAATTCCTTCTGTTTGCACACTTGGAGTTGGGAAGAGAGTGCCTTTTTTGGTAGACCATATGTTTAGTAAGTAAATGACCTTGATCTTTTAATTGGGAGAACATCGTTCAAGCTTGTGAGCAGCATGTGACTCATGAGCTGTTGTTTAAGGGTTTCTCCTCTGAGTTTGACTCTTGGCAAACGCATTGCTGAAGGTCTCCTTGGAATGCCAGACCTCTTCTATGAAGTGCCATGCATGTTGTAGCAGCCACGAAATGACGACCTGCTCTTACATGCACTCCTCCATGTGAAGTGGTACCACGATGCTGGCCAAGTTTGCCATCAACAGTTTGTTCCGTGTGCTGGTTTTGATCCCTTTGGAGACACACAGAAATATAGCTGCTGCTGAAAACACGTCATGTGATCCTGTGTTAACAGACACCCTGCAATGTGGTTCGTCAGCACGAGCAGGTTTGTGAATGTGTGATTCTCCAGAAATGCTCCCTTCAGAGTTTATTAGGTCTTGTGTTACACATGGCTGCAAGGAAACAAGCAAACACCTATTCTTTTGTCATCTGTGTGAGAGAAGGATGTGGTGCCGGTGCATCAGAAGCTGGGCACAATCTGGACATGTGTACTGGCAAACCAGAAAGCCAGGGGAAGGAGGGGATTCAGCCTCTCTACCCTGCTCTGCTGAGGCCCCACCTGCAGAGCTGCCTCCAGCTCTGGGCTCCCAGCACAGGAAGAACATGGACCTGTTGGAGCAGGTCCAGAGGAGGCCGCCAAGGTGATCCCCAAGAGGGATGGAGCACTTCTCCCGTGAGGAAAGGCTGAGAGAATCGTGCTTGTTCAGGCTGGAAAAGAGAAGGCTTTGGGGCCACCTAATTGTGGCCTTCCAGTACCTGAAGAGAACCTACAAGAAAGCTGGAGAGGGACTTGTACAAGAACCAGGAATGACAGGATAAGGGAGAATGGATCCAAACTGACAAAAAGTAGGTTTAGTTTAGATATCAGGAAAATATTTCTATACTACGAGGACAATAAAGCACTGCCACAGGTTGCCCAGAGAAGCTGTGGATGCCCCATTCTCAGAAGTCTTAAGGTCCTGGGAAGCAACCTGGTCTAGTGAAAGGTGTCTCTGCCCATGGCAGTGGGGTTGGAACCAGATGGGCTTTAAAGTGCATTCCAACGCAGACCATTCTATGATTCCATGGCAAGTTTCTTACTAGTGCAAACATCATTCTTAAAAGCCAGATAATATCTCTACTATCCAAAATACATATTCTTAAAGTCTATGGATTTCCTTGTGCTTCTAGAAATCATATTTGTAGTACCTTGATTCACTTGACACAAAGTGAGTTTCTTACAGATACTACATCACTGAAAACACTAATGGATTTTCTCATTTTTTTGAAGTTGTTTGCATGACATGAACATACATCAGGAGACAATAAACTTTTACTGGCTCTAATATTCCTGAAGAAGAAAGAGTTTTTATTGTAGTTTAGCAGAAAGACAATTCTTTCAACTTTTTTTTTTTTTTTAAACTCTCTTCCTTCAGGAAACTAAATAATAGAGAATATGATGCATAGGAATTCATATGACTCCAGGACATACTTGTCAAGAAAATATTAGATTGTTCAGAACTTTTCTTACATTTGTACAGATAATCTGTATTTTTAAGGACTTCTCAGGGTTTTCCTTTCAATATTCAATCCTTAGAAAAAAAATACTAACCCATTTTCCAACTAAGTATGTTGGTGAAATTTGTCAAATGATGAACCTCAGAGGGTGAATGACTCAACTGATTAAATATTCATTGCACATTTATCTTATCTGGAGGGTTGATGCATGATGCACAAATTCAATTAGATAATGCACTTTTAGTTCATGTGTGAGAGTATCTTTTTTTTTTTATTTTTTTTCCCTTAAAATATCAAGTTGAAAATTCAATGACTAAGAGTTGTATAATATATTTTTGAAAGCAGGAGTTTGGAATGGGAGGCTGTTTAGGTAAATACAGGCTAGCAAAATATTTTTTGTTTTTTTAAAAAAGCATACTAAAAATGCTAAAGATTTTTATCTATCTTTTCTTAAAATGAGCTTTCTGTTATAAAGCATAAATGTTCCCCCTGCCTCGGCTTGTCATTCACAGTTAGAGACATTCTTGTTAGAAATACTTGTCTTTTTCTAGTTTTTCAAAAGTTCTCCAGAATTGCCCTTGGTTCTCCAAGAGTAGCACTGCAGAAGTTCGATAATCCAATTGTTTCAGTCAGTTACCCAGAACAGAGCTTCTGAGTGCTGAAAATCTAGCCTAAGGCAAGGTTAAAACCCCCTCAAATTATAAATTATTCTGCAGACATCTTTGGAACCCAGTCTGGACCCATGTAAGTGAATGACTGCCCTTTTCTGTGGGATACCTTAGTAGCCATTATTATAAAATAATGATCTGATATTTTAAAATTGATATTAAGTATTTAGGGGTATGCAGTTCCCTCTTAATATTGGGAGGTATTCAGTTGTAGGAATTGCATGGCATATTTAGTTCAAATTCCATGGGATGTACAGTTACTTTTTGTTTTTGGTAAATATATGAAGAAGAGTTTTTATTTTTAAAGATCTAAGAAACCTTAATTTAATACTCATGTTTCACTCACTTTCATCTCAAATCTGAGCACTAACAAAAACACCCATGTTCATTAAAATTGACCTTAGGTTTGCCAGAAAGGTTCAAATATTTTATGTTTTGAATTTGGAAAGGGACATTAAAAGAAGATAATTTCTCTGACTACAAATTGTCATTATAAATGTGTCACACTACTCAGATTCTGCTTAGTTCAGTGTAGGTGGCAGGTTTATTTTGTGACATAATTTCTGCACTTCTCTTTCAATGTCTTTTTTGATTTTTCAGAAACTAGGATTTCCAATTTCTGAAAATCATTAAGCCTATCCAATCCAAGGAATATCTTTAAAATGAGCACTTGGGGATGTATTAGTTATAAGAAATTAGGATGGACTTCAGGCACACCCATTCTTTATTTTGTGTGGATTCTTACTGCTGCCTGCATAGAGTGTTCTGGTGGTATTTATGATTTTATTGTATTATTTCATTTTGCAAATTATCATTATATAAAAGGATGCAGGTTAATTTTGGATGATGCATCCTGGGGGCTGGGAGCAATTTAGTTGCCTTAATGTTGCTTTCTTCTCAGGCTTTCCTGCCTTTCCTTTTGCTTCTTTCATGTGGGAATATTCATAATGTGTTCAGTGGTGTAGTTTACTGATTGCATGCAAATTAATGTGATATTTTTTAAAGGACGGTGTTTTTTTTTACTTATCCCTCTTCTCACCCCTTTCGCTTTAAAACATCCACACTAGCTTTTTAATAACAGGAAAGGTAGAACAAGCCATAATCTTCCAAGTCTCTTGTGAAAAGAATCACAGCTGAGTTACACAAGGAGCTTAAAGAGAAGTCCAATACCAGTTAATTCCAATTGTCTTGACATTTAATACAGTGTCTGTGTGCACGGAGTGGTGTGCAGCTGTTTGTGTTCCACTCTTACAGACAGCCACACTGTGACAAGTAGAAAATAGGATAAGGGGAGTTGAATGCATTATTCCTTATGCTTGTTTGCAGTTCAGCCACACAGAGCACATGGCCTTCCCTGACACTGAATGCCTTCAAAATGTGCATAATCCACTGAGGGTTGTTTGTCTGCCATTGTTTAAAGTATCTCCCTTATGGGACAGTCATTTCAGGATTGTCAGGTCTGCCATCAGCTCAGCTGGCATTGCGCTTGTCCCTGAGTGCTATTTCCTCCTCTCTGCTGAGCTCCAAACCAGAGCCTTGTGGCTGGCTGGTCAATTTCTCTGAGGTTGGAGAAAAAAAAACATAAGGATCTGAGTGTGCAGATACTGCAAATTCTACAATAGAGGTGATTTTAGAAAAACAACCTTAAAACACTTATTCATGACATGTAACTGTTGTATAAATTGTTTTTACTACTTGAGTAGCTCTACATATTATTTAAGGAGACTGTATTAAAATAACTCAACTTCCCCACCCCACTTATAAAAAAAACTAGACAAAGGTGTTTATGAATCTTGTTCTTTTATTTGATAAGCACTTTTCCTCTGAGTTGAAGAAGGCTGGATGGTATTTAAAGGTTTGATTCTTTACTTTCAACAGCTTCTGTATATTAAGTCAAGCCTTGTGTGCTTGGAACAGGTTCTTATCCAGCTTATGCTGCCATGTTCCATTATCATCCATCCATGAAAATGAATTCCCTCCCGCCCTACCATGCAATTCCTGTTACGTTGGATGAGAGGGGTGGAAGCATGTAAATAAATCTGCTTTAGAGAAGTGCATTTCACTCAGAATAGGTTAGCAGTTTGCAAATAGTTTAACAGTGTACTTGAGACAGCAGCGAGCCTTATCTGTATTAAGGCAGCTTAATGATTGTGAGCACCTGAAACTGTAGGAGGCAGTGCAGGCATGTGCCAGGACTGTTGCTTGGAAATGTGGTGAAAAGAAGGGAAACGGAGGAGGGGAAACTTCTGAAACTGAATAATGCTGCATATGGGCTGTACAGCTGAAGGTCTTCCCATCCTGTCAGATGCTTTCCCATGAAAACTCTGCACAAATGTAGGATAGCTCCTCTGATCTGACATTATGGAGTATCTACATCCCTATGAGATAACATAAACCTGGCTCCATTTACACACTGGCTTCAAGTAGTCTCCAGGGTTTAATTACATATCTGTACCCCTTTAAACCTTTGTCTGGTTTACGTTTTATAAATGGCTATTTGCTTTAACTCATGTTTTCATCTTGTTTGAGCTAAGAATGATTTTGAGGAAATGGTGCCTTCGCTGTAAGAGAGTTGTTGAACCAAAGTAACATGTAAGGGAAAGCAGAAATAGTCGACTGAGACATTAAAAATGAGGAAATGCTAAAGAAGATTTGAGGGAAGGCAGCCAGACATCTCTCAGGGATGCAGTACTAAAACTAAGGCATCACAAGTTGAAACAATGGAAATTCCTATTTTAGATGGAGGTAACTAGATTTCACCATGAAACAACTGAAAATTTTTCACTGTGAAAAGATTACCCAGAGAAATTGTGGGAGCTCTATCCTTGGAGAGTTTCCAAATTCAGCTGGAGAAGATCCTTAGTGATCTACTCATAATGTTTTGGACAGGGGGTTGCTCTAGGTGATCTGGTCCTGGCCAGCCTGAGTGACTCAATTTCCCTGCAGGAACCATCCATATTCAGCAAATCTCCACTGCAACTTAGCCCGGGGTAAGCCTAGTCCTGATGTACAGATGAATTTAGGATTGGTTTGCAAACAGTTCTGACATCATTCTTACTTATGTTACTTTACTCTCCATTTCTGAAAAAAACTTAAGAAAAGGAAGGTGCATATCCAGGCCTCCCTGTTTTCCACAGGGAAAGAATAGCATATCCCGACCTCTTTGTATGTTTTAACTGCTAGGCTCAGATTTTCTTTAAGTTGATAACATTTAACAAAGGCAAATTGCTCAGAGATGGTGTGGTTAGGAGGCACTCCCAATTCTCAGTGCCCTTTCTTGCCTGCACACCCTTGGGCAGCTGAAAGCCAGCTCGATTTTTGTCTTTCAGAGTCCTGTCTGCTGAACAAACTTCATGCAGGTTGATTCAGGAGGATTAAAGGACAAAAATTGAGAGAGCAGGAAAAGATCTCCAATATAATTAAGAAACACATTTTTTAGTTCCTGCTGTTCTTTCTTATTAGTCTTCTTTCCAGTGCATTCACTTAGCTTGCTGCTCTAATTTTGACACTTTTAATTTACCCATTAGATGTGAATAAGATCATATTGCATTCATGGGGAGTGACTTTGCTTGCCAAGAAGCTTTTCTGAGATACTGCAGCTCTAACAAGGAGACACACCTCACTGTAGTCAAGTTTAGTCTTCCCTAAAATGTTCATTTGGAAAAACCTGCGTGTTTAATTCCAGCTCTGTCTTTGTTAATTACATGGTAGTTGTTATGTGTCTATACACATGCAATATAATTATTTAATTACTAGGAACAGAATGCACTAAAAGGCTTGTAGTAGGACAACTCAGGAGGGCAGATTTGATGATCAGTTTCCTGTGTAGTTCTTGCTTTCATCATAAAAAAATTTACACCATTTGATAAGCATGTGAAACAAAACATTTATGAGATGGTTGAGTTTTTCACAGGGTGAAAAGAAGAGTAATAATGGGTTAAAAATGATCCTCTCTCTGGTGACCAGTGATAGGACGTGAGGAAATGGAATGAGGCCACATCAGGGTAAATTCAGATTGAAAATTAGGAAAAGGTTCTTCACTGGGAGGTTGGTCAGTCACTGGAATAAGCTCCCCACAGAAGTGGTCATGACACCAACCTGTCAGAGTTCAAGGAGTTTCTCACAATGCTTTTAATGACATGGCTTTATTTCAGGTAGTTCTGAGGTGATCCATGTGGGTCCCTTTCAGTTTGAGATATTCTGTGATTGTATGATAAAAAGATGGATGGATGGATGGATGGATGGATAATACAACAGCATACCAGGAAGAACCTTAAAAAGGGAATACATCACACGTATATGGAACAAACAATTTATTCACAACGTGATTAGTCATAGAATTAGAGTATGTCGAGTTGGAAGGGACCAACAAGGATCATGGAGTCCAACTCCTGGTCCTGCACAGAACCATCAAAAGGAGTTCTAACAGTCTCTGGATTACCAAATGAACAATGTACAACCTCATTAATAACACCATCAAAACTGTCACACAAGGACCTCATTTCCATCTGTGCCTTTTCTCTTGTGCCATGTTCTCTGTGTCCCCCACCTGTGGATCCTGTGTTGGCAGCCTCAGCTTGCTCCCAGCAGAGCAGAAGAGGGGCTGTAAGAATTCTTTTGCCCCCTCAAGGTCTTCACCAGCAGCTGTTTGATGTTTTTGCCTCTTCGGCCTCGAGTCTGGGTTTGTTTCTATATGTTTCTCATCGTAATTTGCTCCCTTTTCCTTGGTTTCCTGCTCAAGTTTGGAAGCTGTGCTCTTGCTGTAACGTAACATAAAGGGCTATTTTTTTTCTGCAGGAACCAGCAGACTTGGTCAGACCTGTACCACATATTATTAGATTTGCAGAATTTAAGATAAAACAGACTAGGGAATTATCACTCAACAGCTGCTAAGACCTGCTAAAGCCAGCTGTGGCCAACGCAAACCCAGGCAACTGCAGAGACCGTGCACTGCCAAATTAATTAACAACTATTTTTTTTTTATTTTTATGGCAAAAATTGTGTTTTCTCTGCTATAAGGGAGGGGACAGTGGTTTTATGGGTGGCCATATGCTCTTGTTCGGTGAAGGCTCATTTATTACTCCTTGTGGAGAAAGAAGAACATGAATACACTTCTCCCAGTGCAGAATATTACAGATGTGTACATGTGATAGCACAAGCTGCACTTCCTCAGCATAACAGACACCTGAGAGGTCGTATGTGATATTCTCAGTGCCACAAAATGCCTTCTGCAAACTTTAGTGAGTCTATGAACAAGGGTAGAAAAAGAGTGGGATCTTTATTACAGAGACTTTAAATTCTTAATTAGGCTGCTTTCTGAACTTGAAATAGTTTGTTTTCCTATTATTGCCACTGCTCACAGCTTGTGTGCTCTGAATGGGAAGAAAGAATACAGGATTGTCTGAGCACTTGTAATAATCCAGAATAGCCAAATGTATAATGGCACTTGCTGTTTCTGGGACAAAAAATTTGGTGATCACTTACATGGGACTGTGACTGTGGTAAAAGCTGCCCTGATTGGGTAAAAGTATTTCTTAAACTGCTGTTAACAGACAGTACTGTGACATGGGAGTGTTCTTTGCTCTTATCTCTGCTTTGCCCTGGCAAGTGCTGCTATTTCACTGACGCTAAGGAAGGCCCCCTGCTTCTTCTGAAACTGAGAGTCATTCCTTGTTGCTTTTTGCAAGATCTTGTGTCATTATAGTCACAAACATGATCCTTGAAATCATGTGTCTGTTTGTTATCTACATATATTGATTATGTCCTAAACTCACAGTCATGATTTTTATCGGATTTGGGGAGCTTGAACTCACATCTGCTATCAAATGGCTAATGAATGATAGCTCACTAAATTGAAACCATCAGATCTTTCACCAGGCACTTTCAAGATACACTAATGGGTTTTCTTCTGGCATCAAGGGCACACTCACGAGCCCATTTTCTAGTTGAACTTCAGCTGCCTGTTGACTTCAGAATGCAAATGACCTCCTCTGCTGTTTCTGTTTGTCTGTTTTGGGGGGGACTAGGAAATAAATGAACATTTTGTACGTTATAGAGGTCTTCCATCAAATACAAAAAAACTTTAGCAAGACTTTCTAGCTATATGTTTGTTATATTCAGTACTGAAAATGATATCTCTTGTTATGTATTTATACACATTATGTAAAGATTGAATGAAAGTATATAATGTTTGCAAGACAAATCAGATGAATATGAAAGTTAGAGTTATCTTCAATCCTGCTATTTCTCTGCAACTCTACGTCTTTGCCTTCCTCTCCAGTGTAATTTCTATATTCTTTGCAAAAAGATAAATTTTTCAATATACTGCACAAAGATCAGATCCATGCTGTTTTATAAAAGTATTTGGCAGTAAATATTTCTGTCATTTGAAGTAATTTCTTTATAAGTGTCTAGGTAAATTGCTGAGTTCAGGCTCTTAAACTAACAAAATGAGCACACAACAATAGTGCAAATTGTCCTGGTAGAACATGCTAATGTGCGTCCAGAAAGGGTTGCATGGGGATTTAAAATTAAGCCAAATTTATTCTTTGTTCTCCTCTGTCACAAAGAGGAGCAAAAATGATGTGGGAAATGTGGCAGTTAAATTAGGAAAGAATAGTAGATAATGCTTTTTTATACCTGGAGGCTGTAGTGCTGGATGAAGGGGAACGGTTTGAAGGAGGAAATAATGAGAGGAAATTATTAAGCAAAGTTTAGCTTGGATATCAGGGAACTCATCAAGACAGTGAAATCTGTTACAACCTGGAATTATCTCCCAAAGGAAGATGCTGAAACTTAATTGCTTTGGACATTTTTAACAAGTCTTGTCAAGCTGCATGGAAGAAATGCAGAGAACAATCCTGGGCCTGCAGGGGGATACAGTAGGTGATGTGCTTGGCCTTGCCACTTTTTATTGTTCTGATTTTTTAACTGTCACCAGGAGTGACAGTGATTACTGTAGCAATTTTTATTGTGGGTGGAGGCCTGTTGTTTATGTGACATTTTTCTCCAATCCGAACTTACCTTCAGGTGTGGAAGTAGGAATAAACTTATGCTGTGTTTGGGGTGATAATAATAAGGCCACTTGGTTCACTTTGATAGCAAAACTTCTTTTAGGTGACCACAGGAGTGGTCAGGGAGAAATTTTCTTCAAACTGCACAGAGTGGAATGTGGTTGGGTGCAAGGCGTAGGAGGTCTCTGCTGCTTGCTTGTGAGACAGGCTGGAGGCTTGGGAGAGGAGGAGGCAGAGGGGAGGATGTGCTCATTTGCCCTGAGGTCCAGTTGGAAGCCTGACCCCAAGTGTTTTATAGCTTTTTTCTTTGCAGCAGGCAACATTAGAGCAGAAAGCCAATACACAACAACTCTTGTATGAGACTGTTTAATGAAATTAATAAGCTAATAGCTGTTAAACTTTAATTATGCCCTCTTCCTAGACCAATCCAGAAAGATATTCAGGATACAAGGCTATAAACACTATGAAAATAGGAGAACTGCATAATTAAAGACTTTCATATTAGTTGCAGTGAGGATTTTTGCACGGTCACATTTAAATCCTATTAACTGAAATAAAGAGTAAACTCATTTGTATTAATGTATGCCACTGTGCAGGCACATGGATGTGCCAGACAACAGGTATTAAGAACATTGCAATTTCTTGTGGAAATATGTCATAAACATCCAAAAAGTCCAAGAGCAGGGACTCAAAACTGAGAGGAAAATAGTTGTTTTTCCAGTAAAGGAACCCAATGGGATTTCAGTAACGAACAATTCTGGTTTTCAATGGGTCTGTGATTAGAGCTCATTTCTTCTTTAGCCTTTGTATTTCTTTGACTAAAAGGTTTCCTCTGTTTGTTTCCTGGTGAAGATGAATTTTTGATGAAAACACATGTGGAAAAGTGAGGGAAAGAAGAGGGAGCAGGGGTCAAATTGTGAAATATCACAAACCACCAGGAGCAAGGTGTTCCACTGTGTAATTCACCCGCAGATGGGATGGACAGGCAAACTGAAATGTGTCTGTACTCACTACCCTCTGTTCTTGCAACATTTCACTGGTGCAGTTCTGCCTGGAGTGCTCTTTTGTGTTCACCCATCACTGTTCTAGGCAGCGTGGTGGCCTGGGAGGTGCCTGGCAGATGTGTGACATCCTCCTGTTAGGTACAGCCAGAGGCTGCTGTGATTTGTTCTCCCAGCATGTGCTGCAAGGTGAAGAGCTTGTTTGCACACTTCTGCTGAAGGATTACCCACAATATTCCATAGCAGGATGGATTTACCTGTCACCTCATGCTCTGGTCACTGCCATCTGTTTGGCGGATTCATCTGCAGTCCCTGTTCCTACAGTTACCATGAGAGGTCTTTGGACTGGGGGCCATGATTTTATTACGTCTTTGTAAATCATCTTGCAGGATGGGTGTCCAGTTCCATTTTGGGACCAAGAGAGAGCATTGCATTTCCAGGCATGCCTGTTATTGTTATCCACTGCATACCAAATCCTTTTCCCACTCTGTGCAGTGGGAAAGATGTTTCTCCTTGTCTTACATGAGAGCAGGGTTTACTCCAGTCCTGCCTGCATTTTCACCAGATGTACTACTGCAGTTTTACCCTTTTGACGTGATACAGTTACAATGTTCAACCATTTGTTGCGTTAAACATCTGTTGTAAACACCTACACACTGACCTGTGGAAAAATTTAGATGTGTCATGAGTCAGATAGATTTCAAAGAGCTCCTAGAAATAGTGACAGAAGGGTGGCAGTGGGCGATAATACATTGAGTAAATTACAACAATCAATTTTAATTAAAAGAGACTAAGATAAATCCTCAGAGGGATAAAATGTTACTCAGAAAATGTGGCAATAAATGTAAATATCTTGCTGTGCTTCTGCCTTTGCTTTTGGAGAGGGTGAAGGGGGCGACGCACTTCAAAGATTCTGCATCAGTTCAGCTGCATTATTAGAGATGTGCTTAGCAAAGAAATATTGATCCTAACAGCACAGTGAATTTAAGATAAGATCTGGCAGTATTAGCAAGAGTAAAGCTTGATGGTCTCTTCCATCTTAGAAAATAGCATCTCAGGATATTAAAAAAATAAGATAAATATACATTTCAACATGTGAAAAATCCAGATGTATTCTGTGATATACAGGTTTGGTTTTTTGTTTCTTTTTTAAATCCCAACCTATAAAATACTCATTTCAAGCAAATTAGTTTGAATTTGCAGGGTGTGGCCTTTATTCCATAATGCTGCAGAGCATTTTTCCTTAGTTAACAAACAAATGTAGTTGTACATTACGTAAGGGAAATTTCTATTAAGATTCAGCCACAACTGTACAGCCATGGGAAAGTTATTTAAATATATATATATTATATTTAAGGGTATGTACTTCTTATGCAACCACGTAAAACCAGACACAGAGATTTGGGGCATGAAGGTCTCACCTTCTGAAATGACATGAGCTCCAGGGGAGGCCTTACCAATACCGAGGTAAGAATATCACCAGTGCCCTTGTCTTCTGCATTGCTATCACTACAGAGCAATTTTTGATGTTTTTAGTTTTCTTTTTCAGCATGGGCCGTGTTTACTTGAAGCTTTGAAAATGGGGATTTGTTTCCAGTCTGGAATAGCAGCTCACTCCTGTGACTGTGCCTGGGTCCTCAGTTGTGTCTTTGCTGAAAGCATGGCATCTCTGGCTTGCTGCTCCCATGGGACTCTCTGCCAACACCTTTTTAGACCTCATGGGGATTTGGAACCAGATGATCTTTAAGGTCCCTTCCAATCCAGACCATTCTGTGATTCTGTGATTAGAGGTGCTTCTTATCTGGCCACAAAAATGCAATATTGAATAGTTTCGAGAGCTGTCCTAGTGAAATTGCCAGAAAGAGCTGTGCAATATTTGGGTTTTATCAGGTTTCTGTTATTATTAGAATTGTTATTAGAATTGTCTTAACTGAGAAGCTGAACACTTGCATTCTGGAAACCTTCTCAGCAAGAGAAAGTAGAAGCAAGGTCTCATAAACAAACAGACAAACAATAATGTTTTATTGACTACTTTGAACTAAAGAGGGACTTTATATTGCATGCTGACTCCTGCTGAAATATGGATCCTTTGGAAGGTTTGAAACAAGAAGTAGTCTCTAAATGGCAAAGGCTATTTATTGCTCTGAGTCTGTGGTCAGCTGAGACAAAAGCAGAGATCAGATTAATGACATCAGAGATAGTGGTAAATGGTTTCAATTCCGTGGAAAACTTCCTAAGAAATTATTTGACGGAGGAACAGAGGATCTGAGGAAATTTAATCTCTAATTCTAAAGACCAGCTTCTTAAAATATGTATTCATTGGGATGGCTAAGAGAAACTAAGTTGTATAATTTTTTATTTGTCTGTCTGATGGCTTACAGAAAATCTTAATTAGCAAGTATCTATCTAAGAGATTAATACATATTTTTGCCTAGTGTAGGAAAATCACAATTAGCCATTCTTTCCTCCAATATGTGCAAGAACTCTCTTTTAAAGATAGAAAAGTAATGTACCTAGCTGCTAATAATTATGAAGATTTCATGGCCACAGTAATTGAATATTTTGGAGGGTCATTACTCTTGTAACTGACTTACACTTATGGTGGTATTGCCCCAAGAACTAACTATTGCAAACTTAGAATTTATTATGTGAGATATAGAAAAGAGACCTTTTTTAAGTGTTTGATTTAACTTTACACTTCTTGGCTTTTATTTTGTGTGATATATAATTAATTATACTGTTGAATCTCCAGAGGTCAGATACTGTGTCTGTGGCTTTAGAGATGAGACATAAACTTCCAAATTACACTTTATGACCTAGTGTCCAAAGCTAATTTTAGCCTGTCTGCAGCTGCAGTGAGCAGTTTGAGTAGCTGCTGGTTGATGCAAGTCAGAGTTCCCTGATAAACTGAAGGCATCAGGGACTGCACTTCAATGTCCTGTTTCCAAACCATCTTCTGATATGTCTGTGTGCCATGATTACTTGCTGTGGAGTGCACAGAAGAAACTGGGATTGGTGGCTGAGATGCTGACAGCATTAATGTGATGATTTAGTCAGTCAACTGGGTTTAGGGCAGAAAACTCTCTTGCCCCAGTTTCATTGTTGGGGTACTAAAAATAGAATGTCCAAATGGGAATGGGAAGCTCATGCTGCTTCATTTGAATTTTCACAGACAACAGACTCTGATGCAATGATATAATCTGAATTTGTGGAAGAAATAAAAGGTGGGAGCTGAGAATATTAATATGTGTGTATCTTTTTCTCTGTAATTGAAGAACTAGTGAAGCAGCATTCCCAAGAGGCCCCTTTGGGATTCCATTTGTATTGCAAGGGAACCTGAGAGTCTCTGTCAATATATTGCTGATGTTCCAGTCGATCACCCAACCTGGTACTCTGCTTTTAAATCTCCCCTGTAGTAAACCTGCTTCAGGCTGATCTGAAGAATACAAGGTAATTTCCCCTCTTCTGAGAGGGGAAAGCTCATGGAAACAGGTCATGGTACTCAGGTAGTCTCTGAGTTTTTATGCCTGAAAATTGTGATTTACCAAACATTTCCTAACAATACCTCATGAAACTGAGGCCACCAGATGTTAAGTTAGTGTGGAGTACTTTTCCAAATGAAATTACAGCTTCTGGCAACTGCTCAATATTGAGCTTTCTTCACTGGGAATATTTTATTATTTGCAGTTGCTTAACTGACTTGCAGCACTTACTCTGTGATGAGCATAGGTGCCCACTAAATTATGCTCTAAGGACAAAAAAAATATATAAATACTGGTTCTGTGAAGATC
The DNA here is from genome assembly GCA_024734555.1 of Trochalopteron elliotii. NCBI lineage: Eukaryota > Metazoa > Chordata > Aves > Passeriformes > Leiothrichidae > Trochalopteron > Trochalopteron elliotii. Next base: position 5,654,936 of record JANPWX010000271.1, on the reverse strand, counting down.
AGATGAGTTGTTAAATATTGGGGATATCTTTTGATTTTGTACAGGTGGTCCATATGCTCTTGACTGCTGAAATGACAACCTATATACAGACTTAGATGCCTGGTTTTGGAGATTTGCCCTTCATTTTTAAAATGAGGTGGGAGTGGTAAGAGAGGCATGAGGTTGTAGAAGAAACGATGAATCATGTGATATTTTGGATTTCTCCTGAAGCTAATTTCAGGACATAGCTATTTTTAAAAGAAAATGGGCATCCCACTCTGTGTTAAGATGTCTTTTAGGGAAACCTGTTGTTCAAGAATTGAAGCTGGTACTATCATATTGGAAAAATATGGTTATTATATATGCAATTTTCAACATACTGTTGGTTTTGGAGTGTTCCCATATGGTTGGATTTATCTGGTCATCCCTGGCTGACTTTTTTGCCTTTACAGCCTCTCCATCTTTTATAGTTCATCTTTTTTTTCCTGTTTTTTGGCATATTACCTATTTAATTTTGCATCTTTCAAGTATCTCTTCCCCACCTGCCTTGCTGTTTGTTTGTGCAGAGTGGAAGGGTGGTTTCCAGCCACCTTGAGCATGAGGTTAACTCACGGGATAACTTCTTGCTTCCCTGCTGCAACACAGGAACAATAAGTGTTCCTGTCTCTGGCAGTCTGGCAGAATGACTCACAAGCAGAGGAAGCATATTTCCAAAGCTATATCATGTGTGTAAGAGCTGATTTTAAATGCCGAGGAGTTTCATTCTCCAGTTTATGGACTTCCACTCTGATTTGTATGAGATTTATGTTCTCTGAAGGAGAGATTGCAGCACAAACCAAAAAAAAGTAGCCCATGGTAAACACTGAAAAGAGTGGGAATACTTCCATTACCTTTGCTAGGCATTGAATCTGGTCTTGGTAACCATGAAAACTAGGAGTTAGAGGCTTTTAGCAGTAGCTCTTCTATAACTGCACTGAAAATTACCTGAGAGTAAGCAATTCTGCACCTATGTATTTACTCACCCAGTGAAAAGAAATGATGAATCAAAATGTTCTACCCAAACACAGAATGGATTTATAAAATTAGAGATCGAAGAATCACCTAGGTTAGAGACACATCTTACACATTTTTTAAGTATCTCCAGGGATGGTGACTGCCACTTCCCTGGTCAGCCCAATTCAATGCTTGACAATCCTTTCTGTGAAAACCTTCTACCCTCCAGCAGATCAGCATTGTCACCCAGCTTGGTGCTGTCTGCGAACTTGCTGAAGCTGCACTTCATTCCCTCATCCAGGTAATTAATAAAAATGTTAAACACTACTGGTCCTAATACTAAACCCTGAGGAGCTCCACTAATGACTGGCCACCAGCTGGATTAAACTCCACTCACAACCACTCTCTGGGTCTGGCTGTCCATTCAGTTTTTTACCCAAATAATTTTATCTTTTGAAATCCAAGAATCATTTGTAGAAAAGATTGCATAGGAATACACAGGAATATCCCAGTGTAAATACTTATTCACTGCAGCCAATATGGAAATGAATGTGCACATTGCACCCTAATTTTTATTTTTCATAAGATTAATTACGTTTTCAGTTTCTCATCACAACTCCACATTTCTATGCATAGCTTAAAGTATTAAACACTTCAAATCCCATTGCTGGTTTTATAATGCATCTTTTTCACTATTTGCTGACATCATGGCAGCCAAAGCTTTGTCTTTCTGCTGTGTTCTTTGCAGAGCTTCCTGTCAAACAACAAAAACATCCTTATTTCAAAGATGCTGCCCTTTGCATGTAGTGAACAGCCCTTGGCAGTGAAACCCAAAGTAGCTTCATTTTAGAGATGAGAGAGGCCTAATATTGCAATGACATCTGATGCCTACTGAAGGCCAACTGGATACAAACTATCTTCCCCATTCAAAATCTTCCTGTTGGCCTTTTGTTCTGGCTATGTGTTCTTTGGAAACACTAAGAGCATATGACAACCATGCACATATGTGAGAAACGGAAAATTGTGTTTTACAGAGATAAGATCAGAATCACAAAGTCGCAGAATGTTTTGAGTCAGAAGGGACCTACAAGGATCAGTGAGTCCAATGAGGTTAAAATTAAAAGTGATACATGTATTTGCCTCAATTCAGAGCAAACTCAGGTTCAGGAATATGTGAGGGTGTGTAGGAAACAAAAAGGTGTCCAAAAGAGAGAAATGAAGATGGTGAAGGGCCTTGAGGGGAAGCCGTGTAAGGCGTGGTTGAACAGTCACTTGGTCTGTTCAACCTGGAGAAGAGGAGACCTCGCTGCAGTTACAACTTCCCTGTGAGGGGGAAAGGAGGGGCAGACACTGATCTCTTGTCTGTGGTGAGCAGTGACAGGACCCAAGGGAATGGCCTGGAGCTGTGTCAGGGGAGATTTAGGTTGGATATCAGGAAAAGGTTCTTCACCTAGGGAGTGGCTGGGCACTGGAACAGGCTCCCCAGGGCAGTGGTCACAGCACCAAGCCTGACAGAGCTGAAGAGGTGTTTGGACAATGCTCTCAGGCACATGGTGTGACTCTTGGGGATGGTCCTGTGCAGGGCCAAGAGTGGGACTCTTATCATTCTTATGGATCCCTTCCAACTCAGAATATTCTGTGATTCTGTGAAATTGTTTCCAAGTATGAATACTGCTGGCAGGAGAGAGGGGAGGTAATAAGCTGCAGGGGAAGGCAGATCTTGCTAGTTGCTTGCACCAAGCTGGAACTTCAATTACCCATAGCTGCACGGGTTTGCCTCTATCCTCCTGTGACACTTATTAATTAATGTGAAACCCCCCCCACCCCAACTGCTGTGTCCTTATTGTAATTGTGGAAGTTAGGAGACCATTTCTGGGGACTGGACTAGATGATCTTCAGAGATTTCTTCCATACCAAACTTCTGTGATTCTGTGAAGCAGACTGACACCTTGTCCATTTGTATCTTTCTAGATAAGAGGTCTCCGATCCCACTGTTGTCCTTTATTCTCTCACAGCTGAGCTGTGTTTCTATAATCTGCAAGACCCCCAAAATGTGTTTTTGTGATGTTCACTCAAATGTGTCACAGGCACTAAGTTGTTCATTTTGCAGTTTAGGGAGCTGGTACTGTTGTGCTATACAATTGAACGCTGCTGTTGTGTATTCCACAGCTCGAGTTAAAATTGACTCAATTGCAGCTTAATAGGTGTTGAGCAGACTGTATAAATGCAAGTCATTACTGCCTAAATGTTGTGGAGCATTATGGTGAACAAAGACAAGTGTCAAATCAACCCTTTTATCCCAAGACAGAATAATTCCCTCCTTTAATCCTAAAACAAATGCAATTTGTGAAAAGTCAGACATGAAAGAGACATGTGCTTCGATAGGCTTTATAAGTCAGTATTGGGGTAAATGTGATATCCAGAGAGACATGTCATGCCTTTGGGTTAGAACAAATTTTGTAAATAATTAGTGGGGTAAAGCTCTGACAAATAAATGATAGGTGCTTAATGTGAGATCAGCCTTTGCCTTTGTGGATTGTAATTAGACTATCAGTGCCATACCCATGATACTCTTTTGTTTTTGATTTAATATTACACCACTTTTATCCCCTATCCAGTGCTAAGATAAACATAGCTTGTGTCTGGGAAAAGAAACAGCATTCTCACATTTCAGTTTACCCTTCCTGACATTAAATACATTCCAGGCACACTTTTCATTTCTCTTCCAGCATCTGACTTTGAGTGGATATATTTGTAATAGGAGTTTTAACGGGTACGTGCTTATTTTGACATCTAGTGTTAAATGCCTTCAATATGTACCATGGTATTCAATTCCAATTTGCACATGCTACTGGGTTTGACTTTGAGATTACAGACAATATTCCAGTAGAGAATGAAAGCTCACACAATAACAGCTTTTTCTCTAGGTGTCTTATAGGTATTACATAGCCTTTCTTTTCATAGGAAATATAGAGATAGATGCTATCCCTAATAGTGCTAAAAAGCCTTGCTTGGTGTCTCTCTGTAGGCTAAATTCAAATCCCATTAAGATCAATTAGAAGATTCTTCCTTCCTGCAAGGAAAGCAGAGCGAGCCTTACATCTTTGAACTGCACTGGTTGCAAATGTCTTCAGCACACAAAACATCTTAGTCATCAGTTTGGAAAAAAACAGTGCTGACAGCACCTGGGATTGTTTGAATGTTCACATAAATGCTGCTTTAAAAATAACTCATGAAGGTGTGCTTAAGTTGCACATTTTAGAGCATTGTTAATTGACAGAGTGTTGAGGTGCTTTTAAAAGTTTGGGTTTTTTTAGTTCAGAAGAGACATAGCATTAATAATAGTGAATCTGCCTTGTAGAAATGCACAGCTGCTGTGTCGAAGGTCTTTTGTAGCATTAGGACTGTTATGGTTATAAAAAGACCTGTGTGTTTTTGTACTCTATTTTCTTCTGTCTGAGCAAGGTTCTGCCATCCTGTATTATTCATTATATGTGATGATAATTGTCTAATTAATGCCTGGAAAATACTGCAGGCAGTCTGAATAAACATCAGTGAGCAATATCAGTATACATTTACGGTATACACCAATGGTTAGCTTCCATGTAAAGGTAATTGCAGTTAGTTTTGGCAATTTTTGTAGTAAAATTTTGTAGAAAATTTGTCATTTGGATAACTGCAGTGGAGGTGCTACCTATATCAATCTATCTATTTATCTATCTAATCCTTCTATCTCTAGGTGCCTGTAAGCCCAGAATGAGGGATGCCTGGGAGCAGACTCAGAGGTGGAATTGTGACTGAGTGTGCGACCATCAGGGATAGAAAGATTTCTGTGAAATTAATTCTCCAAAGATTTACAACCACCTTGACTTTTATTAACTCATGGCTTGGCTCCTGCCTGATGATTTACCTTGCTGTGTCATGGGGCCTGATGTAATTCTTTGTCTTTAGCTCAAGTCTGGACTGACTAAGATGCTCCAACCCCAGGGAAGGTGGTGCCTGAGCTGGTGTTTCAATGCTCCCTGTCCTGTCCCTTGTGACTCCCAGGCTTGCTGAGTGGATTGTTTCTGCTAAGACCAGCAGGTTTTCTTTCTGCCTTCATGCTTGTAGAATCCATGGCTTAGCTGTAGCAGTGGAATACATGGGCAACTGTTTTACCTTAGATGTGACCCATTCAGGGTATTCAAATTCAGGAAACAATCACATCGTTTATTTTTCATGGAGCAATTTCCTTTTAAATTATGTAGAAATGCAGTGGACGGCCTTGTAATTTGTTTATAAAAATAGATTTCCTTCATACATCTAGTTTTATTGTTGTCATTTGGAAAGAGAGAAAAATAAATGTATATCCAAATAGATTCAGGTGCAAATAGTCCATGAACAACAAAGGCAGATTTTAAACAGCTCTAGAATTGCAAGCCATATTAATGCTTTCTAATATGTGTGCATATTAGAAATATGTGTTCACTTTTCTGCTGGCATATGTTCCCAGAGGAAATAAACACATTTTCCCAGTTTGCCCATAGCACTCATGCCCTGGCTTTTATTTCATAGCAATGGAGCAAAAAAGCAACATAAAGGTTTGCCTGATAAACAGAGATGTGTCTTTCCTTATCTAGTTATTATGAGGCAGCCATCCAAATTAAGATAGGAATGAAAGGAAATAAAATCAATGGTAATGAAGCAAATATTCTGATCTGCATTAGCATTTTACTAAATGACAGTGGTGTTAGGTCATAGCAAAATACTAATTTGTTCTGGACTTACGATTCCAAAAATCCTGTTCTATTAACATGCGATTCCATCTTTACTTTTCTGTGGAAGAGAGAACATGAGGTGTTATGGATGCCCATTTACATTTAAAATTTGTGAAGGCCACTGGCTCAAACACTGTCCCTAAGCCCAGGAGCCTGGGTACTATTCCTGTCTCCATTGCTGGCCTTAGGGGTATATGACACAAATTACTTCCTCTGAGGTTTGATATGCAATTTAGATACAAAGAGATGGGAGGTGATGTTTTTTAAAGCCCAAGGAAAATACCAATGAATCAGAGGTGGTTTCATTAATAAATGTGATAATGGCAGAAAGTTTTGTTATAATCTCTAAGTTTAATAGTACTAGTGTCTGAACATTCTGAAAGTCTGTGTATGCGTCTTTTGAGGCAATACACGAGTAAGGAAACAACAAAGACTCCTCTCCAGTCAGCTGAGAGGTGCAAGCAATTTTAATAGCTCTTTATCAAGCAGACCTACCTAAAACTCTCACATATATGCCAAGTATTATTGGGAACAAGAAGAAAATAATGCTTTGGAGTCAATAGTCCTCACTTTGCTCTTGTATTATACAGATCTGTTCAGACTTTGAGACATCATTTTAGAATTTCTTTGTGTTGTTGAAAATCCACATAGGATGCATAAATCTGTAGTCTGTAGCTGTAGCCCCTTGGGGTTTAGGGCTAAAACACATTAGCTGCTAGGGAAGAAAGTGAACTTTGCTGTCAGGTATCACTTGTCTTGTCCAGTCTCTTGAAAGTCTTGGGGTTTATGAGCCAAGATTCCAGTGTTTGTGGTCATGGTAAAAGCAGTGAGATAATCAAATGGCAAATAAAATGCTTAGGCTGGAACATAATTTAAAGGACAATATTGCAAAATGAAAAGCTCAACAGAACCCAGAGTAAGAAGGAAGCTAAAGATATTGAGGCTTGTTACAAAGTCATGCTTATTGCAAATTCAGCCTTAAATTATCTGTGAATTCTGTTTATGAATCCAGAAATGTATTTAATCTGAGATATAAAGAAAACAAACAAACCACAATAGTAGGTTATTTGTAGTGGTTGGAGAGGAAACAAAAGGAAACTACAAGTGTGGAGCTTCTTACGTTTCTATTTCTGTTACTGTTTTTCATTCCAAGGATCTTTTCCATATGGACACTCTCTTTAATAATGGTGCCCTATTTTTTGCCTCTGAAATAAAACGTAAGGCAAATGCAGTAGCTAACTGGCTGCAAATTTATTTTTACCTCACAGCGTAGTTACTTTTTAATGAGAACTATAGAAACTGATTAACAGTGGTTCCTGCATCTATAATTTAGGCAGGACACATTTGCAAACAGACTGCCCATCAAGCTGAAGTCATCAGGAAATACTTATGTTTACAGTAACAGAAGAGAACATTTAAGCACTTCTCCCAATACCAAGATTGTAACACAGTGCCAAAGCTGTGTTGGAGGTGCTGAGAAGTTACAGCATCCATGAAAAAACAGTGTGTTGATGCTGCACACCCTGTATTCACCATGAAGAGAGTTTCTTCTGGCCACTGTGAGCAGGATGGAGGAATGCTGTTTTGCCTAATACGCTACATTAAAGGCTGATTTGATAGTTTGGTATTTGTCTCAATAGGCATTTTTATTTTTGTATGACTTGATATTATTTTTAATGTTTTTCAAGTTATGAATTATAAATCTGTCTAAGATGGAAACCTGACATGAAATCTCTGAATTAAGGTCTTGTTAGCATTCTAATGTGACCTCTGTGGCAATCATGCATTGTAGCATGCTTGAAAAGAGGCAGCTGTTGTAATTTTATGAGCAAATACTGTATTTAGATTCTGTTTTCATCTGAGTTGAAGGGTAAGTATAGTTTCTTAAGTGAAAGGATTTGCATTAAACACATAGTGCCAGTTCTGGAGGTTTTCCACTGCCAAAATACATGGGAGCATGCAAGAAAATTATTCCTTTGCCGTAATGGTTTCTATTCAACCATTTATTTTATGAGGTTATTTTGTGCAGCAGTAGTTGTAACCCATTGTTCAGTTTTTCTCTTGGTTTTGCTTAATAACTGTGGGGGGTTGCATTAATACTACAAGCAAATGCAATGCCCTTCCTCTGGAAGGGAGGTGACAAATTGCCAGTCAGAACAAGGAGAGTCATGCTGTTCAAGAAGGTGACTCTTCTCTGTTCCAGCTGACTGGGAGGAAGAGTTTAGTACTTTGTAGCATCAGGGTGCAAGGTGGGTTTTGATCTGCTTTATGGCTTATTGCATGTAAGATAATGTTGAACTCCCTGAGAACAAATGCCATTTACCCTAAGATGGCATATTTGGATTTGACAAAAGAAAGCAAAAATATGAAAATAGGTACTGTATAATAATGATCATTTGACTCATGGCATATGCTTTTTAGTTCAGTGGGTTTCTTGTATAGATTTTTCAGCTTGAACATTAATGAATTTCATTTTCAAGTAACATGCACCCTCTGGGATGTTCAGGCTTTCTGAATGTCATTAAATTAAGGCTGTGGGATGGTCACATGATGTGTTTTTTTCTTGACTGCTGGTGGAGGTTCCAGCTGAGTTTTTGTTCTGCTGCACTATTTCTGCTTCATGGTTGTTGTCTCTTTTGATTTTTTTGGCACATAATCTAATGGCTTGATAATTTTAATTAAAACATTTGATAAATATTCATACTAATTTGTATATTTTGTATACATTTTCACTAGTGATCAGCTGTTTTGGGTGTTCTCACATGTGGGCTGAAGAGGCATGTTTTTCCATGGATTTGCAACCACAGCTTTATGTGGTTTGGAGGTTTTTCTATCATCTGTGCAATATTCTTTAAAACTTTCAGTTCTTTTGAATCATTCACAATCAGCTGTCTTGTATTAGCTCTCAACAATCTCATCAGAAGACCATCAGGAGCTGGTTTCTTTACAGAACTATATTTAATGGTATTTCACTCTGAGCTTGCATCCAATTTTGAACATTTGAGGGTATCCCCTAAGCCCTTCTGCCAGATGATGATGACTAAATTTAGATCTTGTTCTTCCCCAAAACAATGGCATAACATTAAATTAGATTTAAGAGGAACACATATTTCTTTTATTTGAGTATTTGATCCCATATTCAGTGGTATCTTAACTGGAAAGTAGCTACTCTGGTATGTCATGTACTTATTACTCGTACTGGTATCCCTCAATTAGGTAGTTTGAGGCACCAATTTGTGATTAAAACATTGTAAAGAAATACACAATATTCTTATGGTAGTGTTCTTATGTTTCATAACAGCAGTGATTATTAAAATGTGCTGCTGACACACTGTTTACAGCAACAAAATTAAAAAGTGAGAACTCCAAGTTTTATCTTGTCTGTGGCAGATCAATTTACAGAAACAAAACAATCTTTGAAGAATAATATGGTCAGGAATATGGCCCATGTGTAATTATAGATGCACCCTGTATGAATGCAAATGCACTTAAATGCTCCACAGAATATTGCTTGCAAGAGCTGATGTGCATATCAGCTGTTTGCTGAGCTGTGAGAGACACAACGGATGACTGTTCTTCTGAGAATTGTGTCACAGTGGATGACACAGCAGGAGGTTAAATCTGTGTCACTAGAAGAAATCTCCATGCAGAAAGAGAAGACCCTGCTGTCAAATTCTGGAGTAGTTGTTGGGTTGGAAAACTGAGCCAGATGGGGGTTCAGCCTCTTCCCCAGACAACCAGTGAAAGGACAAGAAGACACTTCTTAAGCTGCAGCAGGGTAGGTTGAGGTTAGACATTAGGAAGCAATTGTTCACAGAAAGAGTGACTGGGCATTGAAATGGTCTCCCCAGGGGGGTGGTGGAGTCACCATCCCTGGACGTGTTTAAGGAAGTACTGGACACTGCACTCAGTGCCATGGTCTGCTTGACAAGGTGGTTGATCATAGGTTGGACTTGATCTCAGAGGTCTTTTCCAGCTTATCTGATCCTGTGATTTTGTGTGTCCTTATGATTGGCATCAATGCATAGATTGACTAAGCTTTAAGTTTAGTCATGCCAGTGCCAGTTTACTGATATCTCTGCTAACTTTCTCATAAAATAAGTTGGTCCTTCACCCACTCAATCATTTGGCACAGAGGCAAGGTTTAAGATTCCCTATCCTTCCTGTCTACCTGCTCACCTTCTGCCTGCAGCAGTGCCATGGAGTCCAAGGAGCTTCCTAATATCCCTTAAAAGCAAGGAACTGAAATTTCAACTCCTCAGAAAACAATTCTGCTGTTGTGCCAGGGCTAGGGAATACCTTACTCTAGGGCTGTTCTGTGTGTATGTGAATGACTATAAGTACCCTTGCATCTGGTACTACGTATATTCTAAAGCCATGAACTGGGAAAGATGAAGGGTATTGCCAGGCCATATTAGCCACGAAATAGATATTTTTCTGTTTTCTGCTTGAAATATCTCAAAGTACCAAGATGGGCTGTTTCTTCAAGTGATCACACTTTCTGTTATTATCACCCACATCTAAGTCATCATATCATCAGCTTTTTTATTTATTTTTAAACTTTTATCTTTTCTGGCTTTTATGATGAATAATAGCAAGCAAATCGTCCTCATTATCAGTCTCCTTGTCTCTTTGGCAACACTTAGAAATATATTCCAGGACATGCTCTCTAAGTAGCAAATGCTTGTTTATTTCTGTGAATGTCACTTGATCAGCTTTTCAGACAGAAAACCAAGCTCATCTATCATTTGCAAATTGCAAGGTCTTGAACTATATCCAGGGCCTAATTTGCAGAACCAAACCCCTCTACTAAGCAACCAGCTGGGCCTAGGGATGCCAGTACCCTTCTGTAAACTGGGCTTGATTAGCCCCACAGGTCAGTCTGAGAGGTAATTTTACCGATTAATGCTTGAACTCCTTAATTTCCAAATCAGTTTGGCACCTTTGGAAAAGGCACCCCAGTCAGTCAGAGCTCAGAAATAGACAGGCATACTGAGAATTCACATAGACAGCATATATTGCTCCAAGTGAATATATGGAGCCATCTGTTATTGAGTTAAATAAAAGCATCACAACACCGTGTCTGTAATGCTGTGTAATACCAACAATTCATCTGAGTCTTCTTTTATTGTAAATAAATCCTGTCTTAAAACTATGCAGATTCTTTAATGTGAGCCCTTATGATGTTAACTGACAGCTAGGTTCCAACAGTTATAAGTGGTTTATTCAGTTCAAATTAGATTACTGGACAGAAATAGTCTCATGAAGAGAAAACACTTGAATTTGATAAGCCTATCCAATAGGAATTTTGTAAGGAACAACCTTTTCTTCTGGCTGTGCCGTGTTTTCTTGGAAGAACACAATCTGCTGTGCAAGTGTGTTCTTCTCAGAGGCAATTTATAATTAATATAGTTTCTTAATGGCACATTTCCCTTGACCATAACATGCCATGCTGCCCAAATATCCTCTTATATCCCAATGCCCAGCTGAAAGGCCTGTGGCATTTGTCAAACAGGAGAGAGTAAAGATGTTTCCAACAAATATTTTGTCCAGCATCCCTAGAGCAGGTCAGTAAGATCATCATGCTACCCCAAATCTCATATTACGTTTGTTTGTGAATTGGTAATGTATAGTCTTTTACCCCGTTCAAGTGTGTCTGTTCAGGAGCTATACCTTTAAATTATATGAATTCTGAGAATTGTTTTAGACTGTAGACAACCCACATGGGCTGGCAAGGAGTTGCTAAATAATACACATAACTTGCTGCTGCTATAAAAATTGTGTCCTGGCATAAAGGTAATTTTTCTGGGAAGAAACTGAGTTTGGGATGGCATCCCTTTCAAAGACAAGAGGACTCAAACTGAAAAAATGAGTGAAAACTCCTTGTTAGAACTTGAGCACAGTTGTTGTTTTGTTTATAGAATAATCATGTTTTGATTTTCTCACCTCTCCTGTGTTTTGCTTTGTTGTAATTAAAAGACTATTGAAAGAGCTTCATAAAGCTTTTTTTTTCTGGTTAATTATTTATAGCTTTTAGATTATGTGAAGCTATCTGCAAATTAAGCTGAGTTTAGTGGTCATTTTTGTGTCACATACACACACATGCTGTCAAAAAGAAAAGAGGGAGAACAAACACAAAGATTAAAAAATCCAAGTAAAATGAAAAAAATCATAGTAAAAAGGAAGTAATTTTTTTTAAATTATGGACATTAAAAAAAAAATCATTGACCTCCAATAAATTGCAAAGCAATTGCAAATAAATTGCAAACCAGTATAAACTGTTTCATTTGAGTCCAAATACTTGGGAGAGGGAGAGAGAGGTAGAAGTATCAGGAGGGAAAAGCATTCCCATTTTCAGCTGACCAGAAGCTGTGACTTGATTTTCAAACCGTAATTTAATTTACTAAATAAAGGGTAGTGTTTCAATAATTCTAAGCTCAAAAGTACTAGAAATATTACTGGAAAGGAAAGGCTGGATGGTATTAATCTACTATCTTGGAGGTGATATTTAAGATGTAAACTTGGAATAAAACATACTGTGGCATCTGTGGACACATAAACAGACAGTCCAATGAAGAGTGAGGTTTGGAAAGCACAAATTGGTTATGATTTGTTTGGGGCTTGGTTTACTACTGTTGGGATGGGGCTAAATCACCCTTAGTTTTGTTTTACATGTTCACAGGATGGAACAAAGTGAATTTCAGCTGCTGTTGTGATATATGCACAAGCATGTAGCTAAATCTGTTTCAGGGTCTGTGTTCTGTTTTTATAGCTCTTTAAAATGGACTACATTATGTTTCTGAGACTTCATTCTTCATGTATGGTTGGGTTAATTGGCTTAAAGTCAAAAGGCATTTCAGTGCTCACCTCTGCAGTAGTGCAGAAATGGCCAAAGTGCTTTTAGGATTTCAATATGTGTTCTTAAGGCATTTAAGTGCTTAAGCTTTCTCATTTTTACATTAGAGGTAGGAGGAAACAAGATTGTGCATCAGCCAGAAATGGTAGTTTTTTTTATATTTCTCAGTTCATTGAAATAAATATGTAATAAAAAATCCATCACAATCAGCACTTTCCATTTATGTTTTCAAGCTAAGGGACCAGCTAAAATGCAAACATACTTTTGCTTATTCCATAAACTGAAATAATGACTTGGTATAATTTTACTTGTCAATAGTATAATAGACAACAAAAGTATTTACTGTATTTTATTGCCCTAAAGCTGTTGTCACTACTTTTCAAACCATGTACAAGTCTAACCCTTGTCACAGTCTGCAAAGGGCTTATTTTCTTCTGTTAGATTCTAAGCTTTCCTGTAGTACTGTGAAACCCATTTAACATCTGACCTTTTAGCCAGCAGACTGGAGAGGTGCCCTGCTGAGTTTATGGAGAGGGCTTGATTGCTCTGCTGGGTAGTGCAGTATTTTGGATATGCAGATGTTACTGACTGAAGTGTATTATCCATCTTGAACACCACTTGAATTTATGCTGAAGCTTTCCAGTTCTATTCTTTGAATAGGTCCCAGAGTAATTGAATTCTCATATTGTGCACAAAAAGAAGTCATACCTTATGTGCAGAGCTGAGAACTCCAGTGATTTTTAAGAATTGGCATGAGAAGACTTTCAAATAAAAGGATTTCCAACACCTGCAGCAATATTCTAGCTCCAGGTTCTGCTGGTTTCATATAGAAATTGATTTCTATTACTGACCTAGGAGTGACAGGAAAGATGACAATGTGCTGAGCATTGTTATTGCACCTCCTGGAGATTTGCTGAAATTTTCCGTCCTTCATTTCTCTTACCTGCCAGAGCTGTCTTCTAGGCCTCAGCTCTTTTTGTGGAGTTGGTTAAGTTCCTGTGAGCATGCTGCTAAATGAAAGGAGGGTCTCAGAGGGAAGACATGGAACGAAAGAGTCTGACAAGGTTACTTAGTATGAGAACAAAGTAAAGAAATATTTCTTCAGATGTCGGTTCAGACCATACCCAAGAAAGACCTTCAACCTTAAAATACTGAGCCTGGATATTCTGGTGGACTTTCCCCATATGTTTTGCAATCACTTCTGTAGGGAAGGCAGGAATACTCAATTTACTATGAGTTCACTGGGGGGAAACTGCCACTGTGTCCTGGCAGAACACAGACAGCGATTGATTTTTCCCACAATAGGAAAGCGAGGCCTCAGGGACAGAGAGAGATTGAAGAATATGAGTTTACAAAAGTCGAGGTGAAATAACAAACATCCTTTTGAAGCAACAAAGGTCCTTGCAGAGTGGTAACAGTAACAACTGAGTTCTGGCTATCAGCTTAAAGTTAACAGTGGCTTGAACTGAGGTCTTGCTTTGTTGAATCCCATTCAGCTGAGGAGGAATGATGGTAGAATTTTGGTATTTCTGTTTTAGTTGAACTGCCAAGGGAGTTTTCTGTCCCCTTTCACTGTGCAGTAATTGGCCCAAAAGCAGCTGCTAGTGAAGCAGTTCCTGTTGACTTAATGGGACTCTATATTGAGCTCACAAGAGCACACAGGTCAAGGTTAAGCAGTCACCATTACGGCAGAACCGGGGACTGATTAAAAAAATTTAGAAGGTGGAAAGAAAAACAACCCTTGCTTGACCATGAACCCCATTTCCTATGGACTATATTTAATAGAAAAACCTATATAAAATCCTTGATTGTCTTGCTGTCAGATAGAGAGAACCACAATTCCATGTGAAAGGCAGGCAAAGCCTGGAGTTGCTGTGGTCTTCTGTCTTTGTGTCTGACAAAAAGGGGTTTTACACAATGTGTTTGAAGATGTGGTCTAGAGTATTTGATTCTAATAATGGATAAAAAATTCTTCAGTAATAAACCACTTCTCCATCTAACACATTGAAAAGGATGGGGTCCATACTGAATAATTACAGGAAGTCATGAAACCTTTATAACTAATTGCAATGTTTTCAAAAGGCTGTAATTTTCAAACTGCTATTGATGCTCAGTTACCATCCCCTGCATGTGCACTTCTATCCATAGTTAGAAGACCATTTTATTCCCATGCATTTCTGTTACCAAGCTTTCAATCTTTGTTGGGGTTTTAAACTTTAACAAATATTACTCAAGAAGTGTTGCAGTCATGCAGAATTAACCCTACAAAAGCAATCCTGTCATCAGGGAGCTCTCCTACCTCCCAAGGTCTCACTGGCAGAAACATGTTTTCTGCTTGAGTTCTGCCAGTGGTATTGGTGTATGACAAATAGGACCTCGAAAGAGAAGAATTTCAGACAAGACAGTGTGATAAATTCTTCTGCAGAAACATAAATGATTTATTATGTTAATATGAATTATTAATAATATTTCATCACATGGACTTGAAAAGCTTCAGCACATTATTGTAAACACTGCACCATTTTGAGTGACTCCAGGTAGGATTAAATGAAAAAGCAAGATAGGAATCAGAGCTGAGTGTAGGAACTCAAAGTCTCTGAGGGTCACAGAGGGAAAGAGCTTTCATCTGTGTTATGAGATGAGGAAAAAACCCCATCAGAATTTTTTTTGCAAGTATAAAGTGTTGTAAAAGTACAAATGCTAGGGAAGAAATGTTTTCATCAGAAGAAAAGTTACCAGTTACAGTGTTAGATATAGGAAATATTTCGCAGTAAACTTGGTAAACTAAGGACAGGCTGGCAGCCCTTTCCCTGAGCTGTCTGAAGAACTGCAGTGCTTCACTGGAATTCAGGAAGTTCTGTCTTTTCCTGTTCAAAATCTCAATGGGGATCTCCCACTTTGAAACCATGGTAGTTCACATCACTCACTGCTTAAAACTCCAGCTGTTGCTTAAAGTGTCTACCTGCCTTTGAGGCAAAGGCCAAAACTCCCTGAAAGGTGTCATCCCAACATGGCAAAGCAGAGCTACTCACTCTCTGCCCAGAGTTTGCAACAAGCCTCACTTCACTGCTCTTCACTAGTCTGTCTTCAGTGTACATCTTGGTCTAAAATGTGGTAAAAATTTAGTCATTTTTACTATAAGGGTTGGTCATCAGTTTGGGGAGAACCTTCACCAGGGTGAAAATGCACCAGGTACATTTTCTTCAGTGTCTGTTTCATCATCAGGCAACACACAGGATTTTCCACATGTGTATTGGAGTACACACTATAGCTAATGTTTCCCAAACTTCTTAACTGGAAGGGTTGCTTGTTTTGTGAGTTCCTTTCCAATCTTGCTTCGTGTTGATAACATCTTCTCCCCCTACTTGCCTAACCCTCTGTGTCATTTACCTTTAACCTTTCTCAAGCCTAATGCTTTGATATAATGTATCTTTTCCTTTATTTCACACCTTGAACAAACAGTTAATGCTTTCAAAGATGCATGGGGCAACCTGTTGTGAAGATAAACATTTCAAGGTCTTTGGGGACTTAAAAGCATCACGGAAAACAGTTTGGTTTTCTTAGGGGAGGTTTCTGCAAGTCTAAACTAGTTTGTCTTCTCGTCTGAAAGTTGAGACTCTTGAGGAGAGATTAAAAGTTTCCTGCTTTCCTGTCAAGCAATTTCTTTGTCGTATTTTGTTATGACAAAAACCTGTCCCTTTTTAAAAGGCTTAGAATAATTAGAGGTGTATCTTGGCTGGAGCATAGATCCAATATTCTGCTTGGTTCTTTTATGAATTCCTGATGGTTAGGTGTAGCATAAAATGATGGTTTTTCTACTAAAATTTATGTTGTTATTTTCACTTTTTGTGTCTTTATTGTCAGGTGAGGTGCTGAGCTGATTCCCAGTGGTAGAAGAATAATTTGGTGCATGAAGACTCTCACAGAGCTTTCGGTCATGAACTTCAAAATATTTTTTTATGCTTTGAAATTTTTTTTCCTATACTTTTTAGGTTTTGGAGCAGGCCACGACTATGCTCCTTTTAAAATTTCCATAATAGAGAAAAGCACTACAAGATGTAATATTTTTTGAGGAAGTGTGACAGTGTGAGTCACTGGCTCATGTACCCTGCAGAATGTTTGTGTGCTGAAAAAGATGCACTTAAAGGCGTTGTGTGTAAAAGCTCAAAAGCCTTGGGTGAAATGGGTGTTTTTCTTATGCAGATTCTAAAAAAGTAAAATGTAAGAGAAGTCACAGATATTTACAAAGAGCATGTAGTTGTACAAGTCAGCTGGCAGAAAATTTGGAAGAACGGAACTTATGTTCTTGTTCAATTATTTGCTTTTGGGTAAGGGGGTGTGCATCAAACTTTGTGTTTTGACCTCTTAGGGAGCAAAAGCTAAGACCTAAAAATCAACTATGCCTATCTGGGCAGATATGTAAGGCTAGGCTATGCTGTTAACTGATCAAGATCAAAATAGAAATAAGCATTCTGTTTGAAATAAACCTTCAAAAAGGTAATTTGACATTTGTAGTGATTATCAATTTTTCTGGTTCAGGTACTATTCATCAGTGATACCTATTTTCAATGTTATTTTTTCCATTCTATGGCATTTATATAATGCATAATTCACAGGAAAGAAAGCTGTTCCATCAATAGGAAACTTTTATAAAGCATAAATACAAAAAGGTATTCTTAAAAATGTTCCACCAAAATATCTGACAGTGCAATGAACATGGACATTATAGCTCAGCTGTAAACTAAAATAATTTAAAATAATTTAGGTAGACCGAAAAATAATATTTTTGTTGTAGACTGGTATTTGCACATATTCAAACAAAATAAATATTTTTTTCCTCTTTAAGTCCTGTTTTATATACTTCAAAGCTATAAATAGTCCCACAACTAGGGCTGTTTTGAAATAATATATTCTAATATTCCTTCTACACATGACCATAAAAAATTGTGTCTTCTTAATGATGAAACCCCATTTAAACTTCTCTAAAATCCCTTTCTCTTTTTTTCCCAACCATTTCATGAATTACAAGCAAATTTGTGACCAGTTCACTATCTCCCAAGTCATACTTCCATTTTCTCCAAATTTGTGGGTTTTGATGAACTTTCTGTCTGTGAAATAATTTTGATCTACTCTATTTCCTACCCAAGATGTTCATGATTTTATCGTGGATCAAAATGAGACCAGTCGGGTTCCAGTGCTCTAACCATTGAAAAACAGTTTTCTCAATTGTCTAGTAAGTTTCTTTCCCACTAAACTAAATTATTTTAGGTGTACCAGCCAAAAGAAATAAAGGTGTTTTCAAATATCAGATCTGATCTGCTTCCTTAGGTATTCAGTGATCTTTATGTATTTTAAATAACCGCCTTAGAAAAAGTCAGGGAACAGAATAATACATATTATTCTCTCCATTTTCTGCAGTGTTGGGCTTTTTGTTGATACATCAGACCAATGTATTTCAATGCCAAATCAGAGCTCAGCTATTAAAAATCCTTTTCATTTTTATTATTGAATAGGGTTGTTAACCAGCTTTACTACCCTTTATGGCTATAATGGCTTCTCAGATGAATTTTAGTGCAAATTAAAACCAAGATGAAATCTACCAATATTCTTTTCAGTAGTCCTATAAATGCATTTGTGAGCTCTACTGTGTTGATTTTTCAACACAACCCTGTTTTTCCACAGGCAGTTTATTCTCCTGGGTTTGATGATCATAATGATAATATACAGAATATGCTATTAATACAAGTTTATACACTGGGCCTGATTCTACAATCCTACAATTTTACGCTTTTATAAAAATAAGAGGGTTTTTTAATTATTATTTTACAGTTTCATTAATTATTTAACTGTGGCTTATATTTTCTGCTTGTTTTGGAGAACAAGAATAATACATAAAAACTCAGGTTACTAAAATAGTAAATACATTTGTTCACTTTGAATATTGCTGTTTCTGAAAAGTTTTTCTTCTTTTAGACATTCATTTAGACATCATACCCCCTGGGGACAGAGGTTACAAGAAAGCTGATGTTGTGCATGAGGAGTATTACAAAATTTAATATAGAACCATTTCAGCTGGTACATGTTTATGGTCAAATTAGCCCAGTTTTTCTTTTGGTACGCATTGAGTAGAGAGCTTGAGCTAAACTCAGATCCTAAACAGAAATGAGATCTTGAAATGGGCTAAATATGTTTCAGATGGCAATTTCTACTACTGATCCCATGGAAAATGTCTTGAATAAAACATTGTTTAAAAGTTGGGATTCTAATCTGTGTGGGTGTTCTTAGATTAGTTTCTAGGTAAATAGTAATAATATCCTAAAAGTAGAAAACTCCCATCTTTCATACCAGAGGAACACAGGGACCTGATGATGCCAATCAAGTTGCTTGTTCAGCTCTTAGTGAGCATCCACTGGTATTTTCTGTAGGCCCTTTTCTGCCCTTTTCATAAGTAGTTTGTTGTGATCTTCCTTTCCTATTCCTTTGGAAACCTTGTAGGTGGTTTCCAGTAGAGTATTTTTATGAGGTGAAAGAATTCCAGTGTGGAGCCTTCCTCTCAACTGCACCATAAGAAAATGTTTCCTGAATTCCCAGAATTTCTCAATGTATCTTAAGTTAATTGTAAATACTCTTTGTGTTTAGGCTCTTTGTGCCCACCATTATCAGAGTAAAATGACCCGGGCTGTTCTAGGATTCCTGTGATCCAAGGATGCTAGAGGGGGAAGCTGCATTGCAAGACTGGAAGTTATATCTTATTGTTATATAACTGCTTCATGGTTTAATGGCATTTTTAATAACATTAGGGCATAGCTGTGTTAGCTGAGATTGCCTAAATACCAAGAAAAATATTATTGAAATAGCAGTGCAGATAGGGCAAATAAAGGAATTGCTATTTCTAGGAATATGGTAACACATAAATTGAGTTATTACAATATCCTGATGAATAGTAGAAGTGGATGAGCTCTTTCCTCAACATTATCCTTCTCCTGGGAGGCATCAGCAGACACCAGGCTGGCCTGTGACTGTCTAGTTCCTCCAGAGGCAATAGACCAAGCCAACAAGAGAAGCCTCAGCCTGTTCCAGACTGTATTCATCTGCTGTTTCAGAGCTCGCTGCTTCCCTATCCATCCTTCCAAAGAAGTGGAGACACAGGAAACATCAAGCAGCACAGAGCAGTCTGCAAATCTTCTCATGATTTTTATATGCCATGTGCTGGAGAGGTAAAGATTTCTAGCTGCTGTTCCCCCAAATGTAAGCCAGAGAAGACCAACTTCTGCTTCATCTTTATGGGGACATTAAACATCTCAGAAGCTCACACTGCACAGAAGAAAAGCAAATTTCTCAGTGTAAATCAAGAAGAAGTGAAGCAGAAAGGTTGCCTTTGAGCAAAAGGGTGGAAGGTTCCCGGCAAAGCCTGGCAGTGGACTACTGGGGGGCTTTCCATACCCAAAAAGAAGACATTTTAGTTTTTAATTTTTTTTTTTTTGCAGATGGAAATGAGAAGTTGCTGGACTTGGTGACAGGGTGGATGCATAATTAAAAGATAATATCATTCATAATGGAAGAATAAAATTGAACAGTAGATTTTTAAATTACTTTAGGATCAAAGTATTACTTGATACCCCACAGAGATGCATCTGAAATATTGATAACTGAGCTTGCCATGCAGAACAGATGGAATCTACATCTTTGATAAGTGGACCCAAAAGAACCTCAGAAGTAGTTGTTTTCTACTAAGAGGGAAAAGGTCCCTTCTGCTGTCAGCAATTTGACTCAAATACCTATTTTAACCTGGTGGCCAGGTAACTGCACTGCCAGCTCCTTAGACTATCAGAATGAAACAATTCAAAGGAATTGAAGAAAAAATTTATAATTACATGCCCTGAAAATAAGATTAAGTCTTGCTCAGTACCTGTGCTTGGTGACTCCTGTCTCTGAGTGCTGTCTGGTGGCAGCAGTGACAGAAGGATGTGTGGTTTCAGAAGAGAGTGCTGGGCTTGGTC
Source organism: Trochalopteron elliotii (assembly GCA_024734555.1). Lineage (NCBI taxonomy): Eukaryota > Metazoa > Chordata > Aves > Passeriformes > Leiothrichidae > Trochalopteron > Trochalopteron elliotii. The sequence goes on along the minus strand of JANPWX010000271.1, from coordinate 5,634,351 downwards.
TATGTTAGGATCCCCTCCCTGTAAAGCTCCATGCCTGCTCCACAGGCAAACCTGCTCATGGTGTATGCTTCCCTCTGCAGCAGTTTTTGTTTCTAGCCCTCCAGCTCCTTGCTTTAGCTGGCGTTTTGTCTTGGACTTACTGTGTTGTCCCTGTACATCATACACCAACACACAGCTGTGGAGCCACAAGCCTTCCTTGGAGCACAGGAAAATTAATGGGAGTTTGCTTCAGAGGTTTCTTGCTGTTGTGTCCATGCACTTGGCAGACAAAAGGCCATTTTCTCCAGCCTCATTAGATGCGTATCTTGCTTCCAGTTGCTGGTAGGGAGTCTGTGGCTTACCTGCTCTATTTCCTCATTTTTTCCTTTCCCTGGTGCAAACCCCCAGTTTTCAGGTCTAATTTGGATCTTTTTTATGGCCACTGATTGACACCTATGCCATTCCTTTCACAAACCAGGAGATTTTCTTGTCTTCCATATTGCAAACTTACTGAGACTAATCCTATTTTTTTCTTAATTTGTTTTCCTTTTAAATCTGTGAGAAAGAGATAATTCCTTCCCTGATTCTGTCTTAAAAAATGATATAATCTGGGCATGGTACTATGATGTCTCAGCAAATTGTTCTTGTTGTGTTCTCTATTCCAAACCATGCGTGCTATATATGTGAATGCAACTTAGGGTGTAATCCTGTCTGACCTTAGTTCTGCTTGTAGCTGGTAACTGGTAACTTTTCAGAAAATCTCATTAGCTTGCTGTAGATATGAGGCTTAATAGATCACAGATGACAAATATAATTTTAGAGTGTGCTGTGTGAAATCCCTAGCAGTGAACTGTGTGTGTGTGAGAAAGAGATATCCTTGTTACTGCAGTGCATAGTGCTGCTTTGCTTCAGTGCGTCTGGAACATTTTAGGATAGAAACACATTTTAGCAGGTCTATGGACCAACCTATTCAGAGACTATAAGAAATGAACCTTGAAAGTGAAAAGACTGGATCCAGCCTTTACTCTCACTTGCTCCAGTCTATCCCTGAAGGTGGTCATTCCCAAATTGATGTGTTAATTTTCTTTCTCAAATCTAGTAGACTTTCCCACTCCCACAGTTGTTTTTCTCATGACAGCTTCTCCCAAGAAATAACCACTTCCAAATCCATCTGAAAGGCTCCTTCCCTTGTGCTGGAATTGTCTCCAGGTGGTTTCCCCATCTGCTTTTCCTCCTTGTAAAGGTTTGCTGGAGGTAATGCAGGTGCTGGAGGGCAGATGCAGTGTAGCCTTTCTTGCTCTATTTTCTTACAGTTTGAAGCAAAAGACTTTGGAATTTCTATCTTGTGTTTAAAAAAGAACAAACAAACTAAGGTAGGACTACTTGAAGGGAAAAAAATTTTAATAATGCCATGCTAAATCTATTATATTTCTATTAAGTAGGACATATCCAGGGCATATTGAATGTTAATAATGTTTAAAGTTGAATCTTCATAGTATCTGGATTTATGTAGTAAGATTACATGTATTGTGCAACAGCCTTGTCAATGATTGTAGAAAATAAATTTTAAGTAGTGGAAGACACATTTGCAGATTGAATTTTTCAGATTGTTTGCTTAAGCGAGTACTCTCCATATTTTCAGTTCCAGGAAGAATGATATATTGAAAGCTTTAAAGGCCTTGTCAACTCAAGGTTAAGTAAGAAGAGTCTGTTTATCATGTTTTATCAGGAACAGGAAGAGTACCCAGGGGATGAGGAAACTGAGCCTATTATACAGTTTCAGCATAACACTTGAGGGGAACACCAGTCAGTCATGATTTAGGAGTGAATGAACAGGTATGGAATAAATTGTCCAGCTGGTGCAACTAGCAGAATTTTTAAACTCCTGATCAAGAATATTTGACCTTGGTGATCCTGGCTAATACCCAGCAGTAAGCTGTTCCTCAGTGTGTGAAGGTGGCTTTTGAAAGCACTGTGGCAGAAAGATCCCAACTTCTCTTCCTCCTGTGGATAAATTCTCCTGCTCCAGAGCCCAGCTCTGAGCCCCTTCTCTCCAGCACACCAAGCCTGGCACTGGGCAGAATCACAAGCTCTTGTCTTCTTGAAGGATGTAGTCCTGGCTGACACGAGGACTTTAATGTCCTCTTGTGGCCTCAAGAAAGGAAAAACTGCATGGTACAGGGGGTGTTGTTTTAGGAGGCCAATGGATGCAAATGGAAATGCTTTTTGCATTATTAACTTGGAAAATTGCTCCTTTTCGGTGAGCAGAGGGTCTTTAGTGAACAAGGAAGAATGTTACAATAAAGGTTCTTTCATCTTCATCTTTATCCCCTTTGGAAAATGGAGAAGCTACTGAGGGGTTTTGCTGTTGCTCTGGATCCTCTCCACATTGTTCAGAATGATTTGGAGCAAGAAAGTATGGGTTGAATGTAAATGTGCTTTGAGTGTAACCATGAGACAGAACTTTCCTGCGATACCAGCAGGCTTTGTCTCCTCTTCCATCTGCTTCAAGAGAGATGAAATAATCAAATGCTTTTTAAACCCTCTAATAAGGTCACAAACCTGCACTGAATGTGCAGGATCTGCTGGGCCACTGGAGAAGCAACAGTAAATACACCCCTGCTGGGCATTCCTCATAATGAGGTGACCTCAGCAAGGCTCATAATGCATTCAGCTTTGGGCATGTGGATGTCTCACTGAGGTGTAAACCCTGTGTGTGCCAATCTGTGCCAGCCAGGGACTCACTGCCTTGGGTCCTGGAGGACTGAGGTGTTCACCATAAAGGTTTTGAGAAGAATTACAGGCAGACAGCATGCCAGCTCTTCTGAAGCCTCTAATGTCTTTCTGCAGGAGGGATAGGATCATCTGGCATCCCCAGGCAGGAGTAAGCCTCTCCCTCTCTATGCACAAGGGAGAGAAATATAATCTGCAATGCTCCTATGTGTGAGCAAGGAACTGCCAAGCAACCCATGAACTGTGAAACTGGGCTGAATGTTTGTATTTTTCCAAGCTTTTGTATAAAAACTGCTCACTGAAGTCCATAGTATAACACTCACAGACTTTAGTGAGTCCTGGAATGAGTCCTTACTTTCCTTCTTTCTTTCTTTTTTGTTTTTAAAAATTCTGTAGTATTTATTCCAAAGATGCTCAACCAAAACACCAAAGTTTAATAGCAACATTTTGTTTCATATGGGCAATTCTACCTGGAGCTCAGTAAATATGATTACTGCTTGCAGCAAGAAACAAAAAAAGAAGCAACTTGCTGACTTTCCTACGTATTTGTGCTTTTAGAAAAATAAATATTTTCTGCTTCACAAACATGCTGAATGAAATGCATGTTTCATTTATCACTTACATAGTAATAACAGTGCCTGCTGCATGCTGCAGGCTGGGCTCTGACAGAGGTGGATTGACAGTGTTTGCTCAGCAGAAGCAAGAAACAGATCAATAACTGAATGTAGCCTGGGGGGCTGGAAGTGTGACAAGTCAGCCATGATTTCAGTCTTGCTGGGTGCCTTATTAAACTCATTTATACATCTGAAAACAACTGTTGCCTTGTTGGGTTAAAGGTGGCTGCAAGTATTGGTCTGAAGCAGGCTTGAATGTTCTCTGCACCCCAGAGGAACTTGGTTGCTCTTTTGGAAGCCCAAGCAGCAGTGAAACCTAAAATGTAATTAAGAAAAGAGACAATGTTTTGTTTGGTTTTTGTTTCATTCACTGTAACTGTTTATTTGTCAGTGATGATCTGTGCTTTTCTATGTGAGAGAGGAAAAAAATCAGATCACAAGATATGCTGAGTTGAAAGGGATGTTTACCTATTCTCTCCTCCTCCTTCTCTCCTGTTACTCCCCACTAAGGGATGGCAATGGGCCTCCTGGGGGAAGGAAATAACTTGTTCCTTCTCGTACTTTGCTGGAAGAAGTGATAACGAAAGTTTGTCTTCCTTTCTTGCCAGTCAAATGTGGGAGCTGGCTGTCAGGAGAAAAAGTTCACTGGTTTTGGGAAGCAATGAGTCAGATAACCACTTTTTCCCTGTTTAGGGTTGCCACAGGAGGTGACCATGCTCAGGCCACAGCTGCTGTGCTTTGGTAAGAAGTGTCCCTAAAGTCACAGGCAGATCTTCTAAACATTTTCCTTGTCTCCCAGGCTAGAGAAGGAGGAGCGTCACCCATCTGGAGGTCAGACAAGGCGGCAGACTCCTAGGCTTGAGCACCAGGTGCACGTTCTCTTTTTCCATCAGACTGTGGGGCAGGGATGAGGGCACTGGCAGGGAAAGAGCTGCGTTTCAGGGGGAGCTGCCGAGGTGCTGCCACAGGCTCTGTGTGGGCAGAGCGCGGCCGTCTCTCATGCTTTTTGGATGGAAGTGCCTCATCCTTCTGGAAAGGCTGCTGTAGTGTCTGGCACTCAGCATGCTGGAATGCTGGAACGAAACATGGGCTGCTCCCAAATGTCTCCCTCCAGCAGGCGAATCAGAAGGGGTGCTGACCTCACTTTCACAGGCTTCTTTCTTGCAATGACTTTTTTTGAAAAGTAACAGGTGACTCTCTAAGGAAATAATTTGCCGATACTCAATATTAGCTCCTTGATGTATCTCTAGTTAGGCATCATTTCAGTAAGGATCATTATGGGTAGGGTAGAGACTCATGGGGATTAAGGCCTTTGGCATCAATTACATTTTCCAGTTTAAGAGCTTGTTTTGCCTGCTTCTACCCAAGAAAACGTAGGCTTGAAATCCTCTACACAGGATGGTTTCAACTGCTTTTTATTTTTGGGAATATGGGGTGACAGACATCAATCAGCCAATGGGAAAGCCATGCATGTGTCTCTAAAAGCAGATGACAGGAACATCTCTGGGTTGTGTGCATTAGCAGGAAGGAGCCTCTGCACTGTGGCCAGCTGTTTAATCTCATGGGATGGCTCCTGCACCCAAACCACGAGAATTCCATGAGTTCTTGGATAAAAGCATGGCTGTTCTCTGCTAGCTGGAACTGCAGTGCCTCAGTTACTGCCTTGCTCTCTGTGACATCTGTGACACTCAAGATGATCTAGACCATGCACAGAAACCCACAGTGCCAGTTAAGTGATGAAAGGGAGGTGAGAAGGATATGACTGCAGATTTTGCAAAGATAATTTTATTTTTGTGGAATCTACTTCAGAGCACACACAGACACTCTGTCACAAAAGGTTACATTTGCAAAAGCACTTAATTCCATAGGGTTTAGATATTGATTTAAATTGTAGTCACACAAGCATGAACTTTGAAAATACAAAGGAAAAATTAGATTGGGAGTCACACTTCAAAGAAAAATAAATCAAGTACAGTGCAATTTGAAGATGACCCAGAAAAGAGAACAGCTGGTTTTGATTAAAATGAAAACATATTTTTTAAAAGAAGAAAAAAATGAAAGCCATAAATTTTTCCACACCTAAGGTTTATGGTCAATGATACATCTCTGTGTAAGTATAGAAAATAACTTATCTACAGTTGAGATGGAAAGTAAAAGGGAGGTAATGGCAAGGAGAAACAGAAGTTTCACTCTAGTATTTGAGTCATCAAATCCATCCTGGATACACTGGAGAAATAGTACAGAGTACCTGATCCCTAGATTTTAGTGATTATCTAAACAGACATGAATTGAATTGACATGTACAAGAGGTTGCATTGGTTGTTTTGGAATGCACATTCAACTACAGGTAGGAATATATGCAGATCTCTATCTTATTTTCTGCATCCATAGAAATAGGATAATGATATACTGTACCCAAAGTATTGTTATATCTTACTGATAATCAGATCCTTAATTCATTTAAAAGTATAGTTTAGCTTAGTGTGTAGAAATTCATAAGTTCAAAAGAAAAATGAAATTATCAGAGCCTTGTGTTCTAGGTGATAAATGCATTTTCACTTATCATTTTCTAGTGGTAGAACTTAGAGGTGGAGCATCTTAACCAAACAAAGGTGTGAAAAAGTATTAAACTTTCATCTGTGAAATGAAGGAAGGTGGATGACACAAATCAGTGTGTTCTGTACAAAACTGTGAAGGAGCACTTTTTATACAGAAGCCTTTAGATATCTGCAGTTATTAATGCAACCAATGCTGAAGCTTTATTACACATGATTCTGTGTATCTGTATTTCTATTGATTGTGGTAAGTGAATGCTTTTAACTTTACTAAAAATGTAAAAAAACTCACCAAATTTCACAGAGTTGTTCTCCATTATCTTAACTCTTCTTTTTGCTGGATTTAAGAAGTGAAATATCTTTTTTCCTACAAGACTGCCAAGTATTTTTATGAAAGAATTTTCACAGTGCATTGTTTTCAGTTTCCTAAATTTTACATTTTGCCTTATAATGGTATTTTAGATGCTGCTTTCTTTTTTTTTTCAGCATACTGAAGGCCAATTACAAATAAGAAGTAATCTTATTTGAGTATATTTAAAAGGAAAAAAAAAGAATTAATTTCTCTACAGAAACAATCTATATAATTAATAGAGTTCTATATCATGTTTTCTAGATTGCTTCGGCTAGTAGGGTATTTTTACCTTAATTATTTTAAATGGTCACAAACCAGTGCAAATATTACATTACAGAAAAATATTTTAGTGGGAGAGGAAAAATTAATTGCTGCATTGTACATCTGTGTGTTGAATCATAATTTGCTTTAGTAATTAGTTTTCAAAATAGAGCCGGTAAGGTGGATAAACTAACAAAGCAAGATAATTTGTTCTGCCAATCCTCATGTGATTTTAATTTACAATATGTTTTGGGGGGGAATATTTGGTGAGATGCTATTTCTGAAGGATAATTCAGCAGGACACATATGACAGAGGAAAAAAGAAATTCTATCCTTTAAAAGTGACTGCATGTGGAAGGTTGTCTTATTTTCTTTCACTTAGTATAAGTAATCTAGATACATTCTGTTTTAGTGCGGTGGGAGAAGCATCTGTCACTAGATTCACATGGCAGAGATTATAAACCTCTTTCTTTCTTTAACCTTTGCCAAACTTTGGAGTAATGGAGGTGAAATGTTCTGCGCCTAAGGTCTCATGGAGGCTGTTCCTAAATTGCTAATGAATCAGAAGTATGCCATTAAATGTATTTGCTTGTGCCTTCACATAATCACACTAAAGACACAGTCTATTTTGGCATGACAGTGTATCAGCTCTAGTCTGAAGTGTGCTAAACTCTTAACATTTACAAAGATATTTTTTCTCTTTTTCAGGAAAGAGTTAACTGAGAACTACTTCATGTAAATCAGCATGAATCCAGTGGTTCAATTAAAACAAAGCAAAGCTACTTCCCTACCTTAATTATTTATACTTTATTATCCATTATAGCTATGAATATTGTGGAATTAATGATGCTTTTCTAATTTATATCAGCATGGGCATGATATACTGCTCAGTATATGTAACCTAATTGGTATGGAGTGAATGTTGCTCCCTTTAAGCACAAGTAGCCTTCTTCCTGTGCAATTCATTAAAATACATGGGGTAGCTCCTGACTTTGTGCAGGACTTCATTTACCAGGCATCATTAAGAGGAAACCCCACGTGTGTGGTTTAACTCAAAAAGGGGAACTTGTTCTCTGCCCAAAATAATTCCAACCTTCTGCATGCTTAAGGGAGAGCGAGTGTGTGTGTGTGCGCACTTGTGCAGGTGAGGAGACGTGAGAGAAGAGGTGAAAGAGAGAGGGCTGCAATTAATTTGAACATAGCTGTTATGGGAAATGCAACAACTCATTTTTCCTCAACAAGTACAAAGTTAGAGGCAATTTATCAAAAAAAAAAAACAACCCAGTACTAATTATGAGGGCTGCTACACCAAACACATGGCTCTGATCTTTTTTGTCTCTCTGTATTACAATCAACATTTTATGACTGTGATTTCCACAGGCCTTCAGAGCAACTCTGTAGGGACTAAACTGAATTATGGATAAAATGATGAAGAGTCTGGAATCCATTTCACATGTCCTTGACCTGTGTATTAGATATTTCACTTTGCTCCCCCTGTACATAATTGGGCTTCATATATTATGTTCATTAGCCATTGCTCTATGTCTCATGGACTGAGAGGAAATAAAACAGGAGTTTATGAAAGAGGTTGGGTCAGAAGAGAAAAATTCTGTTAGGTAGCATGAATCCATTCACTTCTGCAAGATAATTATAAGTATTTGCCTTGTAGGACAATTACTTTGCAGATATATTTAAGCACTTAATTAATTAAACTGTAAATTAATACACTTATCTTCTAATATTTATTAGTACAATTAAGAGTATGGAAGGAAAAGAAGAAAAAAAGGGAAATAATGGAATTGAGAATGATTTTGTGAGGAAGGATGATTTAATGGTGACAGGAATCTTTTTTCTGCTTCTGTTCTACTGCTGAGACTCCAGATAACTACTGAATTACCCCACTTTAAAGTGGGTGTAGCAATCTTTATGTTCCTGGTATTTGGATTATAAATGTTTTAGGGCACATTTGTCTTGGGCAAATGCCTGTGTACCCAAGACAATTGCAACCTCTTTTGGGATCCCAACAAGAAACCCATGATGGTTTTTTCATTTCCCTAGTCTCTAGGTATTTAGTGGACCTTGCAGAGACATTGTTTCAAAATTTCTATCATCAGTATAATAGGGAGGAATCAGGTGAATATACAAAGTTTCTTGTTTAAGAGAAAAAAGGGAAGCAATTCATCCGGTGCCTTTTGCTTCTTTCTTGTGGTGTCAGTAGAGAACAGGGTCGTCAAAGCGGCTGGATGTGCCCTTGCTCTCTGCCTGCTCTCTGGCCAGGTTGGAGTTGATTATTTCCATTTTCACTTCCTTTTGCCAATTTAACGGCTATTTGCCATAGCCAGCTCCACTCCTTTGGCGTTATCTCACCTTCGAGATGTTTTTTGCCACCTGTTATGCTGCTTTTCTGTTTTTGATTTATGACTGATGTGATGTTGGAAAGGAAAAAGAAGTGTCAAGCTACCAGAAGGAGAGAGACATCCAGAAATGAGTAGTTTTTCTACATCTTCTGGGAAATGTCTCTTCCCTTACTTCTCTTTTAAGATGTGCTTGAATAAAACTTGACTTGTTCATACCAGACTTTTCTGGGGCTTGGTGTGTGCTTTTTTTTTTTTTTTTAAATTTATTTTTGATAGTTTACAAGTGCTTGTGTTGTTTGTACAGTGTTCATACATGATGTTGGAGCTGTTGTCTAACTTGTGTATCTCTGATTGCTGCATTCCCTCGGCTCTGGCATTTTTAGTAAGGTTTAACTTCTCAGGTTTCTGTTCCCTGCTTTAATTAAGGCAAGTCAGCCTTGTAGAAGGGAGCTGAATGGGGTTTTGCTAGCATTGAAGGGCAGGAGGGCAATTTGTAGGATTCTAGAGTTGCTCTGATATCCATAATATTTCCAAGACAACTTGAAGGTTTTCTGGAATCTCCTTTGAAAGCAGTAGAGGAAGAAATAAAAAGCACCAGTAGATACTTTCCTGTATTAATTTTTTAAATGCTGGGGACCCTAAAATGAGTTTATACGGGAATTGTGAGATTGAATGAGGAACTCCAGTGCTTGCTTAAATGCTGGATTGAAAGCACTTTTGGTTTCCATGGTTAGAGAAATTAAATGAAAGTAGCATCATTTGGCAACACCTTTAACCCTGTCATGTTAAAACTCTTGTTTGACCCCTGAAATGATGTTTTCATATCACTTTTGAAACCTGCTGACTATTAACTTCCTGTAAAGTAAGTAAATATTGGCAAATATCTTACAAAGGTATTTGACTGAATGGTTTAAAACCCATAAGCATAATTGGGAAATAGAATCAGAGTTTATATATAGATGTTGTCAGGTGATGGGGTGATGGAAGAAGCCCAGTTATTGATTGTAAATGCTGAGGTCAAGACCGGTGCCAGTTCCTTTCTATATGCACAAGAACAAGGGTAATCAGAGAATGTCTTTGCCTAAATAGGAGAGCTAAAATTTTTTACCCCCTACCATTTAAAGAATAATGTTGCTTTCTTTTTTTTCTCATACATTTGTTAGTTGCATTGGTTTTGGAAGGACTGCAGAATTCTCTGTGGTTGTACTTGCCAGGTCTGCATGATAGGGCCTAATAGATCTTCCTATTCCTTAGAGTAAAAAGGATGGAAAAGGAAATTAAAATTGCATCTAGTATATGGTAATTCAAGCCCTGACTGCACAAAAGAATTTTATTTCCAGGAATGAGAATGTATACTTGTGGCTGTAGATTATTATTAATTTCCTTTGGTTGTTTGTGGGGTTGTTTGTTTGTTTAGTTATTGTTGTTTTCAAGAATACTTGATTTTTAAGAGCTAATCTGTTATGCTATTTGCTTCCCTGGCTCTGTAAGCCGCGTTCACAACCAGTCTGCCAATAGCTTGTGCAACTGAACTGAAAATGGGAATATCTACTGGAAAGTCGTATTATCATCTTCAAATTCAATGTTCTGATCAGATGTGCAGGACATCTACGTGGAGAGTGTGTGGCAGGGTGGGAATAAAGGTAAGAATGGGTAAGGGTTTTGAAGCTGTGAAAAGGGACATCAGTGTAATTGAAGATGAGTAAAAGGTTCAGAGCAGCTGCTCAATGTTTGCCCATGTCTGCCAGACTTGTATTACACGTGATTACGATGTAATAACTACACTAAGTGCTCAAAGAACCGAAACCAATCCTGTATGACTCAAGTAAGTGATAATACCTTCACTGATTTCAAAAGAAGCAGTTGTAAGTTCCAGACACTTGTCTCTTTTATTGACTTGAGAATTAATTAATTTATGAGTGGGTTTCACATTTTCACATGGTGTTGCAAAATTAGGGTAGAATTAATTATTTGGTAATCAGTGAATCCTATTATGTGAAACAATATGGACTTGTTCAGTAGCTTAAACATTATTCAGCATTAGCGTAGCAGTTGTATACTCATTACAATGATGATGCTTTTATTAAATATACCTTCAATTTGTTCTGGTTCAATTTAATCTCTACCTCTGAAAAAACATTCAATCAAGTGCTGTGACAAGAGCAGAATGATGAATATACCAAGGCCAGGACTGCTTAATCCTTCAAGAGTATTACACAGTCTTCATTAAGGTGAATTTTAGAAATGCTTGCCTTAGGTTCTTCTCTTCCTTGAAACATCATCTGAAAAATGTTAGCAGGTCATCCTTCCTTCATGCATTAAAATAAGTAACATCCATGGTTCAACCATTTATAGTATGGTGTTTGGACCCATGACAGATAATTAGGGAAGAACAGGTCATGCAAAGTCTTTCTTTCTCCTCATTACTTGATGTACTCCAGGTCCAGCAGTCTGGGAGCATAATACTGGGGACAGAGTTTTCCTGGGATAGAGGGGCTGGACCAGGGTGAGAAATCAAGCCCCGTCCTGACAGCCAAGGCTGCCCATGGGAGAGGAGCAGGGTGACATGCCCCTCTTTCTGCCCTCACCAGAGACCTCAGCAGCTACCTTAATAAAATCTGCAGGGTGGCTCTGGTGGTGAGATGTGTGCCCCATATCACAGAATGGGACTTGGGTCCCCCCCGAGAACAGGACTGCACCTCCAGCTGATCTGATAGTGCTGATCTGATAGTACTTTGCTGCTTCTCTTGCCCACATTTAAATCAACACTATCGTTATTAATCAGAGAATAATAATATCTAACAAAAGAGACAATTTCTATACCCCCAAGGATGAGGTTGGGAAGCAGTAATGGATACAGAGTCTTTCCCGTTTCAAATCCCAGCAAGGGCAGCTGTGTCTGCAAATCATTACCATATGCTATTTTGTCTGTTGTCTGTGTGAAATGACTAAGTGGACTGGACAGCTTCCATATTAGATAAAATAATATTACGAGCGACATCTCCAGAGCCTCTGTGCCCTAGCAGAAGACAGCAGAGAGCAGCATGGGGAAAGTGAGACCTCTTGAGAAAAATTCAGTCCTACACCATGTATTTTTTGTGCGGTGATGCTTCTGAACACCCAGCCTGGTAAGCTGCATTTCATACTCATTTTGAATGCTCAGCCTGTGAACCTGAACTCTTTAATATAGTTTCTTCTGTGCTCTCAAAACTGATGCAATTGTTGTGTGTTTCTGATTAAGAGCGCTCTGAAAAACTTGGATGAGAATCTATTGTGCCCACTCGACTTGCACAGTGATGGTGAGAAACTCTTGGTGACCTGTCACAGCACCGTTCAGAAGAGCCACCAGCTATTCTGATGATTGTTACCCCATCTGAGTGTAATTAATAATAATAATATTAATAATAGTAATAATGAATTTGTCCTCTGTTCATTTCAGTTCTGCTTCTGGAACACAAAGATAAAGAGTTTCTTTGCACACTTCATGTGCACTTGTCCTAGGAGACTGTGTGAGCACTGTGTGCTTCAAATTCATTTGCTGTTTTGATTTCTCTGGCAACTAAGAAGGTGCCTTTGATCCCTCTACCGTCACTTTGTCTTTGCATTTTGATGATTTTATCATTAATTCATGTTTAATTCACGCTGCAGTGATGAAGTAAGTGGCAACACTCAAGAAAAGGATACTTTTTGCAAAATCAAACCGTATTCATTTGAACTCTGTATGAACTACTTCATTCCTTTGAAGTAGAATATATTAATGAGGACAGACATTAAGAAAAAAGATCCTTATATCAAGTCACATTTATTATCTTATCTGAGGTTACAGTGGAGGTAGATATATCAGATGAGAAATGGAGCGTCCTTTGAGTAAACTTGTAATTGAAACACGTGGACAAACAGGTAATTGTCTAGTGTTAGCTTTTTGATTTTTTTTAACCTTTAAGACTCTATTTCTTCTTTTGCATACTCAGTGATACACATGAGTTTTATGGACACACCGACATGCATAATTACATCACATGCAAATATTCAAAATGCTTTCAGTAGGTTGGTAGGGCGAGGATGCTTCATGGAGTCTGTAGGTTTTACAGGCAGTTATGGTCCTTTTATTCTAAGGCTTCTTGTGAAAATGTTGAGGCATCTTTTTTTCTTTTTGTTGTTTTACTGTTCAGTGAATCAGAGTGTGACTGATACAAAGAAACTGCTTCCATTTCTTTCCTTAGGAATTGGAATGCTCTGCTGGGGTACTGGCACAAACACTGACAGGTGTTTGCCCTGCTCACCAGCCCAGAGATTCAGTGGGACAAGTGACAAAGGGGATAACTCAAAGATCAGACCATCAAAGAGCAATGATGGCTTCAGAAGATAAGTTTGCCTAGTACATAAAGCAAGATTGGATTATATTTACATATACTTAAATTTGACTGAAGTAGGATTTTAGTCTCTAGGACAATGCTTTCATTCATGGTTGCAACAATTTGCACTTTTGAACAGAATAAGCTTGTTTGATTCTGTTACTCAGAATCAGCTTTGATGGACAAGTGTGAAGCCTGAGCAAAAAAGCTGGGAAGAAAGTACAAGGGAGAGAAAATAAAAACAGGTGACAAGGGGCCCAGGAACAATAAAAGTCTGAATAAGAACACCTTTATCACTTTTGCAACTGCAGTTTAAAGGTCCAAGGAGAGAAATAGATTTTGTAAATCAGACTAAATATTTTTTACAGGGTGCAGTGTGCAGCTTAAGAACCCAGCTGGGAAAAATATCTCCTGGAAATCAGTGAAGAAACTATATTTTACTGGCTACTGTTTAGGAGCAAGGAGTGATAGGATAGGGGAAGACCTTTTACAAGGCAAAGAACAAATATATATGAATATGTGTGTGGGGTTTGTTTTGATTTGAGTTTTCGAGATGGGTTTTTCTGAGTGTCCATAAAAAGGTCTATAAAAAAGATACCATCATTGCATAGCCATGTTTACTGGTTTCTATAAGACCGGTAAGCCTTCCTTAGTGTTTTAAAAATCATGTATTGATGTATATTTTACATTGACTAGTCATTTGTGCATATAAAAAACATTTCTTTTGTAGAGAAATCCTGTTATGGATTCTACCAAACAGTAACTTTGGAGAAGCCATTTGAAATACCAGAAAATTATTAAATACATGGGATGGCAAGTCTTGTTTTGAAATAAGAAACAGAAGGATTAAGAAATCATTAGTGATAATCCTCCCAAAGATGAATATGTGGCTTATCAAGGTAATTGTGTTAAAAGGAGATCGTAATTGTGCAGTGGCTTCTGAGTACAGAGGCTGAAGCCATCAGTTCTGCTGCTGAGTTAGATGATCCTTTCCAGAGGCATGATCCCTGCCATTGCCAGTCCAGGGAAGGTCCTGTTCTGATGATGGAAGGATGACACAGGTAGTGAAAGTGCATCTTTGGCAGATAAGAGGAGTTTTTGTATCACTAGGAAAGGGAATTGGTTAATAGGTCTTAAGAAGTGCTGAAATAGGAAGGAGACATTTGAAAATCTGAAGAATTTTTTTGTTTTCTTTTTGGTTTTTTTTTTTTTTTTCCTTTCTGAAACATGGACAGGAGCTGTGTGCAGATTGGGAACAGAATAAGCTGTCAAAGGACATACTGAATCTGCCCACTCATTTCTTATGTGAATAAGAAGCTGAATAGAAAAGAAAGGGACACTGCAATATTTTGTATATGTTTTAAAAAAATTGAAAAAATACTATTTTTTAGACTTTTTGGCAAAATTGCATGTTGGGATTTTCCAATTTGTTTGCATTAGTTTGTCTTGGAACTAGTTTGTTTCTTGTGCTTGAAAATTTCTGAAAGAGGTGAATTGTCTTACCTCTGCTCCCTGCAACATCAATGCTGCAAGAACGTTTTCCATAGCAAATAAAATGATGTATTACCACTGTCAGAGGAAAATGTTATATTGGCCAAGATATTTCCTCCTTCTTTGGGACATGTTATTGATGGGAGTCTCCAGGTGTCTGTTGCCAGGGAGAGTTCTGGGAAGCCATATAAATCCTCTTCCTTGCAAAAAGACAACTTTTATTTTTGCTTTGATACCTGCTTCACCGGATTCTGTACATTTTTCTTTTGATCAGTCTGCTTGTAAGTGTCACCCTAGGCTGATTGGTATAGCTGCTTTTAAAAGAGAGTTTCTCCTAGAGAGTGATTTTTTGATAACCAGTGTTGCAGCTGTTATCTTAATATGTCACTCCTGGAGAGTGTAAGGGAAGCAACACTTAAAAGTACATGTGCTCCAACAGGCTGTAGTTTCTTAAAACTTGGAATGGACTCAGTGAAACATTTTGCTCCTTAGAGGAAAAAAGTGTACATCAATATCTTCTTTTCCAGGAAAATATCCTGTAGATATTAAAGCTACCCTTTAGTCAAAAATTAAGGTAGCCACATTGTGACAAGGAAATTTTATCCACTTCGTTTAGGAGACAACGTAAATATTCTGTGCACCTGTAATGGCTTTGCCAATGTGTTGAGCTGCAACTGTGTGCCAAGTGGACAGTAGAAATGTTACAGCTCTGCAAATTGTCCTTGGGCATCCATCCTGTCTTGTGGGTCTCCCCCAGTTCCCTGAGGACTGTTGGTCAGATGTGTCGGGACTATGTGTTACATCACTGTGATCAACCAGCAAAGAAAAAAGCTGTTCAGGTTTATTAAACTATCCTTTGAAATAAACTATCCTTTGAAAGATCAGCCTACTTTTTAAAAATATTTATTTTATTATTATTTTAATATAAAATCTGTGTTTGTGATGATTTGAAATGAGCCAGAATCCTGAAATAAACTCTTTGTTTAAAAGATGAGTTGCCTTCCCCTTGAATCTCTAGATAAACATTCCTCTGCCTCCAGCTATGTTATTTCCTTGTAGGGCCTGACATTTCCAAAAAAAGCTGACCTTGACATTGAAGTTTAGATTTAGTAATTCATTAGTGGTAAATATTAGAGTGATATGTGTATTATGTTTTCCAAGCCATAGGAAAATATTGCTTCATTTTAACTGTCTTGCTGTGCACTTAAGTACTCTAGCACAGGCTTTGGTTTCTGGGGGTTTTGATACTGAGATGCAAAAGGTGTTTTAAAAAAAAAGTAAAAAACCCCAACAAATCTGACTGCTACTAAAGCCAGGGTTACTGGTTTACTGTATTTTGATAGCATCAGTAAAAATGGCAACAATGCTGCTGGTGATCCTTCTTCTGCTGGGTCACCAAAGAGAAGAAGCAGTGTGACACAGAGCAAATACTTCCACTTCACTCTCAGAGAGGAGGGAGAGCTATGTGGAGGCAGAAGCTGTTTGTCAGAAGAGGCAGTAATTGGTTTGCCTCTCCTTTTATCCATTTATTGATCTGCGAGACTCCACTTCTACAGTTGTATAATAATAAATGTGGATTATGGGACTGTTTCATAATTATTTATTAATTTTTTTAAATACTATTAAAAATGTTATAAAATCGCAGAGAATATCTATTACAGTAACTTCTAAAACTGTGTAAACATGTAAGCTTTTACTCATACTACTATTGTTATTGAAATAAAGGGATTCTTGCCTGAGTTTAAATGTAGCAAGGCCTGCAGAAGTGCAATGCACCAGTCACATGCTGGGTAGCGCTCCTTGAACAAGTGGAAGCTTATATCCCAGAGAAGAGTTGTATGAACAGAGAGCCCTTCCCACAAGGACTGACCAGCTCAGAGGAGTCATGCTCACATAACTCCTTTTCTACTTCCAGCATCAAGAGAGGCACAGCTTGGAATCATTAGAAGCTCAGATTAATTTCTGTATTTCCTAGGCATCTTCTACACAAATGTGTGTTTCATGTAGTGCTTTCATTTAATTTTTCTGTTGGAGCTTATCATTTTGTAGGAAGTTATACTGAACCAATTATTTATATAAGCCTTACATTATTAACACTGGTAGTTGATTAAAAAAATGGAAGAAAGAAACTTGTAGCAGGTGTGGGCTGATTTACCACTTTCCGCCATGCAAGTGCCTTTTCCAGAACTGGATGGAAACGGGAAGGTACATTTCATTTATTTTCTTCCTGTGCTTGTGGCCTGTTTCCAGCTTGTCAACACAGTGCTCCAAAAAGGACACTGAATTATGACAAAAGCTGTCAGTACAGCTGGGTTTTTCTATAAAAAATTGTGTGAAACAATAAAATTTATATGGTTGAATCAGTGCCCAGTTTGGTTTTCAAAGTTCTGGGAACTTTTTGACTAATATCCAGGTTTACAGTTTGCTGAAATCATGGTTGCTTTTGCATGGTAGCCTTCAGAACCTGATTGCTGAGGTTTGGCCCAAAGCAGTGTCACCTGTTCTTCTGTGTTTGGGGTCCTTCTGTTGCTTTGGACCAGAGCATTGGAAGCTAAAAGGAAAAATGTAAGTTACTTAATGTACATCTATTTTAATTGTTTGTTTCCTTCTCTTCAATGCAGAAATGGAGCTTCAGACTTTTCTTTTCTGCAGAGCTTGATAAATATTTCTCTTTTTAGCATGTGGTAGTTCTCGGTGAAGGTTGATTTGCAGGAGTGGAGGCAACTTTATTTATCTTCATAAATGGCAACTTTTTAGAGTTCTCTCCAGTTGCATGGTGCTCATGCTTAATTTATTAGGAGATTGCAAAGCTTTGACCCATGGACAGAAAATGATACCTGCCTGGAAGTCATGTAATTCAATCAACCCCAGTCTCAGGCAAGGTAAGATCCTTCACATTTGTCTGCAAACATCTGCTCATCATGGGTGCCGCTATAATATAAATAGGAGTTGCGGCTACATCAGAGGAATTCTGTAGGAAAACTAGGCAATTATTTAATTTCTCTTTTTGCTGGGGTCCAGCAGGGTTCAGAGAGTTGTGGGGAAATGTTATCCTCCACGTGTTAAAATTTTCTCCACTTCCCTCAGCACGTTGTCAGCAGAGCAGGGGATGTGGAGGTTGCAGTGTCTTCAGGTGTGGCTGTGTTCTGAGGAGAGGGCAACTTCAGAGAGAATATTAAACAGCTCATCTTCTAATGCTGTCAGTCATGCAAGGCACTGTTTTGTAAGCCAGTCACATATTGCTGGTGATGCGTATTAATCCACTTTCTGCCTCCAGCATCACCTGTTTTATTTTCTTTTCTGGCTTCATACCTTTTTTTGGCAAAACCACAGGGGAAATATATTTTAGTGACAGTATATGGTAATTTTGCTCTATGCACTCTAGCTCATTACACAATCCTTGTCTTTCGAAAATAGAGAAAGGATTTATGTCTCCTACTATCATTTCTGCCACACACCGATTCAGTGAAAGAGCTTTGTGGTGGTTGGGAGTAAATTTCATTTTCCCTGCTGTTTCATGAAGTGTGAATCACTTTCTAGCAGATGATGTCACTGCCAATTTACAAGTTTTTCTTCCTCTACTCCTGTGTAGGAGGAATCATAACTACTCTTTTTGTCATGGTAATGCTGTTAGGTGTAGAGGGTATTCGATGCAGGAGACAGCATTTGAGCTTCTTTATTTTTGCCAGCACAGATAAATAGCTGAGTTTGAAAGGTGAGGCACAAACTGCCACATTCAGTCTCTCTGGCTAATGGAGAATGAAGGCTTCTTCCAGGTTTGGATCTTGGATACTGTCAAGATTTGTTTTCTGTGGGGTCTATGACAGAATTTGAACCGTGAAAAAATGTGCTTATGTTGCTTTTCATTTTTGAAGCAGAAGTTGAATTATACACTGTGAAGATCTTCTCCAACTAAGAGATCTTTCTCCTGTTTAAAAAAAAAATAAAAGGTGCTTTTTTTTTTTTTTACTGTTTAGAAGATTTTATACATATAAATTTGGAAGTGTGGGTCTTGGGAACTATTCTTGATTCCTTGTTCTTGATGTTTTACTGGGAATATACCTATGATTATGTCTGCTTCCATCAGCTTCACCAGCTTCTCAGGAGGAGGAAAATAGGTGGTGAATAGTGAAAACTACTCGTGTGGAAAGAACAGTTCCTCTTCAAAACAGTTTTGTGTAGCAAAGGCAAAGACTGTAGATATATATAAAGTGAAACCTAAAAATAATAATTCTCAGCACCTATCTGCTATCTTGGATGCTCTAGATGCCTTTTTAACCCTAACAAACAGAACCACAGAGCACTGAGCTCAACCATCTGTTTTGTAGGTGAGGCTACTAAAAAGAAAAGTGTCATTATAGCAGTGGTGTCCTTCCTAGCCAAGGACCCTTCACAGCAAGGGTCTTCAAAATAACAAACTGTGAACTGTAGCAGGAGGGACAAGCCTTCAGAACTAGTTAGGAGGATGGGAAATCAGCATGTGCAGGAAAACTGACACTCCAAAAAGGAGCATGTCAGCTGAGAGGCAAGAATATATTGTAGTTACCACTAGAGAGAGTAGAGGTCATTCACAGATTATGAGTTTATTCATCTTCAGAGGCAGATATTAGTCCTTTATGTAATTCACATGTTATAAAATTCTTCTCTAAGAATATTCTACTACACACATCCTTCCTCAGATGCATATAGTGCCTTCATATCAGCTTTGGCATCTAATTTCAATCTGCTCTTTGAAAATTCCTCATGTATGTAGTCAGTATGTAAGTAGATAAAAGCTAAAGATTGGGAAAGATAGATGGAAATTATTCCTTAAAAACTTGAAATAGGAGCAGCTCTCATTTGATCTTTTCTCTTCCAAAGACCTCAGTCTTGAGAGCTGTACCATCCAGGTTTGGTGGTTGGATCTTAATGAAAAATGTAAGCTCTTGTTGGGTGCTTGAAAATGTGTTTAAAACTGCATCAAAGGCAGGGAAGCCCTGCAGAGAGACCTCGACAAATGAGAAGACTGGGAAATCACCAACCATTGTTGAAAGTTCAGCAAGGGGGAAGTGCCAGAGTCTGCACCTGGGATGGGACAACCCTGGTCATATGCATAGACTGGGGAATGAAATGCTGGAAAGCAGTGCCATGGAAAAGGATCTCGAGGTCCTGGTCAATGGCAAGTTGAACATGAGTCAGCAGTGCCCTGGCAGCCAGGAGGGACATCTCTGTCCTGAGGGGCATCAGGCACAACATCGCCAGCCAGGCAAGCAAGAGGATCGTCCTGCTCTGCTCTGCACTGGAGCAGCCTCATCTCAAGTGCTGGGGGCAGTTTTGAGTGCTACAATATAAGAAAAATATTAGCTATTAGAGAGTGTCCAAAGGAGAAGCATGAAGATGGTGAAGGGCCTTGAGGGGAAGCCGTGTGAAGAGTGGCTGAGGTCACTTGATCTGTTCAGCCTGGAGGAGACTAAGGGGAAACCTCACTACAGTTACAACTTCCTTGTGAGGGGAAGAGGAGGGGCAGGCACTGATCTCTTCTCTGTGGTGACCAGTGCCAGGACCTGAGAGAACAGCCTAAAGCTGAATCAGGGGAGACTTAGGTTGGATATTAGGAAAAGGCTCTTCACCCAAGGTTTGGCTGGGCACTGGAACAGCTTCCCAGGGCAGTGGTCACAGCACCAAGCCTGACAGAGCTCAAGAAGGGTTTGGACAATGCTCTCAGGCACTTGGTGTGACTCTTGGGGATGGTGCTGTGTAGCTGGACTTGATGATTCCCTCCTAACTCATCTTATTCTGTGATTCGGTAAAAATACGTCTCTCCTGTCAACTTCTCCTCTTTAGACAGGTCCAGTGGAGTCATTCCTGATTGCAGTTGCTGAGGAGCCCTGCCTTGTTGCGTTCTTCCTCTCAGGGGATTGAGATCCTCACTAATGTCTCCCCATGTTAATGAACAATAACTTTAATATTGTTGTCAGCAGAATGACTGTACTCTGCAGAGTGTGTGTGGGATTGCTGTGCAATTGCCCTGGCACATCCTACCCAGGTACATCGTGTAAGCTAGCGTGCCAACCGTGCCCGGGTCCAGGCATCTGCACTGCTGAAAGTGGCTGGATCACACAGTGCTATTTCCATGCACCTGGGATTCCTTCTATTGGAAAGCATATCCTGATTGCAGATGTTGATCTCCTTCCTTTTTTTGCTGGCATATTTGACTCACAAGCAGTGGAAGAGAGCTCATGGGCTTTTAATGTTTGATGAACATTCTTGATGCATTTTTAGTCACAGAAGAGTTGAGTTGCTGGCTTTCAACAGCTGTGTGTGGACTTGTGCTGGCTTGTAAGCCATATTTGGAAAAAATACCCTGAACTCTCAGTTCTCTGCATCCAACATTTTACTACAGTTTAGGTTGCAGGAAGCACCTGGATTTATTCAAAGCATGTTTTGTAGTTGAGAGTTTCAGAAAATCTAGTTCAGTACCCCCTATAAATTATATGCTCAGCTGCATAACAATGTCACCCACCATAAAACTGCATTCCATGATGTGTTGCTCTTTTTTTTTCTCCATTTCTTTTGCCATTTTACTGGATTTGTAAAACATAAATTTGTATCCTCACATTGTCAAAATCTGATTCAATTACAAAAGCTTGACAGAAGTTTCCTCACTCATAAGCAGTGAGCCATGTATGTTGCCTAGTACATTTGGCCCCATGATAACTTCTCTCCACTCCCACCCCATGCTCTAGCAGAATAATCACTTTTGCAGATTTTTAAAGACATGGCAATTTATGGAAAATCTTTCTTACATCTTACAACAACACTATATGCTACCCTTAAAAGAAGTCCTGATACCAAAAGGCAAGTTAACACAAAATTACAGGGCAAGAGAGTTACTACAATTTCTATATGTTTCACTATATCTTCAGAACAAGCTAAGCTACCAGCAGCTTCCCTGTGGGCATCTAGATATATAAAGAGTAGAAAAAAGGAGGCCCAGAATAGAGCAAGTCTGCAGCTGCAGTTTAAAACATCTGATTTTCCAAGAAGTGATCTTTTTTTCCTCCTAAAATTATATCCAAATCTCTCAATTTTCTGTGAAGGAGAAACTGTCCAGACTTCTGCAATGTGATTGTCTTGCATGTATGAATTATGATTCAGGCTTTAATCACACCTCCTGTAGGACCTCTTTCTGCTCTGGTAGAAAAGGTGAACAGTGCTGATTACTTATTAATGAGGACATGTACAGTGGTGGAATAACTATTAATAATCTCATGGATAGATTTTTCCATGATGCTACTCAGTACAGTGCCTGAATGCCTTATAGATGTCAATTTTATCTTCAAATTAACCTAGGGGGTAAAGTCTTGACAAAGTTTCTGTTTTACAGACTGGGAATTCTGATAAGAGGTTGAAGGCAAGAGGGACCCACCTTCTTGGTTATTTATTCAACCAATATGAAACATCATCTGTTTATAAAAGTGAGATGATGATTTTGTTGTTGTCTATTGGGTCTGTGGGTACTCAGCATTTCTGACAATTGGATCCAGTGATTTTCAGGTGACTGCTTAGGAAATGGATACACAGAGTTAAGTACATTTTCCTCAAGTTCTTTACACACTTAATCACTGCAGGCAAAGATATTTAGGTACTTTGTAGATCTCAGTGACTCCTCAACAAACAAGTGATTTTATGTGATTTGCTTGGTCTTGGTATAGATGCTATAGAAGAAACATGCATAGAATCTGACTCCTTAGGGAAGCACTTACCTCATACCTCTCACACAAGTGATTCTCCTTTTAACTGTTGTACTCCTAAGATTTGTTTTCCCTGTGTGGTGCAGATGTGATGAGGAGATGCATCTTCAGCCACTTCATTTGTTGATCCATGCTTTGGGCAGCTCTTCCTGTTTCCAGCCCATTTGCAGCTCTGCTGGAATGTTGTGGGACTGCTGGCCTCCATATGTCTTTCAATAGGAGCCATCTCTGTGTGTCTGGAGGAGGCAGAACTGAGCCTGGCCTTGACCAGGTGGAAAAAACAAGCTAAGTAAAGTATATCTGGCATTTTCCAACCTGGGCTTTTATGGCTTTATAAAGTATTTGCAGACTGCTGTGCAGGGACTTTCAGTAAAACTGTCTGCCACGTAATTTGGAGCAGGGGGAGAACATGACAGACAGCACCTTGGCCCAGTGGAGCTTCTAAAAGTGCCTTTATGACCAACAAAACCTGAGTTTTCACAATCTCTCATGAAAACTGTCTCATGAGTTTTTGCCTTCTGTGTATTATTTTCAAAATGCCAGAAAGGCACAATGGCTATACATTGTTTTTATCATTTGCATGGACTAGACAAGCCATGACAAAGCTGAGCAGCAGTGGCCTCTTTCTAGTGGGATAAAAAAAAAATTTCTCTGCTGTGGATGCTGGTCTTGCAGACACCAGCCAAGCTCAAAGATATTTCTAGAAGGAAAAAAAAAAGTGTAAAAGTGTTAATGGAGTTAATGGCATGATGGCTGAGACAAAAGAGAGCAATGGTGGAAAAGGCAGACAGAAAATAATTTGTGGCATGGCAGCTACAGGAGATGAAGCGATAAAATGAGAAGAAACAGCAGGGAAGCACCTGCTAGTGCTTGAGACAGGGTCTGTGAAGAAAAGCTAAGTAAATACTGGGATTGGGGAGGCAAGGTAAAAAGAATAGCCTAAGAAATGGAAAAAGAAGCTGAGTGGACATGAGATTATTTGGGAATTTTTTGTTGAAGCAGACTAAGACCCCAAAAAAAACAGCAGGAAGGTGGCTATGGCATATAGATGAGAGACAGTTCCAAGAGCTTTGTATATTGTGTCAGCAACATAGAGATTCTGCATGGATGTGCAGGAGACACTGGACAAGATGTGATAATTGTTATTTAGTAGTAGACTTCACCCCAAAGCCTCGGTTCATTCAGAGCAACCTATAGAAAAAAAGATTTTCTTTCCACTTTAAAATGACATTTTAAAACAAACCATGTTGTTCTACTGAAGTCAGACAGATCAGTCAGGCAAAAATGCACAGTGATTAATTTTTTTTAATTGTATGCCCCTCATCAAGCTTGCAGGCTACAAATGCATGCAAATAAAGGCTCAATTTTGTTTCAGTCTCCCAGATATAAAATGAAGTTCCCATCTGCTATCTTGTGCTTTTCTCTGACTTTCATTTAGCCCAGTCTTATTCCAGTCTGCACTGAGCATCTCTATCTCCCCTTAAGTGGAGGAAGAGGGCTCATTTATGATCTGCAAATTCCTGACCCCATTTGCCAGTAACTTTGTGGCATTTATGCTCCTGTTTCTCCTTAGCAGCTCATTTTAGAGGGGCAATATGGGTTGGTCTAACCTTCTAATCCCTTTGACAGGAAATCTTTAGTTTACTGGAGCCAAAATTGCTGCACATTTCAGGCAGCAATCCATTGCACCAGACTGAAGACCTAAAAAGAGTAGCCCATGAACCCATTTTAGCATTGGTAATGTATCTTAGAAAGATGCTGAGGTGACTGTGACAGCTGGAGACCCAGCTCAAAGGAGGAGAAGGAAGAAACACTTTGGTCACCCAATCCTGGTAGCCAGGCCAGGAAGAGAAACCTCTCCCTTGGCTTTGCATAGACAGTCCAGGAGATGTGCTGGGCCTTTCTATGATGTCTTGGAGGTATCTACAGGGTTTTTAATGGTGACAATGCTGTAACTCTGTGTGCTCTGTTCTCACTCTTGCCTCATGGGACTTAATTCTTGCCTGGTGCCTGATGCTCCAGTAGGGATTCCTACTTCCAGGGAAGCGGTCAACAGCCCCTGAGTTGTTCAAAACAGGCGTGTGATGTTTGTGAGTGATAAATATCAATGTTTCAAGAACAGAAGTCTGAATATTTTTGTGATTTCAGTATTACCTTGGTCATGTGGCACTAATGTGTAACTTAGAAATGTTCTTGTTGGTGAAGAAGCCACCAGTTCTGAATTCTGAATATTTTCTTTTTTTAAAAAAAGAATAGTTCTGAATATTTTCTTTTTAAAAGCAGAACACTATAATATCCAGACCATTATCTGATTTCAGTGTGTTTTGTACCTCAAGGTCCTATATTGTATACGTCTGCATGAACTGGGTGCTTTTCATTACTGAGTGCTTCATGAACTGAGTATTTTTAGAGGACAACCTGCTGTTCATGCTGTTATTTTCAAGCTCCTTTCTTTAAGTCAATCCTGTTAAGTTGTGTTGAGCACAATGACTATCACTTTATATCTGTAAAATCGGTTATTTTTTTTCTCGTGGCAGAGTTTGCTTTAAAAGAAAAAGGCTATGGGGGCTGGGGTGAGGGGAAGATGTATTATTTGAAGCCTGAGAAATCTTTGAATAAGATCGAGCATAGTGGTGGTGCCTGTAACCTGTGAAAACACTTTCACCAACAGTTTACCCCCAATGCCTGTGGAAACAAATTGTCCTGGGTTGTGGTGTAGAACGTGCACGGAGTATTCTACCACCATCTTCATGAACTGTGGAAACCTATTGCTGAAGCAGCATTCTTCCAGACTCTCCCCTCCCTCTTTCTGTTAGGGTGTCTTTTGTTAAGGTGTCCTCTGCTAATGGGTCTTTTGATAACGTGTTTTCTGTTAATGGCCTGCTGATGACTTACAGATAACTCCCACCAGGAGTTATCTCCCGTTAATGGGCCATCAAGGACCCCCCTGTATGACTCCTTATTCCATTGTGAGATGCTCCACCCAGGGGGAGGAGCCAAGCATTCTCACCTGCATATAATCTGGGATCTGGGACAATACGGGGTACCTTACCCACTGGATCTACAGAGGATCAGAGCTACCAGACCTTTCTACGGAATTGCTGCTTCCATCATCTTGCTCAGGTTGTATTCTGACTCTGTCAGGGGTCTTTTGTATTATTGCATTTATTTTATTTCTTTTTTTTCTTTTCCTATTAAATTGTATTTCTGACTTGGAGCCTCTCACTAGTTTTGCTTTCAAACCATCACATTTTTGGCGCCCAACGTGGGGCTAGAGGCACTGAGGAAAGTCAGAATTACAATTTCATATTAAGGCAGGCACCTGTTTGCCATGATGCTCAGCATGCTCACATGTGTCTTGTACCTATCTCTCTATATTTTTCCGCACCTGGGGTACTATCTGCCGGTCTTAATGCTCCTGCATAGACCAGGGTATGGTACTAAAATTGCTTTATTGCTCTATTATGTCCATGGCTTGATAAACTCCAAGGCAATGAACATCATTCAGAACATATACCCAGCTTTGTACTCCTGTTCTGGTCCAGGATGCTACATCCAGGGCCTCAATAATCTCACCCAGCCCCTGTGGGGAGGGGTAAAGAATGATTTTTTCAAACTTTTCAGGCATGACACAGCAGTTTTTGTAAATATTGAGTACCCTCTGGATGCCAAGGACAGCATGGGGTTATTGTTAGTCCTGCTCGGTCTCCTCTGCACAGCCCACACAATGCTCAGAATCAAAACACTACATGGTGTGATACAGCATCTTAAGGAAGAGGTAGAGGGAATGAAAAGCAAAGCAACAGCAGTAACATCTACACGGACTGCCACAAAGAAGAAGAGAGCCAAAGGCAAGGCAACAGTGTCCACATCTACACAGACCATCACAGAAGGAAAAGAAGCCAAAAGTGAGGCAACAGTGTCCACATCTACACAGACCATCACAGAAGGAAAAGAAGCCAAAAGTGAGGCAACAGTGTCCACATCTACACAGACCATCACAGAAGGAAAAGAAGCCAAAAGTGAGGCAACGGTGTCCACATCTATGCAGTCTGTCACAGAGGAGAAAGGAACCAAAGGTGCTGTCACCATCTCCACACAAACCGTCACTGAACTGGAACAGCCTAAACCAGTAGCAGTTGCCACCACTCAGAAGAAGAAAGTAAAGAGCAAATCAGTCCGCACAGTGACTGACGAGGATGCAGCAGGACCTTCGCACCCAGTAGAAGAGACAGAGACAGAGATCATCACCCGCTCTCTATCTCTGGGTGAGCTGCGTGACCTGCGAAGGGAATTCACCCGCCACACCAACGAGTCCATCCTGACCTGGCTGCTCCGCATCTGGGACGCTGCAGCCAATGACACCATTCTGGATGGAATTGAGGCCAGACAACTGGGATCGCTGTCCCGGGATGTGGTCATTGACCAGGGAATTGGAAAAATCCAAGAACCTCTCAGTCTCTGGCAGCGACTGCTAACAAGTGTGAAAGACAGATACCTTTGTAAAGAAGACCTCCAAGTACACCAAGGAAAATGGAGCACAATAGAACAAGGTATCCGATGCCTGAGGGAATTGGCCGTGCTGGAGATCATTTTTTCAGAAGACGAGAGATTTCCTAAAAGCCCAGATAACGTCCATTGCACATCACGGATGTGGTTGAGATTTGCACGGCTTGGACCAGAGATGTACTCACGGTACCTGGCAACACTGCAATGGAGGGAAGGTGAGGACAGGGTGGGTGTCCTGACAAATAAACTAAGAATTTACGAAGACACTGTCACTGCACCAATTCGTACCCATGTCTCGTCTGTGGAAACAGGACTGGCTGAGCAAGTCCGGAAGTTGATTGCAGAAGGCCATCAGAAACTGAAAGAAGAACTTAAGGAAGAAATTTACCACATCTCACCAGAGCCAACGAAAGTCTCTGCCATTAGGAGCAGGCGCTCCCCAGCCAGGGAGAGAAGATACACACCACGAGGTAACCTCTGGTCTTTCCTTCGAGAGCATGGAGAAGACATGAAGAAGTGGGATGGAAAACCCACCTCCTCCTTAGCAGCCCGGGTACGTGAGCTGAAACGAGAAACACCTACCACAAGAAGCCCATCTAGAATCAATGTCGCTCCGGTTTCTCGTGCACAGAACCCCACACGGTACAGGAATGATGATATGACTGATCCTCTTGAAGGGACCTCAGAAACATATTTACAGGGAGAGAACAATGTATGCCATGATCAGGAATAGGGGGGCCCTGCCTCTGGCCAGGTAGAGGAAAGGGACAACCGGATCTACTGGACTGTGTGGATCCGATGGCCTGGCACATCTGACCCACAAAAATATACGGCGTTGGTTGACACTGGGGCCCAATGTACCATGATGCCATCAAGTTATGTAGGAAGAGAAGCCATTTCTATCTCTGGGGTGACAGGAGGGTCCCAGATACTGACTGTATTAGAGGCTGAAGTAAGTTTAACGGGGAATGGGTGGCAAAAACACCCCATCGCAACTGGCCCAGAGGCCCCATGTATCCTCGGCATAGACTATCTCAGGAATGGATATTTCAAAGACCCAAAAGGATATCGTTGGGCTTTTGGGATAGCTGCAGTGGAGAAAGAAAACATCAGACAGTTGAATACTTTGCCTGGTCTCTCAGATGACCCCTCTGCTGTAGGACTGCTGAGAGTCGAAGAACAACAGGTACCAATTGCCACAGCAACAGTACACCGTCGGCAATACCGCACTGACAGAGACTCTGTGATTCCCATACATGAGATGATCCATAAACTAGAGAGCCAAGGGGTGGTCACTAAAGCTCATTCACCTTTCAACAGCCCCATATGGCCTGTGCGTAAGTCCAGTGGAGAATGGAGACTGACAGTGGATTACCGTGGTCTGAATGAAGTCACGCCACCACTGAGCGCTGCCGTGCCGGACATGTTAGAGCTTCAGTACGAGCTGGAGTCCAAGGCAGCAAAGTGGTATGCAACCATTGATATTGCCAATGCCTTCTTCTCCATTCCTCTGGCAGCAGAGTGCAGACCCCAGTTTGCTTTCACCTGGAGGGGCGTGCAGTACACTTGGAACCGATTGCCCCAGGGGTGGAAACACAGCCCCACCATCTGCCATGGACTGATCCAGGCTGCACTGGAGAAGAGTGAGGCTCCGGAACATCTGCAGTACATCGATGATATCATCGTATGGGGGAACACCCCAGGGGAGGTCTTCGAGAAAGGAGAAAAGATTATCCAGATTCTGCTGAAAGCTGGCTTTGCCATTAAACGAAGTAAGGTTAAGGGACCGGCTCAAGAAATCCAGTTCCTGGGAGTGAAGTGGCAAGATGGACGTCGCCAAATTCCCACAGAGATCATCAACAAGATCACTGCCATGTCTCCACCTACTAACAAAAAGGAAACGCAAGCTTTCCTAGGTGCCATAGGCTTTTGGAGGATGCACATCCCTGAGTATAGCCAGATCGTGAGCCCTCTCTACCTGGTTACCCGCAAGAAGAATGATTTCCACTGGGGCCCTGAACAGCAACAAGCCTTTGTTCAGATCAAGCATGAGGTTGCTCATGCAGTAGCCCTTGGCCCAGTCAGGACGGGACCAGACGTGAGAAATGTGCTCTACTCTGCAGCCGGGAGCCATGGACTGTCCTGGAGCCTCTGGCAGAAGGCGCCTGGGGAGACTCGAGGCCGACCATTGGGATTCTGGAGCCGAAGTTACAGAGGCTCCGAAGCCAACTACACTCCCACAGAGAAGGAGATCTTGGCCGCCTACGAAGGAGTTCAAGCAGCCTCAGAAGTGATTGGCACTGAAACACAACTGCTTTTGGCACCTCGACTACCAGTGCTGGGGTGGATGTTCAAGGGAAAGGTTCCCTCCACACATCACGCCACTGACACCACATGGAGCAAATGGATTGCCCTCATCACACAGCGCGCCCGTATTGGAAACCCAAATCGCCCTGGGATTCTGGAAGTTATAACAAACTGGCCGGAAGGTGAGACTTTTGGATTGTCGTCTGAAGAAGAAGAAAAGCAAGTAACACGTGCCGAGGAAGCCCCACCATATAATGAGTTACCGGAGGCTGAAAGACGACATGCTCTCTTCACTGATGGCTCTTGCCGAATTGTAGGCACTAACCGGAAATGGAAAGCTGCAGTATGGAGCCCCACACGACGAGTTGCACAGGCTACCGAGGGACAAGGTGGATCGAGTCAGCTTGCAGAGCTTAAAGCTGTCCAGCTGGCTTTGGATATTGCTGAACGAGAGAAGTGGCCGAGGCTCTATCTCTACACTGACTCATGGATGGTAGCTAATGCTCTGTGGGGATGGCTGACTCGCTGGAAAAAGGCCAACTGGCAACGCAGAGGAAAACCCATCTGGGCCGCTGACATTTGGCAGGACATCGCCGCCCGAGTGGAGAAACTGACCGTAAAAGTTCGACATGTAGATGCACACGTACCCAAGAGCCGGGCTAATGAGGAGCATCGCAACAACGAGCAGGTGGACAAAGCTGCCAAAGTGAAAATATCACAGGTAGATCTAGACTGGCAGCACAAGGGAGAATTGTTTCTAGCTCGTTGGGCCCATGATGCCTCTGGTCATCAGGGAAGAGATGCAACATACCGATGGGCCCGTGACCGAGGGGTGGACCTTACTATGGACAGCATCTCACAGGTCATCCACAACTGTGAGACCTGCGCTGCAATCAAACAGGCCAAGCGAGTGAAGCCTCTGTGGTATGGTGGACGATGGCTGAAGTACAGGTATGGGGAAGCCTGGCAAATTGACTACATCACCCTTCCCCAAACCCGCCAAGGAAAGCGCTACGTGCTGACCATGGTGGAAGCCACCACTGGATGGCTGGAAACGTACCCTGTGCCCCATGCCACTGCCCGGAACACCATTTTGGGCCTTGAAAAACAAGTCCTGTGGAGACACGGCACCCCTGAGAGAATTGAGTCGGACAATGGGACCCATTTCAAGAACGGCCTTATAAACACCTGGGCTAGAGAGCATGGCATTGAATGGATATATCACATTCCTTACCACGCACCAGCTGCCGGGAAAGTTGAACGCTGCAATGGACTACTAAAGACTACCCTGAAGGCACTTGGCGGAGGGACCTTCAAGAACTGGGAAATGAACTTAGCCAAAGCCACCTGGATGGTCAACACCCGAGGGTCTATCAATCGAGCTGGTCCTGCCCAGTCTGAACCCTTACACACGGTGGATGGAGACAAAGTCCCTGTGGTACACATGAAGGGCATTTTAGGCAAGACCGTTTGGATTAATCCCACTTCAGACAAAGGCAGACCCACCCGTGGGATTGTCTTTGCTCAAGGACCTGGATACACTTGGTGGGTAATGCAGAAAGATGGGGAAACCCGTTGTGTGCCACAGGGAGACCTAATTTTAAGTGAGAACAGTGTGTGAGGTTTCATTCTCTATGTATATATGTATATCTCTGTAAGAATGTATTTATTTGGGTATGATGTAGATGGTGATAGAATAAGGGGTGGATTATGTCCTGGGTTGTGGTGTAGAACGTGCACGGAGTATTCTACCACCATCTTCATGAACTGTGGAAACCTATTGCTGAAGCAGCATTCTTCCAGACTCTCCCCTCCCTCTTTCTGTTAGGGTGTCTTTTGTTAAGGTGTCCTCTGCTAATGGGTCTTTTGATAACGTGTTTTCTGTTAATGGCCTGCTGATGACTTACAGATAACTCCCACCAGGAGTTATCTCCCGTTAATGGGCCATCAAGGACCCCCCTGTATGACTCCTTATTCCATTGTGAGGTGCTCCACCCAGGGGGAGGAGCCAAGCATTCTCACCTGCATATAATCTGGGATCTGGGACAATACGGGGTACCTTACCCACTGGATCTACAGAGGATCAGAGCTACCAGACCT